>CAUYUJ010021972.1:0-102500 GCA_963575745.1 Prorocentrum cordatum | reverse complement strand
GACGGCAAGTCCAAGGGCGGTGGACGCGGAGGCCGTGGAGGTCGTCCGCAGCGCCAGGCGTACATTACCGAGCGCGACGACCAGGTGGTCCAGTTCGCGGGCGAGGAGATCACCCTGCACCCGCAGGGCCCCGTGACGCCGCCCCCGGAGGCCTGTGTCTCGGAGCGGCTCATTTACCACCTGCCGAACGTGAATGTCGCGATCGGCAGCGATAAGCCCCAGGACGAAGGCATCGGCGTGGTCGACACCGCCTGCCTTTTCTGCGCATCGGGCAAGAAGTGGTACGACAACTACAAGGGCATCCTCACGAGGATGGGCCTCGCCGACCAGATTCTCGAGGAGCCAGAGGACGAGGTCTACAGGTTCGGCAACGGAGGCACCCTACCCAGCAAGCTGCGCGTCACCGCGCCGCTTGCGCTGCGCGGCCAGGCCGGCCGCATCGTGTTCAGCGTCGTGGACAGCCCCACGCTCGGCCTGCTCATCGGCCGGGACTTCATCCAGCCTTCCAAGATCGACATTTCGCTCTGGAAGGGCCAGATCCGCATCGGAAACGCCACCCAGAAGCTCACCACGAGCGCCGCGGGTCACCCCGCGATCAAGCTGCAGCCAGAGGACTGGCGCGCCATCCGGGATGCCGGAAGGGAGCACAAGTCCGATGTGAAACGACAGCTGGACAAGACCATGTACATCGAGGTCGAGAAGTCGATCGATCGCCGCGAGAGGAAGGCGAGGACGGGCGACCCGCCGACGGTCAACAGCGCTACCCGTCCCAGCGCGCTGATCGACACCATCAACAACCTCGTTACGAAGAAGGAGCTGAACGTCCCGAGGCGGCTCCAGCCTCGACGACCGAGGGGATCACGGCTGCTTTCGGCCGTCGCCTCAGCCTTGGTTTGCTGTTCTACCGCAGCACCAGCTCCTAGCCTCACGCTTGCTATGCTGCAGGAGGCGACCTACCCCACGACGTGCGCTACCGAGCCCCTTCAGGACTGCATCGCCTGCGGCGAGACGACCTTCGAGGCCTGCAGTCATCAGGGTTTCCGCTCGGACTGCGCCTTCGGCACGCCCGTGACCCTGAGTTACGACCAGGACGTCATCACCAGCGACTGCCACGGACCCGAGGTCAACATCGTGGAGGAGGAGCAGTTACGCGTGAGGACGCTCAAGAAGGGGACGAAGCCGCAGCTGATCGCGGGCATACGGTCAGCCTTCGTCACCAGCAAGAGCGGCATCCAGCCGCACAGGATCGGCCAGGCTCTGACATCCGACCTGGCCAAGTCCACGACCCGATCCAGCCCGACGCCCACACCAACCAGCACCGTGCTCTACGAGTGGCGCTGCAACCCGGACAGCAAGCTCAGCGCGACCTGGAGGAAGAAGGGAGGAGTTGCTGTCAGGTGTGGCCTTCCAGGTCTCGACCTCCCCAAGCAGTTCGCGGTCCAGAAGCTGGAGGGCCGGGTCAGGAAGAACCTGGCCTCAGGCAAGAGCGCGCGAGTTCACGCGGCATTTCCTTGCCAGCCGTGGACTTCACTACAACGACTCGTCGTCAAGATCGACCCGAGCAAGCTGCCCAAGCTCAAGAAGGATCGGGCGAAGTCGCAGCAGATGATCGGCCTGTTCCTGCAGTCGATGTCTCGGCTGCGCAAGGAGTTCGGTGCTCAGCTCGCCGTCTCATTCGAGTGGCCGAGGCACTGCGACGGATGGGGCCCCACCAAGAACGCGACCGCCAAGAAGTTGAAGGAACAGTTTCCGCGCATCGTGGACTTCGATGGCTGCGCGTTCGACCTCAAGACGAAGAAGGGGATCCACATTAAGAAGCCGTGGCGGACCATCACCGACCATTTCGGGTTCGACGACTCGCTCAGGCGCTTTTGCAGCGGGGGGCACCCTCACGCGGAAGCCCGCGGTAAGGACGCCAAGCGCAGCGAGAACTACACGGACAAGTTCGCGAAGGTGCTCGCCGAGCAGCTGCGACGTCCGAACCGACGACCCGTTCGAGAAGCTCACCCTACATCGACGACGAGAAGGGCAAGCAGAAGGGCGGTTCCAGCCGCTGCAGCCGCGCAGGAGCCAGCGCTCACGGCCGCGGAGGAGCGGACACTTCGGTCCGCAGACACGCAGCTCCACGTCAACACTGGGCACCCGTCCAACGATTCGCTTGCGAGAGCTATCCGCGTGACAGGCGGATCGCAGAGGTCCATCGAGATGGCCCTCAACCTCTACTGCGAGGTATGTGCAGCACATCAGCGACCACTACCTCACCTGCCAGGAAGGATCAGACTGGACAGGGACTTCAACGACTCCATCGGCGTGGACCTTTTCACCCTGGCCGACTACGCGGACAACCAGTTGATTTTTCTGAATGTGGTCGACTTGGCCTCAGGTTCTACGATGTGCGGCACAGTCGCATCAAGGCACCCGCCAGTTGTTTTCGCTCGACTGCTGCAGATTTGGATCACGCCTTTCGGCGCTCCTCAGCGTGTCATCTTTGACGGAGGAGGTGAGTTCGAGCGCGAGTTCTCCAAGGAGCTCGAGGACATGGGCTGCCGCTTGATGACGACATCTGCGGCCACGCCGCAGCAGAATGCTACCGTGGAGCGACACGGAGGCCTGTGGAAGGTGCACGCGAGGAATCTGATCGACCAGTTCAGCATCAGGTTCGACCAGACCGCGGTCGCTCACAAGGTCCAGTGGCTGATCGCATCCGTGTGCTGGGCCATGAACAGCCAGGTCAACTCCACGGGCTACTCGCCGTCGCAGTGGGCGCTCGAGCGAGGCCTTCGCCTTCCGTACTGCTTTCTGGACAACGCCGGAAGGCTGTCCCTGCACGAGCGTATCGTATCGCGTCCGATAAGCCGCTCTCGGAGAGGATCGCCATCATGAAGGCCGCGCAGACCTCCACGCAGCAGCTCAGGTTCAACCAGTCCCTCTCCAGGGCGCTGCTGGCCCGGCCCCGGGCAGATGGAGCTCAGCACGCCAGCGACGTCTACCAGACAGGCGACCAGGTGTACTACTGGAGGGGCAACGGCAAGCCCAAGCGCGAATTGGCTTTGCAGTGGCACGGGCCCGGCATCATCATCGGGTTCGAGGGCACCTCGAACGTCTGGGTCAGCCACCGCCCCACTACCGCGAAGGTCAACCGTGGACACCTACGCCGAGCCACGGCCACGGAGCTCGCGCCGCGGGGCCAGGTGCTGAACGCGCAGAACAGCGACCAGCCGCCAGGCCCACCGCCAGGCGCCCCGCCAGGGACCTCAGGGCCCGCACCTCCTCCGGACTCTGGAGGAGGCGGCGGTGGCGCAGGCGGCGGCCCTCCGCCGCCCGGCCCAGGCGGAGGAGGAGGACCTGCTGGACCCGCGCCGCCAGACGCAGACGAGGGCATGTTCCTCGACCTGACCGGACCGGCGCCGCAGAAGCGCCCCCGCAGTGAAGGCCAGCTTCCAGCACCACCCGCGCTACCAGCACCAGCACAGCAGCCAGCCATCATGCAGCACAACTTCGGCAACATTGAGATGTCCGCAGCAAATCAGCGCATTCATCAGTACCATGAGTGGCTGGCCCGCCGTCAAGGTGACGGTGATTTCACTACCAGTGAAGGAGCTAGCGGCAGTGGAGGATCGGCCCCACCGCCTTCGGGAGGAGCCGTGCAGCAGCAGCCACCGCTGCCGCCGCCAGCGGAGCCGCAGCCGCCACCCGCGGCAGCCGACCCGCCGGCGCCAGACTCAGGCGGTGTTGCCGCCCCTGCGGATGCCGCCGCTCCTGCCGCCGAAGAATTTCAACGTCCTGAACCCGCACCTCAGGGCCCAGTTGACGCCGACGAGGACGACAAGCAGTCCGACAGTTCCGGATCGGACATGATTCGGGAGTGGGCTCAGATTGCGGAGGAGCAGGTGCGCCAGGAGACCATGGCTCGCCGCCCACTGGACACCGAGGACCAGCGCGGCACCAAGACGCAGCGCCAAGTTCGACAAGAGAACGCACCAGTGGCACTGCAGCATGACCGCCAGCAAGAGCTCGACCCCCGCGAGCGCGCTGCAAAGCGCAAGGAGCTACTGAACGGCCTGCCTCAGTGCTTCAAGAGGCCGAGGGACACGAACAAGGTCGACCTCTACCTGGACAACTACTTCCAGAAGCACGCGGACGAGCTCTACGCTAGCACACGACTCCGCGAGGCACTGCCCACGGGGAACGCCACCGCCAAGGAGCTCAAGTACGACACGTTGAGCGCCACCGAGAAGAAGAACATGGACGCCGCCATGAAGACCGAGTGGTCCAAGTGGACGGAGTTCGGCACCTACAAGAAGCTCCCGCCCAAGGAGCTGAAGGAGCTCCTGCGGCGCAACCCTGGCATTCGCCCTGCGGGCGCGCGCTGGGTGCTGACCAGCAAGGGCCAGAACGTCACGAAGGCTCGCCTCGTCGCGAAGGGCTGCCAGGAGGACAAGTCGCAGATCAGGACGGACGCACCTACGGGATCCAGGGACGCGCTGTACCTGACCCTCGCTGCCGCAGCCCAGAAGGGCTGGGATCTCTCGCCCTACGACGCGATGACGGCCTACCTGCAGTCGGGTAACATCGAGAGGCTGCTGCCCCTGCGCTTGCCGGCCAGGAACCCGCCGCCGGGGACTCAGCCCAGCGAGATCGCCATGGCCACAGGCGCGATCTACGGGACGCGCGACGCCAGGAGGCAGTGGTACCTCTACGCGCAGAAGGTCTTCGCCGAGCACGGGCTTGTGGAGAGCAAGCTCGAGAAGGGCCTCTACTGCTTCTACGACGAAGGTGGGCTCGCCGCTGTGGTCCACTCTCATGTGGACGATTTCCTGATCGCCCAGCGCAGCAACTCCACGAAGTGGAAGACTACCATCGCCTCGCTGGGGAAGAAGTTGCACCTCAAGCAGGTCGAAGGGGTCATCAAGTACTGCGGACGTACCATCACCAAGCTCGACGACGAGTTCCGCGCGATCCAGGCCACCGCTGCAGCGCAGGTGGACTTTGTCGACCTGAAGGCCACCAAGGGCCGAGGTGCCGAGGACCGGCTCACCGCCACCGAGGCGACGAGCTACCGCCACGCGCTTGGGCAGCTGTTGTGGCTAGCGGTGCAGACCCGGGTAGACGCAGCCTGCCCGGTGAGCTTCGCAGCTCGCCGCACCAACGTCGCCACCGTGGCCGACGCGAAGACGCTCAACAAGACGGTTGACTACCTGCACTCCACCGCGAGCTTCGCGATCGTGCTCAAGCGCAAGCTCGTCGACCTGGAGACGGCCATCACCGCGTGCTTCAGCGACGCCGCGTTCGCCAACGTGGACGGCGTCAAGAGCCAGTGGGGCATGGCGATGAGGCTCACACCACCCGCGCGACGTCGTCGGTGGTCGCTACGACCTGTGTCTGCCAGTCGCCTGGCACTCCGGCACGGTCAAGAGGTCGGTGAAGTCGACCCTCGCCGCCGAGGGCTACGCCACCCTCGAAGGATCGGAGACCAACATTTGGTTCCGACAGCTGCTCACCGAGGCCTACAACCCCAAGACGGCGCTCAAGCAGATTGGCGTGCTCGCCGACAAGCGCCCGGGGGAGATCTACAGCGACAGCAAGGGCCTCGCGTCGCACATCCAGTCCGATGTGGGCCAGTCTACGGACAAGCGGTTCCGCATCGTCGCCTCCATGATCAAGGAGGCCGTGCATCCCAACGGCGCGCTCAAGCTCAGTTGGATCCCGACCTGGGCCATGGTCGCGGACGCCCTGACGAAGGCCATGGAAGCCGGCGCCCTGCTGTCGTTCTTCGGGGCCCGCAAGCACACCTACGGGGCCCGGCGGCCGCGCGCCGCCATGCTCGCCTCGGTGCTGTTTACCTGCCTCGGCAAGGTCAAGGGACAGCAGACGCCTACGCCGACGACGCCGGACTTCAGCTACTACCTGTGCTTGCTGACGTCCGCGCGGTTCTACGGCATGGCCATCGGTTTCGGCATCTTCATGATGCTGTGGACGATCATGAGGCAGAACCACGCGATTGCCACCGAGCAGAGCGTCGCCGAGGCCAAGGCCATGGGTGAGCACCCTGGCTGGGACGGCCGCCTACTGGGCCGGCGCCGCAACATACTGACGATCCCTGAGGACCGTGACTACGACGGCGATGTCATCATGCAGCCCCCTGGAGGCGCAAGCAGTGCGAGTTCAGCGACATCGGCGTCTGGCGTGTCTTTCGGACACCATCCATCGCAGCCACCAATTCCAGCATTTCCAGCACTGCAGCAGCCGCCGACGCCGCCAACACCGCCACCTTCCAGTGCATCGCCACCACCGTGTACGGCAACATCGACCCTGGGATTGGGACGATCGAGGTCAGCAAGGGCCTCAAGCAGCTCAGGCAGCTCGGCACCTACATCGCCAAGCATCGTTTCCGTGACGAGCTCATCGAGTGCGATCAGCGCCAGTGGAGTCCAGTGGCACGGGTCGTCGCCTACGGTAGAGCCCAGCGACCTGCTTGATTGCATCAGCAACCGGCACGACTTCGTGGTCGGCCACAACACGCACAGCGTATACATCACCTGCAAGAGCTGCAAGAAGCACGCGTCTTGGTTGACCCGTTGGTGAAAAGATTTACACGTAACTCCGCATTTCAGAAGCTTCAGTTCAGTGTGCACAGTTTTTGATGCGATGACGATCACACCCATTCAGATGGCTATTTTGAGTTGTGTCGCCTCGCGATCGGACTCTAGCCATGCCTTGTCTTTGATTATAGCGCCGGCGGCGCTGAGAGCTGTTGAATACCTTGCAGGTCGCGTGTAGCGCATCCGCTTACGTGCCCCGACGGGCTACCTGCGATTGCAAGCCGTGTCGAGCCGTTTGCTCGCCTTCTGCCAGCGCGCCTGGCCTCCGCCTAATGAAGTTAGCGCCAGGCTTATATGCCCGGCTGCTCACGGCGCATCGCGTGCGCCCGCCCGCTGGTTGTGAGCACCGTGCAGGAGGAGTGTGATTCCAGAAGGCTCGGGAGTCTCCTCACGTGCTCTCTGCCGCCGTCCGCCCGTTTTGGCTCTAATAATTTTAGGGCCCTTGGCTGATTGAGCTACGATCCGCTTTGCGAGCGTTTCCAAACGATAGATCCGCGATCTTTCCATATCACACATCTCTCTCTCTATCCCTCTCTCTTTCCCCCCCTCCTTCCCCCCTATTGGGTGTTGTGTTGGGCACGGAGGGAGTTGGGCACAAGGAGAGCAGGGGCGGGCGGCGGGCGGGCGCGCGGGCGGGCGGCGGGCGGGATCGGGATGTTAATAGAACTCCTAGGGAGGGTGTCTTGCATCGGGAACTTGTTGAGTACAGGGTGTTGTGTTGGACGCGGAGGCTGTTGAGTACAGGGTGTTGTGTAGGACACGGAGGCTGTTGAGTATTGGGTGTTTGTTGGACACAGAGTGTTGAGCACAAGGAAAGCGAGGGCGGTTGGCGGGCGGGCGCGCGGGTGGGCGGCGGGCGGCGGCGGGATCGGGATTTTGCTAGAACTCCTAAGGAGGGTGTCTCGCAGCGGGAATTTGTTGAGTACAGGGTGTTGTGTTGGACACGGAGGCTGTTGAGAACAGGGTGTTGTGCTGGGCACGGAGGCTGTTGAGTTTTGCGATATGTGATGGACACGGAGAGCGTTGACACTAGGAGAGCGGGGGCGGGCGGCGGGCGGGATCGGGTCGAATGGAATTCCTAGGGAGGGTGTTTTGCAGCGGGAGCCTGTTGAGTACAAGGTGTGATGTTGTTGTTGGGCACGGAGGCTGTTGAGTACAGGGTGTTGTGTTGGACACGGAGGCTGTTGAGTACTGGGTGCTGTTTTGGACACAGAGAGAGTTGAGCACGATGAGAGCGGGGGCGGGCGGGCGGGCGGGCGGCGGGCGGCGGCGGGATCGGGATTTTGCTAGAACTCCTCAGGAGGTGTCTTGCAGCGGGAACTTGTTGAGCACAGGGTATTGTGTTGGACACGGTGGCTGTTGAAATCAGGGTGTTGTATTGGGCACGGAGGTTGTTGAGTATTGTGTTCTGTGTTGGACATGGAGAGCGTCGACGCAAGGAGAGCGGGGGCGGGCGGCGGGCGGGCGCGAGGGCGGGCGGCGGGCGGCGGGAGGGATCGGGATTTTACTAGAACTCCTAAGGAGGGTGTCTTGCAGCGGGAGCCTGTTGAGCACAAAGTGTTGTGTTGAGCACGGAGGCTGTTACATACTGGGTGTTGCGTAGGACACGGAGGCTGTTGGTTTTTGGGTGTTGGACACAGACAGAGTTGAGCACGATGAGAGCGGGGGCGGACGGCGGGTGGGCGCGCGGGCGGGCGGCGGGCGCCGGCGGGATCGGGATTTTGCTAGAATTCCTCGGGAGGGTGTCTTGCAGCAGGAACCTGTTGAGTACAGGATGCTGTGTTTGGCACGGAGGCTGTTGAATACTTGGTGATGTGTTGGGCGCGGAGGCTGTTGACTACTGTGTTTTGTGATGGAGACGGAGAGAGTTGAGCACGAGGAGAGCGGGGGCGGGCGCGAGGGCGGGCGGCGGGCGGGATCGGGAGTTGAATGGAACTCCTAAGGAGGGTGTCTTGCAGCGGGAGCCTGTTGAGTACAAGGTGTTGTGTTGGGCGCAGAGGCTGTTGAGTACTGGGTGCTGCGTAGGACACGGAGGCTGTTCAGTATAGGGCTTTTGGGCAACACCACCTGGTCCTCTGAGGCTCGCTGTCGTCTGTCTTGGCTCTGGCGAAGGGCCGTTCTTCGGCCCCCGGCGTCTGCGGCGCCCTTCGCGCAGTCGCGGCGCATGTTGCAGCGACGGGGCTGCGGCCTGGCGCCCGCTGGCTCCCCAGCGAGTGGAATTTCGCGGACGGTCCCTCGCGAGGTCTGCGGCACGCTCAGCGCTGAGACGGCGGCCGCGAGCGACCTCGTCGAAGTTGGCCGCAGTGGCGCCGAGGTCGCGAGTGCTGCCGCGCGAGGAGGCGACCTCGGCGCCCGCGCTGAAGCGGTTGCTGGAGGAGAGCCAGGGTGGCTGCTGGCCGCGCTCGGGGGAAACCACGCCGGCGACCTCCCAGAGGGTCAGAAGGCAGAAGCTGGCCCGCCATTCGGCCAAGGTGCTGGAGGCTGGCTCCCTGGACGCGCTCCGCCTGAGCAAGGTGCGGACGCAAGCTGTGCGGAGCCGGTACCAGCAGCTAACCGACGAGTTCGACGAGCGGCTAGCCGAGCAGGGCCTCCAGCCGCGACCGAGGTTCTCGGTCCACGGTCGTGCCACGCTGCCCTTGACCGAGAGCGACGCGGCGGCTTTGGACCTCAGCCTGGCCAGGTGGATGTTGGGGCAGTGCCTGGAGGGCGTCGACCACTGGCGCGGGGTGCAGATGCTGGCAGCGCTGCAGTGGAGCGATCCGCGGCTCGGACGCGACGGTTCCGCGCGGCTGCCTGCGGCTCGGCAGTCCCTGCGCGGCTGGAAGGTGCTGACGCCGCCGCTGACCCGCTTGCCGCTGCCGGAGGAGCTCGCGGCCGCGCTGACTTGCGAGCTCGTCGGCCAGGGGCACTGGGAGGCTGCGGCCCGCATGGTCCTGACGATGGTGTTGCCCGGCGAGTGGGCTCGCGCTCAGGTGCAGCACGCCGCGCCGCCGCGCGGGAGCGGGAGCCTGGCCCTCCGCCACTGGGCGCCGGTGCTTCACCCCCGCGACGGGGTCGACCCCAAGCCCAGCAAGACGGCCGAGTTCGACGAAAGCCTGGTCCTGGATCTCGACTGCGACCAGCGGCCAGGCGGGGTGCTGCACCGCTCGAGGCAGGGGAAGGCCCGCGAGGCGAGCCTCTTCACGCTGACGGCTGACGATTGCCCTGCTTATCCGGGGCGCCGCACGGCGCCTGGGGCTTCCAGGAGCGATGCTCTATCTGCTTCGCCATTCCGGGGCCAGCAGGGACTTCGCGAACCAACTGCGGCCGCTGTCGGAGGTCAAGCGCAGAGGCAGGTGGATGAGCGAGGCGTCGGTCCGACGCTACGAGAAGGGCGGAAGGCTTGCGGAGCAGTTCAGCAAGTTGCCGCCCGACCTGGAGAAGCACGCCCTCAGGTGCCACCGCGCGCTCCCAGAGGTTCTCTTAGGGGGGCGCGCTGCCCCGCCGTTCCAGGCGCGCTCACGGCGAGGGTGTTCTTGGAGATATTCGCCAGGTCAGGGCGCCTCAGCCGCGCGATGGCGCGTCGCGGCTATCACGTGCTGGCTTGGGACCCGAAGCACGGCCCCGACTTCGACTTGCGGGAGCCACGGAAGCGCCAACTAATCCGCGGTTGGATCCAATCAGGCTTGGCTTTAAGCGTGCATCTCGGCACCCCGTGCGTCAGTTGGTCTCGCGCGCGCGATATTCAGCCAGGCCCCCCTCGCCTCCGCCATGATGCGCACGTGCTTGGGCTGCCTGATTTGTGTCCGTCAGCCCAGGCCGCTGTTGAGTTTGGCAACTTGATCATGCGATGTTCAGTTTCAGTGCTCACTGTCGCTCGTCGGATGCAAATCCCTTGTACAACGGAGAACCCCAGCACCTCCAGGCTTTGGCTAGCCACTCAAGTTGCCTCACTTGCCCAGTCTCGTGCATGGTCATTTGACAGCACGGGTTTCTGTCAGTGGGGGGCCCCGTGGAGGGAGCGGACTTCCTTTCTCGGTTCCCGCATCGATCTCGCTAGCTGCGTCAGACTGCGTAAGCGCGCTCAGGGGCGTTGCAGCAGAATTGGCAAACCCCGCCAGGCGTTGGAAGGCCGGGCGCCCGACTGTCGATTTTGGACCGCAGTCGCGGAGGCCTACCCTGCCCGTCTTTGCCGCTCGATCGCGGGTGCTTTCGATGGCGCGATCGTGTGCCGCAAAGCCGCTGCTATGCAAAGCAGATTGCAAATGCGTGTTAATGTTGTGACGGCCACTGGCCATTCGACTTCGCTGTTTTTTGGCAATTGTCAGCTTTGGGGTTTGTGGCATCGCGATTCCTTGTGCGTTGTCTCATTTCACGATCGCAGGTGGCGAGCGCTCTTCGAGAAAAACAGAGTGCTTGATCAAAGCGCTTTGCGCATGGCACGGCCAGATCACGGGGATACAGTTTAGTGTTTCACACGTGTTTGAATCCCTCGTGGTCATTGCCGATGCCGTCCATTTCATGGCCCTATTGCTCAAGTCTCCCCCCCTCCCTCCCTCGTGTTTTTCCTTTTTTTGGCTTCCTCGGCCTGCAGACTTTGTGGAGTTTGTGGCATCGCGATTCCTTGTGCGTTGCCTCTTTTCACGATCGCAGGCGGCGAGCGCTCTTCGAGAAAAACAGAGTGCTTGATCAAAGCGCTTTGCGCATGGCACGGCCAGATCACGGGGATACATGTTGCTGCCGTCTGCATTGAGGATGAACAGCTTTCCAACGTTACGTTTGCATCCATCCCCTTCGGCCCATCCTTGGCCGCTTTCTCTGGCCGCGCCACGGTCGCAAAGTGTGGGCATGGCCGTCCAAGGCCCTTGCATCCTTCCCGCGCATCCTTACTATGTTGGTTGACTGTTGTGTCCTGTCCCTGTTGCCTCGCTTGCGTGCCTGCATTCGCTTCTGGCGCAGCCCACCGCTCGCTTTGACCAGCGCCCGACCGTCTCGCACGCCCTGGCGCCCGCGGGATTTTTAATTTACGGAAGGTTCGTTCAAGGTTGAACGATCGACGCAGTGAGAAAAGCTTTCGCGCTCGCCGACGCCGCACGAACCTACCGTAGGGTCTTGTCCCTGCTGGCTGACTCTCCACGGCTCTTTCGACGAACGCCTGCCCAGCGCGCTCGTTGGGACTCCGTTTGTTCGCCCAGTTCGTCGAGGCACGGCTCGCAAGTTTGGGCCATTGGGTTCCCGTCCGCGCGTCCGAAGACAGCCCGGAAAGGACCCGCCCGCCTCGTCTTCGTCGTCGTCGTCGTCGACGTCACCTTCGTCATCGTCGTCGTCTTCGTCGTCGTCTTCGTCTTCGTTTTCGTCGTCGTCGTTGGCATTGTTTTCGTAGCCGTTTTGGACGTCGTCAGCGTCGTCGAACTGGCGGTGGTCGTTATCGTCGTCGTCACGCGTCCTCGTCTCCTTTCGTCTATATCGTCGTCGTCGTCGTCGTCGTCGTCGTCGTTTGAATCGTGGTGGCTCTCGTGGGATAGCTTTTGCGGGGCAACTTCCTTGGAGGTAGTTTCCCGATCTATTCTCACCCGATGTCGTTTTCTTGTCGGTTTCGTCCTCAGTGTTCCATCCCGCCTCCGTGTCTGATGGCCCTGGGGGCCCCGAGGGCGGTCTCCGCGCGCTGGCGTTCGGAAGAGGCACTGACGGAGCAGAGCGCATCCACTTTGTCCTTTCTGGCCGGGTCGACCAACTGGGCGCCGGCGGTAAACCGTCAACCTTTCTTACCGCCGGGGGACTCGCAGAGCTTCCTGACAACATAATGTCGACAAAAATTACACAGAAAAATAGTTTTTCAGCCCAAGTAATTCCAGACCTCTCGGATGCAACAGCCGAACGCCGTCGGATCCGGTTTAAGCGCGGGGCCCCCGAGTTCCCGAGGCCCCAGACCCCGCTCGGCCAGCTTCTCAGATCAGGGTTCCAGGGGCCCCGGAAGAACGGCTCCTAAGCTCGCCTTCCATTGCGGCGAGCTGAGGAGGAGGTGGGCGGCGGCGCCCTGCTGGGCCCTCCTGCCAGCACACGGGTGCCCGCCGCGGCGCCATGGAAGCACGCGCGCGCCGCGGCCAGAGAAGGAGGAGAGGGGGAAGGAGCGTAGCACTAATTACGGCGGGGGCGTTCGTTAAGGAATGTGCCCGGCAGACGTCAGACCCTGGAGGCTGCCTTATCTGATGAGGGCGGCAGTGTTATCCATGGCCACGCATTTATGGGTGTTCCGCCGTTTTCCAGGCCTTTGATTGTTACCTAACAGCGAAGACTGATAGGTTTCTAATGGTGTAAAAAGAGAGCAGCACATTACTCCAACATTACTCCACAGGGGGGTCTGGGCAGCCGTTGGGGAGCCGTTGGGGGCCGTTGGGGGGCCGTTGGGGTTTGCCGGGGGGGATCGTTTTTCGCATACAGTCACACACTTCGTGCTTTTCGATTTCCCAGAACTCCATTCTTCGACCTCCCAGAACTCCATTCCCGGGCCACATTCTGAATGCCCGGAGCCAACTGTAGGCCACTTCGTGGTCTTCGAGTTCCCAGAACTCCATTCCCGGGCCACATTTTGGATGCCCGGAGCCAACTGTAGGCCACTTCGTGGTCTTCGAGTTCCCAGAACTCCATTCCCGGGCCACATTTTGGATGCCCGGAGCCAACTGTAGGCCACTTCGTGGTCTTCGAGTTCCCAGAACTCCATTCCCGGGCCACATTTTGGATGCCCGGAGCCAACTGTAGGCCACTTCGTGCTCTTGGACTTCCCAGAACTCCATTCCTGGGTATGATTTTGAATGCCCGGAGCAAACTGTAGGCCACTTCGTGTTCTTCGAGTTCCCAGAATTCCACTCCCTGGCCACATTTTGAATGCTGAGGCAGGCTGATGCTGAGGCTGAGGCAGGCTGAGGCAGGCTGAGGCTGAGGCCGAAGCTGAAGGCAGACTCAGGCTGAGGCTGATGCAGGCTGAGGCTGAGGCTGAAGCAGGCTGAGGCTGATGCAGGCTGAGGCTGAGGCAGGCTGAGGCTGAGGCTGAGGCTGAGGCTGCAGGCTGCTGAGGCTGAGGCTGAGGCAGGCTGAGACTGAAGCCGAGGCTGAAGGCAGATTGAGGCTGAGGCTGAAGCAGGCCGAGGCTGAGGCTGAGGCTGAGGCAGGCTGAGGCTGAGGCTGAGGCAGGCTGATGCTGAGGCAGGCTGAGGCTGAGGCTGATGCAGGCTGAGGCTGAGGCAGGCCGAGGCCGAGGCCGAGGCTGAAGGCAGACTGAGGCTGAGGCTGAAGCAGGCTGAGGCTGAGGCTGAGGCAGGCTGAGGCTGAGGCTGAGGCTGAGGCAGGCTGAGGCTGAGGCAGGCTGAGGCTGAGGCTGATGCAGGCTGAGGCAGAGGCAGGCTGAGACTGAAGCCGAGGCTGAAGGCAGATTGAGGCTGAGGCTGAGGCAGAGGCAGGCTGAGGCTGCGGCTGAGGCAGGCTGATGCTGAGGCAGGCTGAGGCTGAGGCTGAGGCTGATGCAGGCCGAGGCTGAGGCAGGCTGAGGCTGAGGCCGAGGCTGAAGGCAGACTGAGGCTGAGGCTGAAGCAGGCTGAGGCTGAGGCTGAGGCAGGCTGAGGCTGAGGCTGAGGCAGGCTGATGCTGAGGCAGGCTGAGGCTGAGGCTGAGGCTGATGCAGGCTGAGGCTGAGGCAGGCTGAGGCTGAGGCCGAGGCTGAAGGCAGACTGAGGCTGAGGCTGAAGGCAGGCTGAGGCTGAGGCTGAGGCAGGCTGAGGCTGAGGCAGGCTGAGGCTGAGGCTGATGCAGGCTGAGGCTGAGGCAGGCTGAGGCTGAGGCCGAGGCTGAAGGCAGACTGAGGCTGAGGCTGAAGCAGGCTGAGGCTGAGGCTGAGGCAGGCTGAGGCTGAGGCTGAGGCAGGCTGATGCTGAGGCAGGCTGAGGCTGAGGCTGAGGCTGATGCAGGCTGAGGCTGAGGCAGGCTGAGGCTGAGGCCGAGGCTGAAGGCAGACTGAGGCTGAGGCTGAAGCAGGCTGAGGCTGAGGCTGAGGCAGGCTGAGGCTGAGGCTGAGGCAGGCTGATGCTGAGGAGGCTGAGGCTGAGGCTGAGGGCAGGCTGAGGCTGAGGCCGAGGCTGAAGGCAGACTGAGGCTGAGGCTGAAGCAGGCTGAGGCTGAGGCAGGCTGAGGCTGAGGCTGAGGCAGGCTGAGGCAGGAGAGGCTGAGGCTGAGGCTGAGGCTGAGGCAGGCTGAGGCTGAGGCTGAGGCTGAGGCTGAGGCTGAGGCTGAGGCTGGCTGATGCTGAGGCAGGCTGAGGCTGAGGCTGAGGCTGAGGCAGGCTCAGGCTGAGGCAGGCTGAGGCTGAGGCCGAGGCTGCAGGCAGACTGAGGCTGATGCAGGAGCAGGCTGAGGCTGAGGCTGAGGCAGGCTGAAGCTGAGGCTGAGGCTGATGCTGAGGCAGGCTGAGGCTGAGGCTGAGGCTAATGCAGGCCACTGCGACTGTCATCGCGAATGCGACTACGACTGCGAGAACAGCAGAACTCTACAACTGGATTCTCATCTGAATCTTAAGGGGGATGCTTCCATATATGCTCCTACACATCGCTGTTAGGTTGCTTTGCCGGGATAATTTTATCTGATGGTTCCTTATCCAGTGTCCTTCGCTGTATGGGCACAGAGGCAGAGTCAGATCCGACACGACTATATACAGAGCTAGTCCTGCACAGGGCACAGGAGGAAGATATCACGCAAAGCTCGCATGCAACACGCCGAACAAACAACGACCACACACACACACACACACACACACACACGCACACACACACACACACAGACAACCACGCACGCGCGCCAAATGCCATCACTCAAACGCCGTGCGTGCATCTGCATGCCAGACGTCCTCGCTTCCTGTAGGCCAGATGGCCCGGCACAGTTGGCCTCGCCGTACGGGCGCAACACCGAAAACGGCCACGCAAAACAGTGCCCGTCGTGGTCTCGGTCGCGCTGTGCCTGCAGCGTTCGGGACCCTGCCCCTCGCAGTCGCCGCCCTGGCCTCCCCAGCCGGGGCCCAGCTCTCCGACGCTGCGGGTTTTTCAGTCCCGGCGTGTTTCCTCGATTTCGGCCTCGGGTCGGTTTGGTCGAAATGATCACGAAAAGGATGGTCTCGACGGCCGACACCATTCCCTCTTTATTACCTAACAGCGAAGACTGATAGGTTTCTAGTGGGGTAAAAAGAGAGCAGCACATTACTCCACAGGGGGGTCTGGGCAGCCGTTGGGGACGAGTTGGGGGGCCGTTGGGGGGCCGTTGGGGGGCCGTTGGGGATTGGCGGGGAACCTCGTTTTTCGCAAACAGTCACACACTTCGTGCTCTTCGACCTCCCAGAACTCCATTCTTCGACCTCCCAGAACTCCATTCCCGGGCCACATTCTGAATGCCCGGAGCCAACTGTAGGCCACTTCGTGGTCTTCGAGTTCCCAGAACTCCACGTACATTTTGGATGCCCGGAGCCAACTGTAGGCCACTTCGTGGTCTTCGAGTTCCCAGAACTCCATTCCCGGGCCACATTTTGGATGCCCGGAGCCAACTGTAGGCCACTTCGTGGTCTTCGAGTTCCCAGAACTCCATTCCCGGGCCACATTTTGGATGCCCGGAGCCAACTGTAGGCCACTTCGTGCTCTTGGACTTCCCAGAACTCCATTCCTGGGTATGATTTTGAATGCCCGGAGCAAACTGTAGGCCACTTCGTGTTCTTCGAGTTCCCAGAATTCCATTCCCTGGCCACATTTTGAATGCTGAGGCAGGCTGATGCTGAGGCTGAGGCAGGCTCAGGCAGGCTGAGGCTGAGGCCGAAGCTGAAGGCAGACTCAGGCTGAGGCTGATGCAGGCTGAGGCTGAGGCTGAAGCAGGCTGAGGCTGATGCAGGCTGAGGCTGAGGCAGGCTGAGGCTGAGGCTGAGGCTGATGCAGGCTGAGGCTGAGGCAGGCTGAGGCTGAGGCCGAGGCTGAAGGCAGACTGAGGCTGAGGCTGCAGGCGAGGCTGAGGCTGAGGCTGAGGCAGGCTGAGGCTGAGGCTGAGGCAGGCTGGCTGAGGCAGGCTGAGGCTGAGGCTGAGGCTGAGGCAGGCTGAGGCTGAGGCAGGCTGAGGCTGAGGCCGAGGCTGAAGGGCTGAGGCTGAGGCTGCAGGCTGAGGCTGAGGCTGAGGCTGGCTGAGGCTGAAGGCAGGCCGAGGCTGAGGCTGAGGCTGAGGCTGAGGCTGAGGCTGAGGCTGAGGCTGAGGCTGAGGCTGACTGAGGCTGAGGCTGAGGCTGAGGCTGAGGCTGAGGCTGCAGGCTGAGGAGGCTGAGGCTGATGCTGAGGCTGCAGGCTGAGGCTGAGGGCTGAGGCTGAGGCCGAGGCTGAAGGCAGACTGAGGCTGAGGCTGAAGCAGGCTGAGGCTGAGGCTGAGGCAGGCTGAGGCTGAGGCTGAGGCAGGCTGATGCTGAGGCAGGCTGAGGCTGAGGCTGAGGCTGATGCAGGCTGAGGCTGAGGCAGGCTGAGGCTGAGGCCGAGGCTGAAGGCAGACTGATGCTGAGGCTGAAGCAGGCTGAGGCTGAGGCTGAGGCAGGCTGAGGCTGAGGCTGAGGCAGGCTGATGCTGAGGCAGGCTGAGGCTGAGGCTGAGGCTGATGCAGGCTGAGGCTGAGGCAGGCCGAGGCTGAGGCCGAGGCTGAAGGCAGACTGAGGCTGAGGCTGAAGGCAGGCTGAGGCTGAGGCTGAGGCTGAGGCTGAGGCTGAGGCTGGCTGATGCTGAGGCAGGCTGAGGCTGAGGCTGAGGCTGATGCAGGCTGAGGCTGAGGCAGGCTGAGGCTGAGGCCGAGGCTGCAGGCAGACTGAGGCTGATGCAGGAGCAGGCTGAGGCTGAGGCTGAGGCAGGCTGAAGCTGAGGCTGAGGCTGATGCTGAGGCAGGCTGAGGCTGAGGCTGAGGCTAATGCAGGCCACTGCGACTGTCATCGCGAATGCGACTACGACTGCGAGAACAGCAGAACTCTACAACTGGATTCTCATCTGAATCTTAAGGGGGATGCTTTCAGATATGCTCCTACACATCGCTGTTAGGTTGCTTTGCCGGGATAATTTTGTTGGACAAGACTCGTTGTCGGTGTCGCTGCGGACGTTGTGCCTGGGAGAAAGGAGGCCGACTGCCCAACAGCGCCTCTTTCGGTTTTAGACAACATATGTTGTTGGGCATCGGGACCATTTTTCAGTACCCATGTCGGGCGTTCAGATCCGGGGCCCATTATCGAAGACGCCTACGGCGAATCACCGCCGTCCCCTGCCTTTTTGGAAGCGCCTTCGTGGCCGAACGTTGAGGCCAGAGCTTGGCCAAACTATCGGGCCAGTTGATCCCCGAATCGGTTTGGAAAGCCTTCGGTGAACACGTGGGCATCGTGAAGGTCATCTTGGCCGCCTTGGGCCGTCTTGGAGGCCATCTTGAGCGTTTTGGAGGCCTCTTGGGCCGTCTTGGGGGCCTCTTGGGGCCGTCTTAGGCCTCTTGGGCGATCTTTGGGAAAACTTGGGCCGTCTCGGGCCGTCGGAAGGCCGAAAAAAAGCAAATGCCACAATCCTTCAAAAACTCATGGGAAATCAATGATTTTGACCTTTTCGGGCCTTCCTGGAAGCCCTCTTGGAGGCCTCTTGGGCCGTCTTGGACCATCTTAGTGCCATCTTCGGCCGTCTTGGTGGGCCCCTGGCCCGTCCGACGCTGTCGGAAGCCGTTTGGGAGGTTTCTCTGAGCCGACTTGGGGTCCTCTTGGAATGCTCCAGGGCCGTCTTGGAGGCCATCTTGGGCGTCTTAAAAGCCTCCTGGGCCTCTGGAGGGCCTCTTGGGGGCCGTCTTGGGGGCCTCTTGGGTCGTTCTGGGGCCATACTGGATGCCTCTTTGGCGATCTTTGGGCGAGTTTGGGGGGCTCTTGGGCCGTATCGGGCCGTCGGAAGGCCGAAACGAAGCAAATGTCAGAATCTTTCGAAAGCCCAGGGAAAATCAGTGGTTTGGGCCTGTTTCTGGCCTTCCTGGAGCTTGGGCCAGCTTCGAGCCAACTTCGGCTATCTTGGGGTCTGACGCCGTCGGAAGCTGTTGGGGGGGCCTTTCTGGGCCGACTTGGGGCCCTCTTGAGGTGCTCCAGGGCCGTCTTAGAGGCCATCTTGGGCTTATTGGAGGCCTCTTGGGTCGTCTTTGTGCCCTCTTGGGGCCGTCTTGGGGGCCTCTTGGGCAGTCCTGAGGCAATTTTGCAGGCCTCGTGGGCGCTGTGGGGGCGATCTTGCGGGCCTCTTGGGCCGTCTTGGGTCGTCGGAAAGCCGAGCAGAAGCGAATACGAAAATCCTTCAAAAACCTTAGGAAAATCAACGATATTGGCCTCTTCGGGCCCTCCTGGAGGACCTCTTGGAGGCCTTTGGGCCGTCTTGGAGGCCTCTGGGGGGCCTCTTGGGCTGTCTTGGGCCGTCTTGGACTCTCTTGGGCCGTCTTGGAGGCCGTCTAAGACCATCTTGGGCGAACTTGGAGGCCATCTTGGACCATCGTGGAGGCCATCTTGGGCCAACATGGCCATCTTGGAGGTCATCTTGAGCCGTCTTGGAGAATTTGCTGCGGACGTTGAGGTCGTTTGCGGTCCTGGAAGAGCCTCCTGGGACCCCGGCGGGACGGGCCGAAGCCTCAGGGGGAGTTCTTTGGAAAAAGAACCAAAACCAAAACCGTAAGAAGTCCAGCACGCCAGGCACCCTTGTGATGAATCAACAGGGGGCGGCGGATCGAATGGCCTTCGGCCCATCCCGCCACCATGCCTGGGTTGGGTATGTTCGTTGGGATCTCGTGGGAGGCTTTTCGGGGGCCTCTTGGAGGCAGTTTGGACGCCTCTGGGGGGTTGTGGGGGGACCTCTTGGAGTGAGGATTGAGGCCTAGAGGATTAGGCAAAGGAAGGACTTGAGGACACGCCCACTCCGTGCCCAGAAGCACTGTGGCGGACCGGATTTCGGGGCCATGAGAAACGGATCAGAGGCAGAACATTGTTTCTGCTAGGATGACCGCAGGATTTGCGAATTAAGGTGATTAGGGGGGTCGCAACGATGTGGATTCTTTAGTCTGGGCGTTTTTCGTCGATCCGTAAGAGCTTCGCCCCCATGCCGCCGGCTTCCTCTCTTAGAATGGGACTTGCCAGAGCTGTGTTGGGATGTCTGGACGCTGACGTGAAGTAATGTCGGGACTTCACGCGAGGGCCAAGATTACTTTACCAGGGTTTATGGCTTCGCTGGCGCGAACATTAAGTAGTTTACGATGGTTTATGGCTTCGGGGACGCGAATATTGAGTAATTTACTATGTTTATGGCCTCGGGGACGCAAATTTTATATAAATTACGGGGGTGTATGGCCTCGGGGACGCAAGCACGGTGTAATTTAACAGGGTGTATGGCCCTGCGGACGCGAATATTATGTAATTGTCGAAGGTTTATGGCTGGCTTTGGGGGCGCAAACATTCCGTAAGTTACGCAGGTTTATGGTTTCGGGGGCGCGAATATTGTATAATTTACATGGGTTTATGGCTTCGGGGACGCGAATATTGCGCAGCTGTAAAGGATTCTGGTTTCGGGGACGCGAATATTGTGTAATTTGCAAAGGTTTACGGCCTCGGGGACGCGAATATGGCGTAATCTCCTAGGTATTATGGCCTCGGGGACCCGAAGATCAAGTATTCTTACATGTCCCACGCCCCCCCAGGAATTCAGACAACGCGATCTGGGCGTGGTAAAACAGCTGGTTTGGGGCTCCCCCAACTCGCGCGTTCAGCAACACTTGACAGTAAGGAAGCAGAGGGCAGGACTGTAGCAGTGGAATCTGGAAACTGCAACTGGAACCGGGAGCTGCCCTCGCAGCCTGGTGGCCCCACAATGGGGCCGGCGGATGCGGATGACGGGAAGCGCCCCTGACGTGGACCGCTTGTTGGTGGTAAAAATCAATAATCGGGTACGCGCTGCACTTTGAAACTGCGCTGGCGGATTTTTGAAAAACGGCCGTTTCGCTTGAGACATCCTCCAAAAATTGGCCCAAGAGGGGGCTCCGCATCGAGAGCCCCAGGAGCGCCCAAGAGCGCCCCAAGAAGACACCAAGAGACCCCCAAGAACGCTCTAGGAGCCACCCAGGCAGCTCACAAGAACCCCAAGACGGCCCGAGAAGGGCCAAGAAGGCCCCAAGAGACTCCCGGGAGCGCCCCAGGAGGCCCCCAGCGCCGAGACGGCCTAAGAAAGCTCCCACAGAACCCCACGACGCGCCCAGACAGCCCAAGAAGACCCCAGAAGCCCATAAGAGGACCCAAGGGGCCCCCAAGAAGCCCCCAACAGGCCCCAAGAGAACCCCGCGCGACGCCAGGAGCAACGTCTTTCTCCAATTGCCTCGTATTGTCCTCTGTCGTCGACGTCGTCGTCGTCATCATCGCCCTCCGCATTCCTCCTCGTGCTCGCCCTCGTTCTCTTCGTCCTCGTCCTTGTGCTTTTCTTCCTCCTCGTTGTCCTCATGCTCCTCCTCGCTATACTCACGTTCGCCACGTCGTCCTCTTCATCGACTCCTCGTTGTCCTCGCCTTCCTTTTCCTCTTCGCCCAATACGCCCATTAGACTACAGCGGCGCTTCCCGTTCTTGTCCGATCAGGTTTCGGCTTCCGGGGGCCACCCTCGGGCCCCAGGGCCATGAGAAACGGATCATGGGTGGAAAACGACCTCCGCTAGGATCATTGCGGGGATTGCTAAGGGGACAAGGGAAGTTTCAAACGCATGTTGGGGTGGCTTATGCACGGCTTAGCATAGCCTACAGGCGGGTTCGAAAGTAACCTAAGTGGTGCAGAGCGGTGAAAGACTTGGGCAAAGTGAGTTGCGCCCACTTAGCGGAGATATCGAACCCACCCAAGCCACTCAGGGCATTCGAAATCACCTGAGCATCTGCTTGTACCCCCATCTCCCCAGCAACCGCCGCGGTGATCCCAGCAACGACGTGCTTCTTTTCCAGGCCAGGAGATATCCCTTGACTCTGGCCTCCGGGGCCCGTTAGCTACCGTCGCCGGCGTCGGCGGCGTCATCGTCGGCGGCGGCGTCGCCGGCGGCCTCAGGCGAGCACTCGGGGCCCGCGGGCGGCGCAGCGCCGGGCCCGGTGCTCGCCGCGGCCCTGCGGCAGGTGCAGCTGCTGCCGTGCTGCTGCGGGGCGCGGCGGGGCGCGGGCCAGGCGGCCGGAGGCCGCCGGCGGGACGCCCGGGCAACGGGGGCACCCCGCCCTTCTGGGGCGCGAATTCTCTGACCTTCCATGACTTTTGTGCATCCCGGGCAGCATTTCCTCGATTTCGGGCTCTTTTGGACCATCAGACATTGATCCGGGACGAGGAGTTGCTGTCGGCACCTCTAGCGCCGCGGGTTGAAGAAAACGAATCGGCGTATACCACGGGCTGCTCAGAAGAGGACGAAATAGATACCTATACGACCACCCTTCGGGTGATAAGAAGGTTCGGGGGGGGAGGAACCAACGTCTCACTCGATCGGTCTCACTATCGATCTCACTATCGGTCTCGCTCGATCGATCTCACTCGATCTATCTCACAATCGATCTCACTAGATCTATTTCATTCGATCGATCTCACAATCGATCTGACGATCGATCTCACTATCGATCTCACTATCGATCTCACAATCAATCTCACATTCGGTCTCACTATCGATCTCATTATCGATATCACAATCGATCTCACAATCAACGTCATCATCATCAACATCATCGTCATCAACGTCATCATCATCATCATCATCATCATCATCATCATCATCATCATCATCATCATCATCGGGACACCATCATCATCATCATCACCTCATCACCATCATCATCAACATCAGCATCATCAACATCATCATCATCGGGACACCATCATCGTCACCATCATCATCAACATCGTCATCGAGACACCATCATCATCATCATCATCGGAACACCACCACCATCATCAGCATCATCTCATCACCATCATGAGCAACAGCATCAACATCATTATCATCGGGACACCATCATCATCAGCAACATCAGCATCATCATCATCATCGGGACACCATCATCATCGTCACCATCATCATCATCATCATCATCACCATCATCATCATCGGGACACCATCATCATCATCATCATCAACATCAGCATCATCATCATCACCATCATCGGGCCACCATCATCAAAATCATCATCACCACCTCATCATCATCATCAACATCAACATCATCGGGACACCATCATCGCCATCATCATCAGCATCATCATCAGCGGGACACCATCATCATCATCATGAACAGCATCATCATCAACCTCATCATCATCATCGTCATCGGGACACCATCATCATCATCTCAGCATCCTCAACATCATCAGGATCATCAACATCATCATCATCACCATCACCATCATCATCGGGACACCATCATCATCAGCAACATCATCATCAACATCATCATCATCATCGGGACACCATCATCAACACCACAATCACCATCATCATCATTATCGTCAACCTCATCATCACCGGGACACGATCATCATCACCACCACCATCATCAACATCATCGACATCATCGACATCATCATCATCATCATCATCATCATCATCATCATCATCATCATCATAATCATCATCATCATCATCGGGACACCGACGGGACACCGGCGGGACACCGGCGGGACACCGCGCGCCACCGGGCCCCGGTGAGGAATCATGTGGTCTGGCCGCGGGACACCGGCGGGACACCGCGCGCCACCCGGCCCAGATGAGGAATCATTTGGTCCGGCCGCGCCTCAGCTACAGGAGACTTTCTTCTCGCCCGCCAACGCAGCTTCGCCTCGCCCGCACGCACGGCACGCACGAACACGAAGCCGAAACCGATTTCCCAGTAGGGGGGCTCTCCGTTCCACTTCGATCTCACCCCCTCGCCTTCGACCAGTACCGCTGCTCGTCCTGGAGAGCCTTCGTCGCAAGGCCGGCTTCCCCGCGAGATTCTGGACAGAACGCACCCAGGGAGAGGTTCAGGGAGCAGTGGTATCGGCATCTGGGTGTTCCCCCCTCTCGTCGGTTCCAGGAGCTTCTCCAGCACCGTGGTGCTATCCGACAGCTGCGCTCCTCCAAGAACTTTCAGGGGGGGCCCGTATCGTCCCAGACGGCCGCCAGAGGCCCGAGGGATGGCCCAAAAGCCATCCAGAACCCTGAGGTTGTCCCAACCGTCCATGCCGCCTACCAAGAGCTCTGACGGTATGGTTTTTCCAGTCCCAGAGTTCTTCGGTTATGGCCTCTGGGGGACGTGATCGGGCCTTGGGGCCAGCAAGAATGAATCTGGGACGACAACCCTCGGGGAAGGGATGGAGGATGGAGACCTCTGGGTCCGCGCATTGAAAAATCACATTGTCGGATGTCTGAATGAATGGGGTCCGAGTAGATGGGGTCGGAGGATCGCGCCGCATTGCCGACGCGTCGGAGATGCGGTTCGATTTAGAGCCCGATCTTCTCCATCCCGAGGTCGCCGGTGCATCGGCGATGCAGCGAGATCCCCCGACCACATTTACTCCAGCCCCGTTTGGGCGGCCTCCACTCAGCTGACAAGCCCCACGTGGGCGGCCCAAACATCCCCAGAGCTCCAACATGTTGAGAGAATCAGCGCGGAAGTGTTTCGCCGTGTTCGGTCTCTATCATTGGGCCCTGGCACCAAAAAACGGCTCGGGAAGAAACCAGCCCTGGGCAAGGGTCGGGATTTCCGGGAGCACGTATTAAGATAATTATGCAACGGATTCTTGTGAAGGGGTCTTGAGCGAGAGGAGTCTTGTCCCAACATCCAAACGGCTTCGCGTATGGTGACCCTCGGCCAGAGCAGCCTTTCGGTGCGGGCCCACTGGGGTCCCCCAGCGCTGGCTTGCGCGTTTAGACTTGGCGCCCCCTCGGCCACCTAGAGCCGCGCACCCGAGGTCACCCCTGCTTAGGGCCACTCTTGCATGTCGCCGACGTCAGCATGAAGCCGAGGGGGCCTGAGCGAAGCCCAGATATCCAACGCCTCGACAAAAGTCAGCCCCGGGCGTTTTTCATAGCTCTCGCACCGGGAAGCCGTTTTCGGACTCTTGGGCCGTCATCGGCGGCGAGCTTGGGGGAGAAGTGAGAAGGGGCGGGCCTTGTCAGAAGGCTCGGAAGCCAACCTTTGGGAAGTTTCGTATGCTTTCTCCCTCTCGCTTCGCCCCCCTCGCTCGCCGCCGATCTCGGCGCCTAAAGGCCGCTTTTCGGCCCCGGGGCCGCCGACAAGACGACCCAGGACGCAAGAACGGTCCCGGGGAACTTGTCGAGAGCTCCTGGGGAGTTCGGCCTCTAGAGGCTTCCAGTCACCGAGCGCGTTCCACTACTCGCAAAGCGCCTACTCGCAAACGTCCGAAAGGCACATGTTCGCCTCGATCTAATAGATCGTAGATTCCCCGCGGCGGATCCAGGCCATTTGCAAGTAGACATGTTCCAAGTAGTTGAACGCGCTCGTCTATCTAGAGGCCTCTGGATGACGTCGGCCGTCGCCGTCGCCGTCGTCGTCGTCGTCCGTCGTCGTCGGGCAGGGGAAGGGGGGAGAGGACGCAGGAGGAGGGGGGGCCAAAAGAGAGAGCATGGAGGAGGCAGGTAGGACAAGGGACGGAGGAGGCGGGAGGGAGGGATGGAGGGAAGGATGGAGGGAGGGGGAGGAGAGAAGCAGGGAGGAGGAGGAGGAGGAGGAGGAGGAGGAGGAGGAGGAGGCGGAGGCGGAGGAGGAGGAGGAGGAGGGGAGGGAGGGAGGGAGGGAGGGAAGAAGGATCCTCCTCCCTCCCCATTATCATTCTCCCTCCTCCCTCCTGTCCCCCTCCTGCACCCCAGAACCCTCGAACCCTTTTTGTTTTCGAGCCCCCGAACAGACTGGAGAACCGTCGATGAATTGTGAATATAAAGGAGGAGGAAGAGGAGGAGGAGGAGGAGGAGGAGGAGGAGGAGGAGACGACGAGGAGGAGAGAGGTGGAGGGAGGAGGAGGAGAGGAGGAGGGGAGGTGGGGGGGAGGAGGAGAAGAGAGGAGGAGGAGGAGGAGGAGGTGGAGGTGGAGGAGGAGGAGGAGGAGGAGGAGGAGGAGGAGGAGGAGCAGGAGGCATAGTGGGAGGGACTGACAGAGGGGCCCACAGAGACCTACAGCTGCGGAAAGAAGCAAGTGGCAGGGGGAAGCAAAGAAAGGAGGAGGAGGACGAGGAGGAGGAGGAGGAGGAGGAGGAGGAGGAGGAGGAGGAGGAGCGGGTTAAAGGAGGGATAGGAGGAGGAGAGAGAAGCAGGAGGAGGAGGAGAGAGGAGTTGGAGATCGGGGTGGGGGGGGATGGAGATGTAGGAGGAGGAGGTGGAGGAGGAGGAGGAGGAGGAGGAGGAGGAGGAGGAGGGGTGAGGAGATGAGTTTGAGACGGCTGGGCGCGTATACTGCATAG
The DNA here is from genome assembly GCA_963575745.1 of Prorocentrum cordatum. Classification (NCBI taxonomy): domain Eukaryota; class Dinophyceae; order Prorocentrales; family Prorocentraceae; genus Prorocentrum; species Prorocentrum cordatum. Next base: position 76,412 of record CAUYUJ010021972.1, on the reverse strand, counting down.
AAGCGCCAATGGCGCCCCCGGAGGTAAGGAGCAGCTCGAGTTTATGTTGGAGGTCGAGGGCAGCGAGGGCGAGAAGGTCTTCAAGAGTCTCTACGTCGCTGGGGAGAAGATCGGCGATTTGATGCCTCCTCTCTTGGAGTGAGATCCAATGGCTGAGTAACGACAAGAGATACCTCCACATCTCCCTTTCTCCGCCTTCCGCGATCCAGCTTGCGACGGCGGCCTGCATTGCGGATGTGTTGTGCGAGCTACCGCGATCGTGCAGCCGATCGTTGGGGCCTCGCCGGCGCTGCGAAGAAGAGCCGAATGCCCCGGCAGGCGCCCCGCGGAATTCTCACCACAATTTGTATATCTCGAAGGGGAAAAACCACATAAACATAATTTCTTGGCACTGCGCGCGGACTTCTTGGAGCCGCGCCTGGGCCCTCGGCGGCGCCTCTGGCGCCGCCCCTGGCGCGCTCCGCGCGCAAGGGAGGGGGGTCCCAGCGAGGATTTGAGAAATCCGCACGGAGCGCTAAAGTTTATGTTTGCGTGGTTTTGTCTTCTTCTGATATCCCGTTGCGCTGCCGCGCGATTCCGACACCGCGCCCGGGTGGGCGCCACGGGGGGGGCGCTTGGGGGGCGAAGGGGGCGAAGGGGGGAGGGGGGGGAGCGGCGGTGAAAGGAGGGGGGGCCCGGAGGAAGGAGGGGGGAGGGAGGCGATATGTTGCTGGACGTGGTTACCTCCGCTTCTGTTTTGGGGGGCCTGTTTGTTTGTTTGAAGAGCCAGGGAAGCCAGGGACCTGGAGAAACAATCAACGCGCGTTGGGCTCGATGCGTCGAGGGGCCCTGACTACTGCTTCGCGAGAAGCGGTATTTGCAAGAAGTAGATCAAGGCCCGACATACACACACACACACACCAACCGTTGCAAGCGCGGTGGCGGGTACATGTTCGCACTTGAGCATTTGTGTTGCATCAAAGACGCACGCCCAGCTTTCTGACTCGCGCATCTCCGATTCCCGACATGGGATACAAAATTTCAGCCAGGTTGCCGCCCCGATCTCGTTCAACACATGCACTCTCCCGATCCGAGTCGTGAGCATGCCGCTCGGGTTGCCCGCCCATCATTGTTCCCCTCGCCCTCCTCGGATTGATCGGATGGGAAGAGGAAATCTGGCAAGAAGTAGGTAGCGTCGAGTATGGATGGCGGGAAATCCAGGGTGTTGGCAAGCTCTACGGGCTTTTCAGTGCGCCAGGCTGGCCGGCGAGTGTCCGTAGCAATTGCGGTTCCAGTGTTGCCCGGAAATGTTGGGCAGCATTTGGCGTTGGATGATTTGTTGTAGTTTGTTTTGCCGGTGGATTGCGCTGCATTGACGAATCCATACTAAGCGTGGCATAGTGAAAGGATCGATAACAACCGACCGAATGTTTGCTCACCCACGTTTCTCGCAGCCCGGTGTCGGGCATTCTCTGGCCGCAAAATTATGGTTGGTTGCTGGGCTAATCGCAGCCTCTTTTCTTCCAGCAGCCGATGCTGCGTTTCAACCCGAAGCGATTTCGCAACTTGTTCCTTGTGCCAGTCTGGAAGAGCTGAGCGACGCACAATTGTCCTTGGCCGATCGTGCGAAGACCCCATATGAGTGCCTTGCGATTGTGTACAGAGACGCACTTCTGGAGATCTGGAAGCACGGCTTGTCATTCAATTTTGGGCAGCTCAACCGGAGTGAATACAACATGTTGTATGCCAAATACGCGAGCCCGTGGCTCACCCCGATCACACTGACCGACCAATTGCATGCGCCGCAACACAACGCTGGCAATCCTCAGTCCGGAAGTGCTACGTCCGCTATTGCCCTCAGCGCCTCCGACGAAGAGAATATCATCACAGCAGGTAGCCAGCTGCTTGCTGCAAGTTCCGCCGCTGTGCCAGCCCAGCATTCTGGGTGGCGACTGTTCGAGAGGGGACACGGGAGGCCGTCACGCGCGACATTTCGTGTCCCCAGACTTGGGGGGGCCGTGATGATGACGATGATACTGGTGGTGAAGAGAAGGAGGAGGAGGAGGAGGAGGAGGACAAGGATAAGGATGAGGATCAGGATGAGGATGATGTGAAGGAGGAGGAGGAGGCGCAGGAGGAAGAGGAGGAAGAGGAAGGCCGTCATACGTGACACCTTTCGTCTTCACTAGTTGATGAGCCCTCATGGAAGTCGTTTGGGTTGTATTGTGGCTGTCTTAGCCTCCCGTGAGGCAATTTTGGGGCCTTAAGGACTTCTCTGGCCGTTTGGGGGCCCTCTTGAGCCATTCTTGGGGCCGTCCTGGGCCCTCTTGGCCGATCTTGGGCGCCTCTTGGGCCGTCTTGGAGCCCTGTTGGGCCGTCTTGGGGCCCTTTGGGGGGGCATCTTCGGCGGTCTTGGGGTTCTCTTGAGGGCTTCTTGGGCCGTCTTGGGACGAAGCTCGAAAAGGCCAGAACCCCTGAATAATTTGTGCTTCTCGAGGCCCTCTTGGGAAGACTCCTGGGGCGGAGCGCGAATTCGTCCCATGTTACTGGGGAGTGTGGCCTCGGGAGTGCGAATCTGGTGCATTTTGCGAGGAATTCTGGCCTCGGGAGGGGTACCGGGAGGGGGGCCAGTGCGCGCAACGAAGTGCGATTACATAGAGGGGAGGTTGCCTTTAGAAGGTCGCAAAAACCCTACCAGACAGCACTTGGCATTCTAGCACGCCCCAAGGTGCCAGGGGGCACGGTGGCGGAAAAGTCGTGCTAGCAGTTCTTCCCCGCAGCAGCAGGATCTTGGCAGTTTACAGCATGTTGCTGCAATCAGGCATGAAAGCACAGAGGATTCGGCGACTGCCACCTACGCCGATCGAAGTTTTTCTTTGGTGGCTCCCTACGACCCCACGAAGTCTGACTATCGGCTTCTTGATTTTCTCCCAGTGCCAATCCGTGGATTGATTGATTCTCGGCGCTTCGCGTATCCCCACCAGTTGTAGGTGTGGCCGCCCTCCGTCGCGTTAGTTTAATTCGTCGCTGCGTGCCCCGCTTTGACTGGACTCGCCGCCGGGCCGCCGCCGGCACGCTCGCCCGCGGCCGCTGACTAAAAAAGTATCTCCACCAGCTCGTCCAAGAAAAGATGCCCGATGGAGTTGTTCGGAGGTGGAGTGGGAAGCATATAGCTAAGCAAATAGTCCAGCAAGTGATCATTGTTTGTTCATTGTTTTGCCGATCGGCGCGGGCCCAACCCCCCCCCTCCCCCCCCCATGGAGTAGATCTTGGCTGTTTTTGTTGGCGCCTGTTTCGAGCGGGTGGAGTCCCCCAGAGGCAGCACTCTTGCAAACAGTCGCACCAAGCAGAGATTTGGAGCCAGACCACCCCCCCTCCCCCCCCCCTTGCCGCCCAATGTCGAAACGCCGAATGCCCCAAAAAACGCTCAGCAATAGTCCTTTCAGAGGTCGCTAGGGGGAGGCCTTTGAGAGGGCTGTGGGCCCTCTCGGAACCTTCCTAGAAGCCGTCGGTCCCAACACTGGAGGGGTCTCTAGTGAGGGCCTTCCCTTGAAGCTTGAAAATCGTATGGTGATCTGTTTGTTGTTCATTGCTTTGCCGATCAGCGCGGGCCCTGAGACCCCCCCTCCCCCCCCCCATGGAGTGGATCTTAGTTGTTTTTGGCACCTGTTTCGAGCGGGTGGAGCCTTCCCCCCATCGGACGCACTGCTGCAAATAGTCGCACTAAACAGAGGTCCAGAGCCAGACCGCCCCCCCTACCCCCCGCCCCTTCCGCCCAATGTCGAAACGCCGAATAAAAAAACGCTGACTTAGGGCCCTCCCTTGAAGCTTGAAAACCGTATATAGGAGTGGTGCGTTCTCAGGAGCAGTTTGGGTTGTCTTGCAACTCTTGGCCCTTCTTGGGGCTCTCGTCGGCGATCTTGGAGCCATCCTGAGGCCTCAGAAACCAGTCAGGAGCGAAGAGCCGAGAAGGAACAAAGCATTGGAATACCATTAGTGCTTCAAGGACTGGCCTACTAGGGCATCCATGGGAGGCCCTGTGGTCACGTGCGTCCGTCTTGGGGCGGCTTGGGCGCGCTTCCGGGCATGCTCGAGGCCGTCTTGGACACTTCAGCGCCATCTTGGGCACCATATTTTTGGCTATATTGGACCATCTTGGACGTCCTAAGCCCTCGCGACCCCCCCCCCGACCAAGCCCCAGCGCCACCGCCGGGCTCTCGTAGGGCCGTCCCCGCCGTGACGACTGACGGGCGCCTCGCCTCGCCTCGCCCGACGAAGCCCCAGCGAAGGGGGAGGGGGATGGGTCAAGTTCTAATTGGGAAGGCCGCAGGCAGCCTCGGTCACTCCCACCCGCCTCCCCACCGTATAAGCAGCAGCCGAGACTCAGCATAGGCAGAAGTCTCGATCGGATGGACAGGTATTTCATGGCGCCACCATCACAGAGCGGATTTCGTTCGGAAAACGATAATATGGGCCCAGAGTGTCCTGGAGAATGTCGTTCCGGATTTCGAGGTGAATTTCGTGCGGATTGTTTGGGGCAGGAATGGGAGCCAATACAGACGCCAGGTGCGCGGCCCTCGCAGCACTTGCACGTGACCACCCCGCCGCCCCTGCCAAAGCCGCTGCAGAATGGCGGCGGGGTGGTGAGCATGGTGTTCGGTGCGCGTGCGCCCGCAAGCAGGTTTGAATTTGGTGTTGATCGGGATACTGGGTCAGCACGCAGCTAACAAGTGTATACATATTTCTATATGTATATATAAATGTATATCTACATATACATATACATATATACATGCATATACATATATGTGTGTGACCCCCCGCCGCCACCCATGTTGTAGATGGAGTGCTCGCGGAGTGTCCGCGCACGATCTTATGTTTGCCGCCAAGTGCATGGTGCAATGTTTTCCACAAGGATGATTGGGGTGGGCGCACTGTTCCTGATCGGCGGCCCGTCGAGTGCGGGAGGGTGCGCTCATGAATGAGGAGCAGTGGCCCCTGCCCGAAGGCAAACAAGAGGGTTGGAGAAGCCGACTCCCTAGACCACCTTCGCCCAGAGGGCTGGTGGGATTACAATTTCATCGAGGAGGACTTCCCATTGCCTTCCAACGAGAACGGTACTCACCCAAGGCCGTCAACCACCCCAACAGGACCTTTCGGCTTCCATTTGTACAATAGATCCATTTTGGTTCCGAACTGTTGGGCAACTGTTTACGAAGTCCTCCGGTTCGTAGCGCAGTGCCGACTCGATGGACCGACTAGGTTCAAGAGTTTGGAAAATATCAGTTGGGATGTGTATTCCACCGACGATAGTCACATGCAGGCCGTTCTTAGCAAGTTTACCCGAAGGGTTGAGGGGGGCTTTCGATTTCTCGAAGATGCCTTGCTGGCGAGTCGCACCGAATCTTCCATTGAGGGCCAGGTTCTGATTTCTAACAATGGATTTCGTCAGGAGCATCATAAATCCGTTGAATATGTTTTGAACCATACGCTTCAAGACCAAGATCTACTGAGTATGGAGGCCATCCTCGGCAGTACAAGGAAGATCGAGGCCAGCCAGAAGAGCATCCCCGCGGTCCAAAATAGTACTGTTCAACACTCTACGGACGAGAAAGTCCACAATGACATTGATCATGGCATGCAGATTGGTGGGGAGGATGACGGTCCAAGATTCGGTGATATCTTGTTGATTTACAATGAGGATCCGGATTTCACCCGGGCGGTCCTGGAGCATGCAGTATTGTTCGTCGACCAGACCATAGTTTTCGAGAAAGCTGGCACAGGCAGGTTAAACCCGTACCGATTAATCAATCTGAAGACCGTATTGCGCGAATGGCCACCCGCGAATGTGGGAGCAAAAACAGGAATATTCTCCTGGCATTTGCACCGTGTCTGGTCTTGGGAGGACAGGCCGCTGCTGCGGAACCTGAGCGAAGGCGACTTTGTCAAGCAGTTCAGCCTGTCTGGATCACCCGTGGACCGCCGCTGGCCCATGTTGTGGCAGTGGCCCGCCGAGGACAGACGGCAGTACACGCTCGGCGTGGGCGACGACCCCCGTTCGAGGACCGGGGAGGTCGACGAGATCGTCCTCCTGCAGGCATCAACTGCACGTAAGAGTGACCCTTCACGCCGGAGTGGCCTTTGGTGCGCGCCCACGGCGGTCCCCCGATCGCCGCGTGCGGTGCGATAATGAACGTGTTGCGCGCGTGTGTTCTTGGCCTCCTCGCGCCCCCCAAAAGTCGCGGACCAAAGGCCATTCTTTCAAGAGAGGAGAAAACACACGGCTCCGACAACAGGCGTTTGCTAAGCGTCCTTGGGCGTTTGTGAACGGCCCTGGCCTGTGCGACTCCTTCTGTGGGTGCGTTTGCTGAGCGGCTTCGCCCGTCGGGGTGGTTTTTTTAGGGGTGGATGTTCTGGCCTCTAGTCTTGCCTAGGGTCATGTCGTGTTGCTCCCATCGTACTCAAGGACCACATCCCGGAAACAATTTCGAGCACCCGGAAGAGTGCCGAACGAGTGTCTCCCAGGGCCCGACACGTGAAAACCCTCGAGTTTCGGTTCGTTTGTGGTTTGCTCGAAATTATACATGGTGGTCCAGGCTGAAGTACGGTAGGTTCATGCGGCGTTCGCGCGCCGGCGACGCCGGCGAAGGCGTTCAAGGTTTAATTCTGCGACGCGGAAGCACCGATGGACACGGTTCGCCATTGGACCCGACTGAAGTCAATTTTGAACGATCGAGGCTGCGATCGATTCAAGGTTGAACGATCGACGCGGTGCCAAAAACCTTTGCGCGCACCGACGCCGCACGAACCTACCGTAGGCAGGAACATCATAAGCCCAGGGTCGCTGCCACGTGCAGCCGAAGGCACGACGCTACGGCCTGTGCCGCTCCCGCGCGCGCCCGCGGCTCGTGCCGTGCGCGGGGCGCCGGGAGGCCGGGGGGCCCCCGAACGCCGACGGCCCGCGGGAGGGGCACCCAGCACAATCGGGCGCGACGACAGGGGCGAATCTCGGAGAAGAACAAACCACAGAAACATAAATCGGGTCGGGCGAAAGGGGGGGTTTGGGAAAGGGGGGGTTACGAAATTTGCTGCATGCAGCTGTTTCGGCCCCGCCGCCGGGCCCATTCCTCGATACATGGGCGCCTCCGGCGCCGGGAGGCGCCGGGAAAATCAGCTACGTGAGCTGATTCTCAAACCCCCTTTGCTATCCCCCCCTTTCGCCCGACCCGAATAAACTTTTGGCGCTCCGCTCGGATCTCTTGGATCCGAGCCTGGGCCCCCCTGGCGGCGCCTCCGGCGCCGCCCGCGCGCCAGGGAGAGGTCCAGCGCGAATCCCAGAAGTCCGCGCGGAGCGCCAAAAGGTTATGTTTCTGTAGTTTTTTCCCTTCTAGAATAGCCGAGGGGCGGGCACTACACGCATTCGCTCGGGAGCCTCGCCGAAAGTATGGATTTTCGGCACTCATGAGTGCATGCACGATAGGTTCGCGTCGTGTCGACCGACGGCGACCCCGCCGGCGGAGTTCAACGTTGAACGCCGCTGGCGACCAAGAATCGGTCGATTTAAACGATCTGACGTTTCGGAAACGGCCGATCGTTCAAGGTTGAACGATCTTCGCGGTGTCAGAAACCAATGCCGAAGTCGGCACGACACGAGCTTGCCGTATGCATGTATTGCTGTCCCCTGGGCTCTTCGCCCCCATCGTCGCCCCCGACAGAATGGGGGCAGGAGGCGCGCGACCTCGACGACAGCTGGTTCCGCTCAGTGCCAGTGTTCGTGTAGCAGGTGGGTGGTCACCTGGTCGTCGAGCGGATCACGCGGACACTTGATCGGCCTGCGGGCGCCTCGGGCCACAGAACGAGATCCACGCCGCGTGGCCCTCTCTGACCAGGAGCCTGCGAGAGGAGGGAGCATCCGGAGGGAGGGAGGGGGCAGCCAGGAGGGGACGCGAGGGAGGAGGAGCGGAAGGGGAGGCGGGCCGAGGCGAAGGGAGGGGAGGGGAGGGAGGGAGGCTGGGAGGGGGCAGCAAATGGACAGCGCGAGGGGAGGGGGGATGGGAGGGGAGGCGCGCCGAGGCGAGGGGAGGGGAGGGGAGCGGGCGAGCAGAAGCGAGAGGGGAGCAGCGGGCTCGAGAGAAGGGGGGGGGGGAGGCGGCGGGAGGGGGAGGGGAGGGCCTGGGCGAGCGGAGGAGAGAGGAGGGGAGCAGGACTTCAGCGAGGGGGGTGGGAAAGAGGCGGCGGGAGGGAGGGGAGGCAGGTCGGGAAGGCGGGAGGAGAGGGGGGGGGGGAGGGGCGAGAGGGATGGAGCCCACCCTTCGCTTCCACTCACCTCCCGAAGGCCTCTCTTCCTCCCTGCCTTTCCCCCCTCCCCCTGGTCCCCATCGAGGTTGGCGCTCGATTCTAACCCTCGCCCACAGAAAGAAAAGCTCCCTGGTCTCCGCTCCTCCACTCGTCCTCCCCACCCCCATCCCCTTGCCTCTGCGCCCGCCCCACTCCTCTCACGATCCCTCCCGTCCTCTCCCCTCGCTGCCCCCTCCCCCATCCCTCCCTCCCGATGCTCACCCACCCCCCTTCCCGTCTGCCCTCCCCTGCCTGCCCTCGCTTCCCCCTCGAAAATCGGGGCGGGGGGGGCGGCTCCCAGTGCGTCGCGACATCGCGCCGGAGGCAGCGCCGTAGCGTCATCGCAAGCAGGGGCGATGGGGGGGAAGGGGTGACTGCAGGCAGTACCCGAAACGGAGCCCGCCCACCCCTTTGTATTATTCTTAGGGTTCTTCTTACTACCACCACCACCATTACCACTACTACCAGTACTACGACTATTACGTTTACTACTGCTACGACTACCACTACCACTCTTACTACTCCTACTTCTCCTACTACTCCTACTACTCCGACTACTCCTACTACTACTACTACTACTACTACTACTACTACTACTACTACTACTACTATCACTACTACTACACTACTACTACTACTACTACTACTACTACTGCTGCTACTACTACTACTACTACTACTACTACTACTACTACTACTACTACTACTACTATATACTATATACTACTACTACTACTACTACTACTACTACTACTACTACTACTACTACTACTACTACCCTACTACTTCTTCTACTACTACTACTACTACTACCTTCTACTACTACTACTACTACTACTACTACTATTACTACTACTACTACTACTACTACTACTACTACTACTACTACTACTACTACTACTACACTACTACTACTACCACTACTACTACTACTACTACTACTACTACTACTACTACTACTACTACTACTAAACTACTAAACTACTATACTACTATACTACTATACTACTATACTGCAATACTACTACTACCTACTACCTCAACTACTGCCATTACTACATACTACTACTGCGAACTACTATATTACACTACGACTACTACTACTACTATTATACTAACATACTATACGACGAACTACTACCTAACTACTACGACCCTACTACTACTACTACTTCTACGACGACTTCTACTACAACTACTACTACTACTACTACTACTACTACCTATACTACTACTACTACTACTACTACTACTACTACTACTACTACTACTACTACTACTACGACTACGGCTACGACTACGACTACTACTACGACTACTACTACGACTACTCTTACTACTACTACTACTACTACTACTACTACTACTACTACTATTACTACTACTACTACTACTACGACTCTTATTATCTACTACTAATACTACTACTAGGGAACGCCGTGCCCGTTCGGGCCCCACGCCGTGCCCGTCCGGGCCCCACGCCGTACGCGGTGCCCGTCCGGGTCCCACGCCCCACGCCGCGCCCGTCCGGGTTCCACGCCCCACGCCGTGCCCGTCCGGGTCCCACGCCCCACTCCGTGCCCGTCCGGTATCGCGCTTGGGCGCCTCAGGAATTTCTGAAGTGTATAAGCGCTTAGGAATCCTGAAGGAATCCTCAGGGAATCCTCAAATGCTAGCGAATCCGAAGGGAATCCTAAGGAATGCTAGCGAATCCGAAGGAATCCTAAGGAACCCCAAGGAATCCGAGCGAATCCTTTGCGAATCCTAATGGAATCCTAAGGAATCCTTGCGCAGACCGCACGCCGTTCCCGTCCGGGTTCGCGCTTGCGCGCCTCAAGAATCCCTGCAGTGTATGAGCGCCTAGGAATCCGGAGGGAATCCGAAGGGAATCCTAAAGGAATGCTAGCGAATCCGAAAGGAATCCTAAGGAATGCGAGCGAATCCGAAGGAACTCTAAGGAATCCGACCGAATCCTCAGCGAATCCGAATGGAATCCTAAGGAATCCTCGCGCAGACCGCACGCCGTGCCCGTCCGGGTCCCACGCCCCACTCCGTGCCCTTCCGGGTTCGCGCTTGCGCGCCTCAGGAATCCCTGAAGTGCATGAGCGCTTAGGAATCCTGAGGGAATCCTAAGGGACTCCTGAAGGAACGCGAGCGAATCCGAAGGGAATCCTAAGGAGTGCTAGCGAATCCGAAGGAATCCGAAGGAATCCTCAGCGAATCCTAATGGAATCCTAAGGAATCCTTGCGCAGATCGCACGCCGTTCCCGTCCGGGTTCGCGCTTGCGCGCCTCAAGAATCCCTGCAGTGTATGAGCGCCTAGGAATCCGGAGGGAATCCTAAGGGAATCCTAAAGGAATGCTAGCGAATCCGAAGGGAATCCTAAGGAATGCGAGCGAATCCGAAGGAACCCGAAGTGTAAATATTGATCCAAATCTTTCCACCCACAACTCCTTGATGCAAGAAGAAATAGATAGAGTGTGATTTGTTCTTATTCCGATGTCAAGCTAGACAGTCGTAGAACGCGCCCACCCTCCCGCCACAGCTGGGCGGGTCCAAGCCACAAATGGCAATAGTGAACAAGAGAATGCAAGCATGAGCGAGTGAGAGCAATAACATAGACAATTCTAAACATCATCCTATAACTCACAGCCTTGCTAATACAACTTTCACACAGGAAAAGGAAACGTTGCTAAAGAGTGCCTTGGCAAATTATGCAGCACGCCTCCAGAATATTGTATAATATTATTGGCTCGAACGATCAAACTATCGCCCGTGCAACAAGCAACAGATATCAAACACAAGAAATCAAATATTCTCTGCTCGAACGGTCAAACTACCGTCCGCGTATCAAGCAACAGATACCAAGATAAAAGAAATCGACGCACCGAGCAACGGATACTAAGACAGAAGAAATCCACGCACTGATCAACATATAAAATATTTACCTGAGGTTTGCGCACCGAGCAACAGATATCAATATATAGAATAGTTACCTGAACTCTTGAGGGGGTGCTTTCACTCCTCATCTGTAGATGGTGACCAAACATCACTCATCACCTGAAATGGTAACCCAAATCGCTCATCATCTGACAATGATAACTCAAATCATCATCCTCAGCGCACACGTACTGCTGACTTGATGATGCTGTATGCAATGTAAACCTTGATGCTCGGGTCGAGACTATAACTCCTGCTCTCGTCTGCGTCCAGCTTGAGACACCGTCCTAGGCAATTTGCGTAGTGCCTGTCCTTCGTATAGATCGTTTCATAGCTGTCGCCCTGGTACTTGCCACTCCTGATTATCGTCGGTCCCATGGTCTCCAGCCACTGCCTTAGTAGAGCACTATCTCCCAATATAATTGGTCCATCTCCCATGATCTCAGCGTCATAGGTCGCTGGATCGGCTCGTACTGCGAGTGTTGTCGTTGTAGTTTTCGGCGTAGCCTTCGCTGTCCTGGGTTTGACCTTGACCTGTTTCTCGGGCAACTCCGGCTTGAACAGGTTCTCGCTGCTTGAACTATCCACCTCCATCGGATCAAACATGTCCTCGTCGTCGTTCTGCTTAAGCTTCATTACGTAAACAAATATGATGATCCCCGCGATGATAGAGACTACCGTCACCACCGCAGGAGACATCGAAAGACAAACTCCATACACTGCGAGCGCACAAAGTTGAAACAGAACTACTGCTTGGCCAGGTATCTGGATGGTTATTTGCGCGCCACTCCTCTCCATCAGGTAGTTGTCCGTTAGCTCTTCCGTGTAGAGTGCCTCGACGTAGTCCTCGTCTTGAACCTCGTCCTTGTCGTCGTAGAAGCATTCGCCCACGTAATTGTACGCCCCCACCGGCCACGTAGAGATCTCCTCGTCGTCCTTCCCGGTGTCATCGCAAAGCTCCTGCTTGACGTACTTGGCCATCTTCGCGTTCAGCTCGTCTACCTCCTTGTTGGCTGCTACCTTCTCTGGTCCAACAAGCTTTCGTCCACGTATTGATGGTGCCCTGTCATCAGGCCCAAGAGTCCACACATTGGATGCAACTATCTTCCTCGCGTAGCCTCCTGGAAGTACTTTCGTCAAACAGTCCGCTAGCATCTGCTCACTCTTGACCCACTTGATGCTGACCTCTTCGAGTGACTGCCGCAATATAGCCAAAACCTCCTGTCCGTCATAGAAATCTTCTCCTTTGTGATCGCGTCGTATAGGCTCTTGCAGTCGGTCACCGAAATGCATTTCACCGGGCAGGTGTCGTGCACAATCTCGGTCATGTCCATCTCCGGGTACAGGATCTCTCCGCCAGGGTCGACCTTGTCCATATCAACATGTCCACCGAATCCGCACATGAGTAGGCCTCCGCTGATAGAGTAGATCGCACCACTCGTTGAATCTTGGAAGACGGCCACCCAATGCAGTGTACCTTGTACTTGTTACTGTGGTCCTCGTTGATCTTCTGGTCGCCCAGCATGATGAAGTGTCCGCGTTGTGATCTGTGCTTCGGCAGATTGTCGAAAGCATTGTCGGTGACATTGATCACCATGGTCTCCCACAGGTTCAGGCCTGCTGAGAACTTGATCAGCAAGTCGCCCCGCTTCTGTATCCGCCTGATGGCCGCGCTGCCGTCCTGTAGGTCCTTCACCGTAGGAGCTCCAGCGTAGATGCCAGTCGGGATGCCTCGAAGGCCTCCTCGAAGCATATCATCCGCGCAGCCCGTTGCAGTTGCCCAACTACCATTCGTAGTCCACGATGCTCTGCATGGGTCAAGGCGCTATCTGGTGCCTTGCTGCGCTCTCTGGAGATACGCACAGTCTGCATCGACTTCACGTAGGCCTCCATGGTGACGTTGATGCTGCCGTCCTCGTCCTGCTTGTAGGCACGTCCACAGAACGTCGCCTGTTCTTTCCTCGCGTATTTGACCTCGCCAAAGTCGATCTCCTTCGGCAAGTCCTTCATGATTTTTGGCGCCCTCTGGGTCGTCCTGCTTGATGCCCATGAGGAAGTCATCCACGTGCAGGCACATGATCCCGATGATCGTGCCCTTCGCATTGCGCTCGATGAAGGTCGCGGGCTCGAAGCTCAGGCCTTCCCATCCAAGCTTCACGAGCGTTTCGCGTAGTGCCACATACCACGCACGAGCTGCATCGTTGGTTCCGTAGATGCTCTTGTTTAACTTCAGCAGGTCGCCTGCCTTCACTCCCGGGATGTTGTTGCACTTCCCGAGGTTCGTCGGGATACGAAAGTAGAGCTCGCGTGCGATGGCTTTGCCTTGCAGAAAGGCTCCCTTCACATCCGCGATGACTAGGTCTAAGTTGAGGCTTGATACGATGCTGCACAAGAGTAACGTCATCTGTGCTGAGACTGTAGGTGGGTCCCGTCGTAGCTTGTCGTCAAACTCCTCCTCGTAGCCTCTCCCACAGATCCTGGCCTTCGGCTCGAAGGTCGTGGGGCCCTTATCGGTCCAGACCACCTTGGAGCTTAGGATCTTGTCCGGGTCGACCTTGCCGACTGCTGCTCCTGATATTTGGGTTGCTGCATCGTACTTGCACCACGTGTTCCATTCCTTCTCCACCGCCTGTTGCATCTTCTTCCACTTGAGCTTGTCATCGCCCAGCGTCTTCAAGTTGATCTCCTGGTGCTCGTTGGCTCTCGTCGGTTGGCTGCACATCCGCTCGGCCACGAACGCCTCGACGAGCAGCGGTGTATCTGCCAGCTGCTTGACTGGCCCAGTCTGTGCCCGGGCTCGTTTAATGCTGATCGGCACATCGTCCAGCAAGAACTCTTTGATCGTGACTGGGTGTTCCTGGCGCTTGCCCTGCGCAGGCTGTCGCGTACTTGACGATGATGTAGCCGGCTGATCTTGCGGTACCTCTGCTGGTATTGCTGCCGTTTCCTCCGCCTTCTGGCGTTCCTCCATGTGCCTCTGGATCCTGGCAGGTACTCGAAGCTGAGCTCGATCGTCCTGAGCGTCGTCCCGCTTGGTCTGCTTGAGCTTCAGGTCCTTCTTGGTGTGCTTCTTGCCTCCGCGCTTCACCTCCTCAGGTTCCTCCATGGTCTCGTCAGTGTTGGTAGGCTCCTGCGGGGCTGCTGCAGGCTGTTGGCCACGTCCTGGTCCATCTCCAGCTTCCTCTTCCTTTCCCAGAGCGATCTCCTCGATGATCGCGATGGGGTCTTGCGATACCACATCGTCGATGATCTGAGGATTGGCTATCCAGTCCACTCTCGAGATATCTTGAACCAAGTCGCGCGTGTCCAAGTCGAAAAGCCGCCGCCTCACGATCTTGTACCCGGGTGTCGGGTCAGATAGAAGAGGGGCGTTCCTGACATTGTCCAGCTGCCTCAGGTCAGTCTTGCCCTGGCTGCTGGCCGCCACGGCTCCCAAGATGGTGTCCCAAGCTTGGCGCGCTCGCACGAGTCGGGCTCGTAGATCTTCCTCCGGTTGATCTTGATCAGCTGGTACTGTCTCGTACTCGTCGTCCAGCCTCTGACGCATTGGCATCACGTCGTTATCGTGTACCACTTCCGATCGTCGCTTCCTGCTGTCCACTGGCTTCGTCAGCTCCACGTTGCCCTGAGCAGGTGCTGCTGGTGCCGTCGTCGGTGCACTCGAGGGTGCATCACCTTGTCCTCCTGCTGGCTGTGGTGGAACATCGCCCTGTCCAGGATGCTGCTGATGTCCTGGATCTCGGTGATCTTGATGTTGATCTGGCTGCTGATCTGGCTGTTGATCGGGCTGCTGGTCTGGCTGTTGATCATCTCGTGCTGGGTCATACTGTTGACCTCGGAGGTCCAGAAAACCACGCTGACCAGCTCGTCCACGTGCAGGTCCGCCATCTGAAAACAGGTTGGTAAACTGCATGTGCCCACCTCGTGCTCAGTCGCCCTTCGAAGGAGACTGGGTGAACTTAGGATCGGGATCCCGATATGGATCAGCCAGTAACCGTGCTCATCCTTGCCCAGGCATCGGGCAGGTCCATGCCATCGTGCATGCAGATTGCGCTTTAGGTTATCAGATCGCCAAAACATCAGTAAATCACCTTGCTGAAATGGCCCTGGCTGGGGCCTCGTCCTCGCCAGAACTGTCCGTCTCAATGCTGATGAGTTTGCTGCCTTGAAAAAGGATTCCGAACAGATCTGTTGAAGGTGTAGTCGGTTCCAGAATGATGTATTCTCGGCCACTCGTGAAACCACTGCTGGGTCGTTGTCGGGATTCGCCAAACTTGCAGGCAGTCGGTGTCCAGCTCCAAGTACCCATTGCTGTGGTGAAAAGCCTGCCGTGCTGACAAGTTGATTGCACGCGTTGGCCATGCCACGTACTGCTGCTGCAACCGAATCTTGACCACGAACGTCCCCAGCGTTGAAGACACTCGTCGCCATCTCCTTCAGGTATCGTATCTTCCTCTCGACTTTGCCCATTTGCCAGTGAGCCTCTGGAGCCGCATTGTTGATCACAATGCCCAAGTCGTTGCATAGCGTCTCGAACTCGCCCATAAAGGTAGAGTCCTGGTCCTGCTCCACGATGCGTGGTGGCCCGGCCCAGGTAAGCCATCCGAGTTCGAAAGCCTTCTTTGCTAGCTCTGCCGTAGGTCTCGATCCGGGACACGTGTAGATCGCCACGGTGAAGTCCGAGGTTACGTCCACGATCACAAGCACCACGTGCATGTTATTGTCCAGGTCGGGTATGATCATGAAGTCCATGCTGATGGCTTCGTTAAAGTCCTTAACCTTAGGCTGAGCTGCCGTAGGTCTTGCTGCCGTCCGAGCCTGCTCTTCACATGTCGTGCATCTGAAGAGCCGTGTTGCTTGCACCGCTCGTCGGCTGGCTCCACCATGCTGTAGATACCGTACCAGTGACTCCTTGTAGGGTCCATGTGAATGGCTCTCGTGTATAGTCTTGATAGCTGCTCGCATGAATGGTGGCACCGCCGTCCATTCCGACATCTCGATGTTCTCGCCATGCTTGCTGAAGATCGCCGCCGCGCTAGCGTGCATCGGCGCCTCCGTCTCCGCAGGGTTGGCCTCGAACTCGTCACAGTCGATGTCGTCGAAGTTGTTGGCGTACCGGGCGTAGCCACCATGCTGCTTCTCGAGGTCTCGCTGATCCTCAATGCCGTCCAAGATCGTCTTGGCCAGCTCCTTGGTCCAGTTCCCAAGGCTCGAGGCTGTTCCCTTCGGCCTGTTGATCACTCTCGTGTGTACGTGCTGCTCGTCACACCTGATGTTGTTGAGCTTCTTGCCGAGCATGATGGCCGTCGTCAGGAACCTCGTCGGCTTCTTGACCGGATCGCCCATGAAGTCCACCAGGATGCTGCCCTCGGCGCACTGGTGCATCATCGCGCTTACGAACTCTGAGCCCAGCCATGGCATAAGCTGCCAGGCCCTTGACGTCAATGGGTTCCCCAGTAGCATATGAGCTCCTCGGCGCTTGCAGTTGAGCCAGATCTTCTTGACAAGCTGCAGGTGCTTCGTGCCGATCGCCAACTTGCGCATCTTCGTGTCCTTCGGGAACATGTGGGATATGTTCGTGAACCGGTCGCAGGGGAAACCCACAATGGTCACGTAGGGGTCATCCTCGTTCAGCTGCTTCAGGACGGTCTTCTGCGACTTCACATCCAGCAGATCGTCCCCGATCAGGATGTCCCTCGGCCTCGTCAAGGGATGCCGCCGCTGCTGAGCTTCTGATGTAGCTGCCATGCCACCTGCGTAGAGCTCGCAGATGATGGGCCGCTTCTCCTCCGCGTCCGCCTTCAGCGTGTCCACGACCTGCTGGCACTTGCCCAGCTTGTCCTGAATCTCCTCCTCCCACGTCTCGATCTGCTTCCTCTGCTTCCGTCGTAGGATGCCCTTATCGATCTCCTGGACCTCCGCATTCCAAATGTCGATCTCGTCGGACGTGACTGATGGCTCGATCTTTGTCGTCTCCTTCTTCGGTCATTCCTTGAATGAGATCGTCAGGTGTCCCTTCTCCGTCTTGTTCAGAGGCACTCCGTACTTGTTGATCGCCTTGAAGTCCGCCTTCTGATCCTTGATGTATATCACTGTGTCGAGCTCCTCCAGCTGGTGGATGCTCAGCAGTATTGGCGTCTTTGACTTCGGCAACCTCTGGAAGCGTAGGTTCACGTCAGCTCCAGCAAGTCCAGCCGTCACCTCTTGTTCTCCTTCTGCCATGACCGGGGCGCTATCATTCACGCCTCGGAAGCGCATGGATGATCCTCTCATCCGCGTGGTGACTCTGCTGTCCCCTCTGTGTAGCCGTCCAGTGATATTGAACCTCCACATCTACGTAGGCACGCAGTGTCCAGTACAGCATGTCCATCTGGAATAGGTCCTTTTCGCACGGCGTAGGCTTCAATTTCTTCCAGCTCCTCGCAAGGTTGCTGCCGCCCAATCCCCTCTGGAGCGTAGTTGGTTCCAGCTCGGCGTTGCGTCCACAACCATGTCGGTCGTACTCCAATCTGTAGGCGCTCGCATGTGCTCCTTACGATGTCACGAAGCTCCGAGGTCCTGTCCCAGGCTGCTTGGCATAGATCGTAGGCCATATTCCTGAGACCGTTCGGTGCCATCTCCACGGCGATGTGCAGCGATGCTGCCAGCGATGTAAGGCCCAGTCCAAACAGAAATCCATATAGTCCCTGTAGGCCGCTTCCATGTTCTCGCAGCTTATCCACAATGCTGCGATCTGCTCTGCACGTTCTCGTATCTTTTGTAGGTCGGTCTCTGTGTTGTCATCTTCCAGGTAGTCTGTACTTGGTCTGCTGGGATCCGTCCTCGACCATGTCCCTGGTGTAGGTCTGCTCGTTGAGCTCACCGGAGTGCTCAGGGGTTCGTCAGATTCTTGTGTTTGATGCCCTCCAGGTACTGGGTATGGTTCGTGTGCCTGGTCGATCCTCTCTTGGAAGTTCGGCTGGTCTCCTGCTGCTGATACCGCGTAGGTGTTCACGATCTGCTCCTCGGTGTCGATTCTCATCTTCGTCAGACTCGTGATCTCCTCCATCGCCACGTCTATGCTTGCCAGCTGGTCGCTGACAATCTGTATGGCGGTCATGTCCATCGAGCTGTCCGCCATCAGCAGCTTGACCGCGGTCGCCATTGCGAATCCAGCTCGTCGTAGAAAACCTCCAGGTCGTCCGTGAAAGCCTCGTCCTCCACGTCCGCCTCCTCGTCCTCCACGTTGTAGCGTACTGGATCCACTCGCTGGTGACCTCGTCTTTTCGCACTCGGGGTCACCCTTCCAGTGACCCTTCTTGTGGCACGCGTTGCACTTCGTGCGCGCCTTGATCTGCTTCAGCTTATCCTCAGCCTCTTTGCTGCCCATCTTGATGGAGCCCTGCTTGTTGATGTTGGCTTTCCAGCCTCTATTCGACTTGCTCTGAGCAAGCCGCTCCCGGGCCTGCTTGTAGTTGGGCTTGTGGTTGCGCCGTCCAGCTTTCCCGCCAAGACGTTGAGCCTCCGTCGCCAGGATGTCGCACTCCTCCTGGCTGATCTCGTCCGGGTCTACGTCATTAATCACTCCCTCGAACTCGTCGGTGTCCGCTGCAAGTGCGTCGTAATCCTCATCAATCGGGGAAACGTCTTCATCGCACGGTGCACGTTCATCTCCGAGTAGAGCATATTCTTCTTCATCGTCGTAGTCCACCGGGTAGGCTCCATATCATCCATGTCCACGATCGTCTCGGCCTGTGCTGTCCAGCTGTATCAGCGTGGCCGCCGTCACGTCGTCCCAGATGTATTCGTTGTTGCATTGGCCGAGGATTGCCTTGTGTTCTTGCATGCTGATGTTCGCTAGCTTCAGTAGAAAGTATGTCCGTAGGTCCTCGCTGACTGTCGTGTTCGTTGAAAGTGACTTGAGCCGCTCGTACTCCGTCTCTCGTCTCGATATGTAGTCCTGCACAGACTCCGTTCGACTGCGAAAACCTCGGAAGAAATATTCCTCGAACGCTTGCTGCTTCTGTAGTGGTGCGATTCTCTCGCACGCCTGTCGTACTGTAGTTACCACTAGTTTGACTGCAGCAAGGGGGTCATTACCTGCTTCGTCCAAAACTGCTTGCGTACCGATCTCCACCTTCTTTCGTGTGAGTGCCCGCTCGTCCATTTAGAGAGTTCTTGAGCTTGATCGCATAGAGCTTCTTGATATTTTCCTCGCTCGCGTGGTAGCCGAGTATCGCACGCTCCTCGAACTCCTCTCCGTAGGATGGGTCGCCGTTGCAGTGTACCACGCCCTCTTTGTCCACGAAGAGGGGGCCGTCATTGAACTGCTGCTGCTGCCTGGACGTCATCTTGATGACTGTGATGCGATTGAGCTTGTTACCGATGCAGTAGCTGTCTCGATCGTTGCTGTCGTTCTGCTGCTCGCCCGGGATGTTGTTGATATCTCGATCTCCGTCCAAGCTGTTGTAGGTAATGATTTTGAGCGTTTTGTCGATCACCGTGATCTGTTGATGAGCGCAGTGGTTAAGCACCGCGAGGATGTAATTGAGCGCCAGCATATATGTCTGCAAGGCCACTCTGTATGTAATCCTCGTACCGTGGACTGATTCAGCTCCGCTACCAGCGTAAATATTGATCCAAATCTCTCCACCCACAACTCCTTGATGCAAGAAGAAATAGATAGAGTGTGATCTGTTCTTATTCCGATGCCAAGCTAGACAGTCGTAGAATGCGCCCACCCTCCCGCCACAGCTGGGCGGGCCCAAGCCACAAATGGCAATAGTGAACAAGAGAATGCAAGCATGAGCGAGTGAGAGCAATAACATAGACAATTCTAAACATCATCCTATAACTCACATCCTTGCTAATATCATTTTCACATAAGGAATCCTAAGGAATCCGACCGAATCCTCAGCGAATCCGAATGGAATCCTAAGGAATCCTTGCGCAGACCGCACGCCGTTCCCGTCCGGGTTCGCGCTCGCGCGCTTCAGGAATCCTTGAAGCGTATAAGCGCTTAGGAATCCTGAGGGAATCATAAGGGAATCATGAAGAAAGGTTAGCAAATCTGAAGGAAATCCTAAGGAATGCTAGCGAATCCGAAGGAATCCTGAGGAATCCCAAGGAAACCTAGCGAATCCCCAGCGAATCCCAATGGAATCCTAAGAAATCCTTGCGCAGACCGCACGCCGTTCCCGTCCGGGTTCGCGCTTGCGCGCCTCAGGAATCCCTGAAGTGCATGAGCGCCTAGGAATCCTGAAATCCAAAGGGAATCCTGCAATGTTAGCGAATCCTCAGGGAATGCTGAGGAATGCTAGCGAATCCGAAGGAACCCTAAGGAATCCTAAGGAATCCGACCGAATCCTCCGCGAATCCCAATGGAATCCTAAGGAATCCTTGCGCAGACCGCACGCCGTTCCCGTCCGGGCTCGCGCTTGCGCGCCTCAGGAATCTTCGAAGTGCATGAGCGCCTAGGAATCCTAAGGGAATCCGAAGGGAATCCTGAAGGAATGCTAGCGAATCCGAAGGGAATCCTAAGGAATGCTAGCGAATCCGAAGGAATCCTAAGGAATCTCAGCGAATCCCCACCGAATCCGAATGGAATCCTAAGGAATCCCTGCGCAGACCGCACGCCGTTCCCGTCCGGGTTCGCGCTTGCGCGCCTCGGGAATCCCTGAAGTGCATGAGCGCCTAGGAATCCTGAGGGAATCCTAAGGGAATCCTGAACTGCTAGCGAATCCTAAGGGAATGCTGAGGAATGCTAGCGAATCCGAAGGAACCCTATGGAATCCTAAAGAATCCGACCGAATCCTCCGCGAATCCGAATGGAATCCTAAGGAATCCTTGCGCAGACCGCACGCCGTTCCCGTCCGGGTTCGCGCTTGCGCGCCTCAGGAATCCCTGAAGTGTATAAGCGCCTAGGAATCCTGAAGTAATCCTAAGGGAACCCTGAAGGAAGTCTAGCGAATCCGAAGGGAATCCTAAGGAATGCTAGCGAATCCGAAGGGAATCCTAGGGGATCCTAAGGAAACCTACCGAATCCCCAGCGAATCCTAATGGAATCCTAAGGAATCCTCGCGCAGACCGCACGCCGTTCCCGTCCGGGTTCGCGCTTGCGTGCCCCAGGAATCCCTGAAGTGTATGAGCGCCTAGGAATCCTAAGGGAATCCGAAGGGAATCCTGAAATGCTAGCGAATCCTCAGGGAATGCTAAGAAATGCTAGCGAATCCTGAGGAATCCGAAGGAATCCTAAGGAATCCTACCCAATCCTCAGCGAATCCGAATGGAATCCTATGGAATCCTTGCGCAGACCGCACGCCGTTCCCGTCTGGGTTCGCGCTTGCGCGCCTCAGGAATCCCTGAAGTGCATAAGCGCCTACGAATCCTGAGGGAATCCTAAGGGAATCCTGAAGAAAGGCTGGCGAATCCGAAGGGAATCCTAAGGAATGCTAGCGAATCCGAAGGAATCCTAAGGAATCCTAGCGAATCCTCAGCGAATCCTAATGGAATCCTAAGGAATCCTTGCGCAGACCGCACGCCGTTCCCGTCCGGGTTCGCGCTTGCGTGCCTCAGGAATCCCTGAAGTGCATGAGCGCCCAGGAATCCTAAGGGAATCCGAAGGGAATCCTGAAATGCTAGCGAATCCTCAGGGAATGCTGAGGAATGCTAGCGAAGCCGAAGGAACTCCAAGGAATCCGAAAGAATCCTAAGGAATCCTACCGAATCCTCAGCGAATCCGAATGGAATCCTAAGGAATCCTTGCACAGACCGCCCGCCGTTCCCGTCTGGGTTCGCGCTTGCGCGCCTCAGGAATCCCTGCAGTGTATGAGCGCCTAGGAATCCTGAGGGAATCCTAAGGGAATCTTGAAGGAATGCTAACGAATCCTAAGGGAATCCTAAGGAATGCTAGCGAATCCTAAGGAATCCGACCGAATCCTCAGCGAATCCTAATGGAATCCTAAGGAATCCTTGCGCAGACCGCACGCCGTTCCCGTCCGGGTTCGCGCTTGCACGCCTCAGGAATCCCTGCAGTGCATGAGCGCTTAGGAATCCTGAGGGAATCCTGAAATGCTAGCGAATCCGAAGGGAATGCTAAGGAATGCTGCGAATCCGAAGGAATCCTAAGGAATCCTAGCGAATCCGAATGGAATCCTAAGGAATCCTTGCGCAGACCGCACGCCGTTCCCGTCCGGGTTCGCGCTTGCGCGCCTCAGGAATCCTTGCAGTGTATGAGCGCCTAGGAATCCTGAGGGAATCCTGAGGGAATCCTGAAATGCTAGCGAATCCGAAGGGAATGCTAAGGAATGCTGCGAATCCGAAGGAATCCTAAGGAATCCTAGCGAATCCTCAGCGAATCCTAATGGAATCCTAAGGAATCCTTGCGCAGACCGCACGCCGTTCCCGTCTGGGTTCGCGCTTGCGCGCCTCGGGAATCCCTGAAGTGTATGAGCGCCTGGGAATCCTGAGGGGATCCTAAGGGAATCCTGAAGGAATGCTAGCGAATCCGAAGGGAATCCTAAGGAATGCTAGCGAATCCGAAGGAATCCTAAGGAATCCGACCGAATCCTCAGCAAATCCTAATGGAATCCTGGGCGTGCATGCCGAATGCAAGCGCCCAGGGACGAGCATTGATCCGCGCGGCCGAATTGACTACGTTGTCATTTGCATAATCCCCATCATGGTTATCACCATCATCATCATAGTCATCAGCAGAATCAGCATAAACATCAGAATGATCATCATCAACATCATCTTCATCATCGTCGTCATCATCATCATCACCAGCATCTTCACAATCATCACCACCATCATTATCACCATCATAATCATCATCATCGCCACCAGCATCATCATCGTCATCATTGTCGTAATCAACATCATCATCATCGTTATACATCAGCATCATCATCGTCATCAGCGTCATCATCATCATCCGCATCATCGTCATCATACTAATCGTCACCATCACCACCATCATCATCGTCATCATCATCATCATTAGCATCACCTTCTTTAACATCATCATCATGATGTAAGCTCCCAATGCAACCTCAGCAGACATCTACTGAGCAACCCAAATGCAAGCAATGCAAAATAACACAAAGCAACCCAATGCAAAGCAATGCAATATCTTCGGAATCGAACGCGGCGGGCCCGGACGGAGACGGCGTTCGCTTCCATCATGCTCGATTGTATGGACGGGGGGCAACTTAAACCGAAAACCGAGTGTCAAACTGTTAAGGTAAATTTATGTTCTGGGATCCAACATCGGCCTCATAAACCTCTTAAACATATACTTCAGTTCCAAAGAAAGAGAAAGACAGCGACACATCTTCAGAACAGCGGTTCACTACTACACGGCCCGGACGGGCACGGCGTTACCTATTACTACGACTACTACTACTACTACTACTACTACTACTACTACTACTACTACTACTACTACTATTACTACTACTACTACTACTACTACTACTACTACTACTACTACTACTACTACTACGACTACTACTACTACTACTACTACTACTACTACTACTACTACTACTACTACTACTACTACTACTACTACTACTACTACCTACTACTACTACTACTACTACTACTACTACTACTACTACTAAACATAATAATAAGATAACTACTTCGATTAGGACTATGACTACGACTTCAATTACGACTACGACTACTACTACTACTACTACTACTACTACTACTACTATTACTACTGCTACTACTACTACTACTACTACTACCACTACTACTACTACTACTACTACTACTACTACTACTACTACTACTACTACTGCTACTGCTACTGCTACTGCTACTGCTACTGGTACTACTGCTACTACTAAGACGGCACACGCCCACCCTTTCACGTTTGAATCGTGCTCTGCGACCGCACCTGCTCGCGCCGGCAGTCAGCTTCTCCCGCGCGCGACGTCGACGTGATTGCTGCGACCGCGGGACTCAACCGAGCCCGCGGCAACGCGTCAGTCGGCGGCTTGGCGCTCAACCAGAGCCTGCCAGCCCGACACCCCTTTTGCCCCGCGGTCGGGCTCAATTGATCAGCGCCCGCGCGAATGGGGGCGCTCCGCTGCGCCGCGCCCACCCGAGCCCGCGACGCCGCGCCAGTCGGCGGCCGCGCGCCCAATCCGAGCCAGGCCGCCCGACTTACACCTTTGCCCGCGATCGTACCGAGCGATGCACGAACGAAGTCCCAGCTCAACTGCCATGGGCCATGACAAATCCATAAGGCGACGCGAGCGCCGACGCCCCGAGCGGAGGATGGGCGCCTTAAAGATCGTCGCCCCCACCCCCCCACACCTCGCATTTCCCTTGCCCCTCCTGCGCCCCGCCATGGGCCCTCGCTGGAGCCCTCGCTGGAGCCACGCTTGGGCCCCTGGGTGGCCCTTTGACGGGGCCCTCTTGGGCTGTTCGCGGATGCCCTTTGGGCGCGTTTTTGGCCCATGTTGGGGTGACCTAGGTCCTTGCTTCGGGCGTCTCCCCCCTGGGACTTTTGAGTTCCTGGAGTATTTGGGGTAATTTGGTCTCTTGTCGAAATATTTCGCTGTGTGTCACTTGGGTGGTTTCCCTTGCGAGTGAATTTGCGGTGCCTCTTGACGCACAACGCACTGGTGAGCATTGATTTGGGTTGCTCAGATATGCATTGCATTGAATTGCCTTGCAGTTGCTAGTGCAAAGTTTGCGTGCAACGCCCCGCGCCGCATTGCACTCGCATCGGGCCTCCATCGCAATGCGTCGCATTGAGCTGCCATTGTGGTCAGTCCTTAGGTCACATTGATGTTTGTCAGACCTTCGCGTCCAATATCATGGATGTGCTGTTGTCAGAAAGTGGTTTCTGTTCGACCCGCGTTATTGGTGAGCTGTTTCCGCACCCCATATTCAAGCAGTTTGCGGGAAAGTATTTCAATGGGCACGTGACCATGTAAAGACCTGGGGTATCCTAGGTCTTATGTGCGCGTGATATATAATGTAATATAATATGTGTATATATACACACATACATATACATATAGAGATACGCTGAGCCCCCTCCCGGGGCGTCCTCCACCTCGCTCACATTTGGGTTACGTTTCCGGTACCGCGCTTCCCGGCCTCCCGGGGAGCTCCCAAAATGCCCAAAGACAGCCCAAGACGACCCAAAGAAGCCCCCATAACGTAAAAGAAAGGCCCAAGACGCTCCCAAGTAATCCAGGATAGCTTTCGGGCGGCTCTCCAGGCTCCCAGGAGGCCTCCAAGCGACCTCAAGAGCTCCGAGAGGCCTCCCGAGAGCGCCCGTAGAACCTAAAATCGTCAATTGTCATTGTGTTTTTCCTGGTTTTGGCCTTCTCACCAATTCATGCTTCCACCGCTCCAAGACGGCCGAAGAGGCCCCCAAGACCGCCCAGGAGGCCTCCAAGACGACCCCAAGACGGGCCAAGACGGCCCCAAGACTGCCGAAGGAGGCGCCCAGGACAGCTCCAGACCGCCCCAGGACAGGCCCAGAGACCTCCGAGAGGTCTCCGGGACCCCCCAGAAGCCTCCAACATACCCCAGACCCTTGAGAGGCCCCCAAAAGAGCCGCCCCGACGAGGCCCCCAAAACAGCCCAAGAGAGCTTCGAGAGCCGTTCCGAGAGAGAGCCCGAAGAGGGTAAAGTCGTTGATTTCCAGTGGTTCTTGTCGACGTTTTTGGCCTTACGTTTTCCCGCTTCCAACGCTCCAAGACCGAGGAGTTTGGAAAAAAAGTGAATTCCAGAGATTCCCTTCTTCTTTTTTAAAGTTCAACAAATTCGCGCCCCCTCCTCCCAGGGGTCCCGCATATTCGCGGAACATCTGCGGAACGCTCTCGGTACCGCGCTTCCCGACCTCCCAGGGAGCCCCCAAAATGCCCAAGGACAGCCCAAGACGATCCCAAGAAGCGGCCAGAACGTAAAGAGACGGCCCAAGACGCTCCCAAGCAACCCAGGATGGCTTTCGTGCGGCTCTCCAGGCCCCCAGAAGACCTCAAGAGAGCTCCTAGAGGCCTCCCGAGAGCGCCTGGAGAACCTAAAACCGTTAATTCCCCACATCCAAAGTGGGGTTCTTGTTTTCTTTGCACACCCCCCGCGCAGGATCTCACACCCTCTCTCTCTCTCTCTCTCTCTCTTCCTCTTTCTCGCCATCATCATCATCAGTCATCATCATCATGACCCACGCCTCTCCTCCTCAGCACCATCACACTTACCCATACACCACTCGATCGCTCACTCACTCACTCACTCACTCACTCATCACGATCATCACATGAGGATATCATCCGTTGGCGTCACACATCACTCAGTCAGTCCGTCACTCACTCGAGTATCAAGCGGGAGCGTCGTCTGTGAGTGAATTGCGAGGAAGTCTCAGGCGGGAGCCTCTCCCTATGGGGCCCGCAGATCATCTTACTAATCCGAGGCGGGTCATCGGGATCCTGTAACTGTCGTCACTTTTGGGCTCCTGGGGCGTGAATTTGGAGGAAGTATCAGGCGGGAGCGTCGTCTGTGAGTGAATTGCGAGGAAGTCTCAGGCGGGAGCCTCTCCCTATGGGGCCCGCAGATCATTTTACTAATCCGAGGCGGGTCATCGGGATCTTGTAACTGTCGTCACTTTTGGGTTCCTGGGGCGTGAATCTGGAGGAAGTATCTAGCGGGAGCCTCGTCTGTGAGTGAATTGCGAGGAAGTCTCAGGCGGGAGCTTCTCCCTATGGGGCCCGCAGATCATCTTATTAATCCGAGGCGGGTCATCGGGATCCTGTAACTGTCGTGACTTTTGGGCTCCCGGGGCGTGAATTTGGAGGAAGTATCAGGCGGGAGCGTCGTCTGTGAGTGAATTGCGAGGAAGTCTCAGGCGGGAGCCTCTCCCTATGGGGCCCGCAGATCATCTTACTAATCCGAGGCGGGTCATCGGGATCCTGTAACTGTCGTCACTTTTGGGCTCCTGGGGCGTGAATTTGGAGGAAGTATCAGGCGGGAGCGTTGTCTGTGAGTGAATTGCGAGGAAGTCTCAGGCGGGAGCCTCTCTCTATGGGGCCCGCAGATCATCTTACCAATCCGAGGCGGGTCATCGGGATCCTGTAACTGTCGTCACTTTTGGGCTCTTGGGGCGTGAATTTGGAGGAAGTATCAGAGGCGGGAGCCTCGTCTGTGAGTGAATTGCGAGGAAGTCTCAGGCGGGGGTCTCCTCCCTATGGGGCCCCCAGATCATGTTACTAATCCGAGGCGGGCCATCGGAATCTTGTAACTGTCGTCACTTTTGGGCTCTTGAGGCCTGAATATGGGAGAAGGATCAGGCGGGAGCCTCGTCTGTGAGTGACTTGCGAGGAAGTCTCAGGCGGAAGCCCCCTCCCTATGGGGCCCGCAGATCATCTTACTAATCCGAGCGGGTCATCGGAAACCTGTAACTGTCGTCGCTTTTGGGCTCCTGAGGCCTGAATATGGGAGAAGTATCAGGCGGGCGCTCCATCCCTGTGGGGCACGCACTTCATGTTCGAACCCGAGCGGGTCATCCGAGCGAGCTTTTTGGGCTCCTCAGTTCCTGCGGCCTGAACAAGGGGGAAGTATCAAGCGGGAACTTTGTCTGTGGGCGGTGCGGGTAGTCCCGTCTGAGGACCGTCTCTTGTCGTCACTTGGAGGATCGAAGGGGAACTCGCTCCTGCGGCCTGAATATTCTCTTTCGACTTGCCCACGTCCAATTGCTGGCCAACCTTGTCGTCGTCGGCGGGAGAGGGAACTTGAAAAGGTTCACTCTCCCGCGTTCGTTTGGGCTGGGGAGGGAACTTGAAAAGGTTCACTCTCTAGCTGCGGGAGAGGGAACTTGAAAAGGTTCACTTTCCCGTTCGTGGCAGGATTGGGCTGGAGAGGGAACTTGAAAAGGTTCGACGTCTCTAGCTGCGGGAGAGGGAACTTGCAAAGGTTCCCTGTCCCCCCTTGTCGTCGGAGTGAAGGGGGAACTTGAAAAGGTTCACCCTTCATTCGCGGGAAAGGGAACTTGAAAAGGTTCACTTTCCCTTGGAGAGGGAACTTGCAAAGGTTCACTCTCCAGCAGCGGGAAAGGGAACTTGCAAAGGTTCACTTCCCCGCGCGTTCCAACTGGAGAGGGAACTTGAAAAGGTTCCCTCTCCAGCAGCGGGAAAGGGAACTTGCAAAGGTTCACTTTCCCGCGCGTTCCAACTGGAGAGGGAACTTGAAAAGGTCCCCTCTCCAGTTTTTTTCTGACCCCCCCTTTTCCTAACACCGATGTTTCAATGGACTAAGGGGTCACTAACGCAATTTTTTCTCGGGCGTCTTACCGGCACACGTCGGCATGGAGGTCCGGTTCACGGCCGCGCAGGAGGAGCTGAAGAAGAAGTTGGGGCTCGTGCAGGAGCAACGGGCCACCATCGTGTCCTTCGAGTTTCACGCAGACGACGAGCGGGACTACGAGGAGTGCGCGCCGGGCCAGCTCTTCCGCCCCCGCTTCCTACCGCAGGGAATCTGGCTGCACGTGCACGGCTTCCAGGAGTCCCCGATCTACAAGGAGGTCGCCGAGGCGCTGCTGCAGGGCACCGAGGGCGCTGACGACGACGGCGAGGCCCAGGCGCGGGCGAGGAGCTTGCTCATGTTCAGGCCCAGCGAGCAGGAGTTCACGTGGCAGAGCTCGGGGGCGCACACTGTGCGCCGCTCGGGATTCACGCTGACGCACGCGTCCTACCTGACCTCCACGCTGTCGCAGGGCCAGACGCTGCGCAAGGGCGTCACCATCGACTGCGCCAGGGATGAGGACGCTGGCCGCACGGGCATGTCGGACGATATGTGGTGGCTGCACCTCTACGTCATGTTCTCCCGCGCCACGTGCATGCGGAACATGCTGATCCTGCGGCCGCCCGCGCGAGAGTTCCTGGAGCGCGGGCCGCCGGCGTCACTGCGGAAGGCGCTCCAGGAGTTCGACGAGAGAGCGGTGGACTCCAGGGCTGAAGCGGAGCAGCTCGCGGCAGAGCTGGGCTTCGCGCTGCCGCCCGCCTGAGCGCCGCGGCGCGCGCGAGGAGGCCCGCGGGGTTGTCCCAACGGCCTGGCCCGCGGGGCTGTCCCGACGGCCTGCCCTCGCGCTCCGGCGGCCCGCGGGAGTGCCCCGCAGGCATGGCTGGCCCGAAGGGTTGACCCGACGGCTTCGCGATCTGGCCGTCGGCAAACGCGCGCGTTCTGACCGAGGCGGCGACGGCGCCGAGGAAAATCGACTTGCTTCCCCCGACCGGGGGGAAAGGGACGCGCACGTGGAAAAGAGGCAGGAGGAGGATGAGGACGGAAGGGGTATGGGGAGGGCGATGATGAGGAGGAGGTGGAGAAGGAGGAGGAGGAGGAGGAGGAGGAGAAGGAGGGGGGGGGAAATAGAAGAAGAGGAAAAGATGGCAGAGGAGAGGGCGATACGAGGGTGTTTGCCATGGCCGGGAGGAAAGGGATAAGGGAAAGCTAAACAGATTATCATGTGGGGTCCTTCCGTCGGAGTAATTATCATTATTTTTGTTCACGTTTCTTGGCCTTCTTGCTAATTCATGCTTCCAACGCTCCAACACGGCCGAAGAGGCCCCCGCGACCGCCCAAGGAGGCCCCAAGACGGCCCCAAGATTGCCGATGAGGCGCCCAGGACAGCTCCAGACCACCCCAGAACAGGCCCAAGATGAGCCCAAGAGCAGGAGCAAGAGGCCTCCAGAGACCTCCGAGAGGACTCCGGGACCCCCCAGAGTCCTCCAACATAACCCCAGACCCTTGATAGGCCCCCAAAAGAGCCCCGACGAGGCCCCCAAAACAGCCCAAGAGAGCTTCGAGAGCCGTCCCGCGAGAGCCCGAAGAGGGTAATCATTGATTTCCAGTGGTTGCTGTCGACGATTTTCGCCTTCTCACGTTTTCCCGCTTCCAACGTTCCAAGACCGAGGAATTCGGGGGGAGAACAAAAAAAACAAAAACAAAAAAAACAAGATATTCTTTTTTTTGCAAGTTGGGACTCCTCCCGATCCTCTTCTTCGAGCCCCATCAAGACTTCGGGGTCACATGCAAAAATGTTTCGGCAACGCTGTTGAACTCTCTTACGCTGTCGTGGCACTCTCTTGGATCGTCTTCGTGTCCTCTTGGCTGCCCTGAAACCATTGTAGAATTCGAGATCCCATGACCCCATGAGTTGAAACAATGGAATTTAAGAATTCCTTATTCAAACTCACCCCCTGCTTATTTTCACAAAGACCCCGAGAGGCATCCCAACAGACCGTGGCATGCATCCAGAAAACGTCTAACCCACAGCCTATGCACTACAACTTGGAAAGAAAGGGAAAGCCCACAATTATGTTTTGTTTTCCAAGTTCGCCCCCCTGTCTACTCTTGCACAAAGGACCACAATTAAGGCCCCAGAAAAGAACCCAGGAAGCCTTCGAGGGCCCCGAGTCGTTGAATACCTAACGGGAATTATGATTTCTGCGTTTCCGAAATTCCCCTCCCACATTGTTCCGGGTTTCGCGCATTGCTTCCATGAAAGTCTTTGGATGCAAGAAGCGACAGAAATGAGATTACCTGAATTAGCCCATCAAGCCTAGCTAGAACTTGAGCGCGCGCGAAACGCGCGCGATGGTTCTAGTGTATATATGATTAGTTCGGTGTGTAGATGTGTATGTCTTTACGTATATGTATACATCGGTGTACATCTACAGACAGGCAGGCAGACAGACAGACAGACGGACACGTATGTCTGTATACGTACATACGTGTCTAAACATATAGATATATACGCGCATAAGCGAAACACGCACATACACACAAACATACGTACATCAACATATGTGTATATATACCTACATTATATACATACACATATATACACACACTAACGTACAGTCAGGCGAGCATACACGGGCGGTACTATAGTTTCGACCGAATCTTGGGAGCCGCGGAGACGAGCGCAGCGCTGGCCCCCCCACCCCCTGATGCAAAGCTGACGAAACCGACAGGAGACGACGGCAATGAACCTCATCGGTGACATCGTCGCGTCGCCTCGTTGCTCAGCTTCGCATCGCTGGGGGGAGGGGGTGGCGCGGACCGCGCGCTCGTCGTGACGCGGCGACAGACTCGGCTACCGCCGCATGGGCGCGTCGCTGCTTTCCGTTTCTACCGCTTCCCGAATGGCGCAATTTTCTTCGGGCAGTGCATGTCAGAAACTACAGTACCCGGCAAGTGTAATATATATATACACACATACATACATACAGAAATACATACATACACACAAATACATATACATCTACATATACATATACATATACACCTACTAAACATATATATGTACACACAAATATACATGTATACATAAACATGTATAGTTATACACGTTGATTCGGTGAAAGACATGGGAGACGAAAGGAACCCGGCCCCGAACCCCCAATCTGGGTCTACCCCCATCTGGGGTTTCCACGACCGCTCAAGACAGCCCCGATGGGGACTTGGAGGGTCCCAAGCCCCAATACAACAACAAGAGGCCCTGGGGAAAGCCAAAAGATGACGCGAACGCTTCAGACACGGCCCACGACGACCCACACATCTCCAAACACTTAGCCCGCAGAGGCACCAAGCATCGATTACCCGCTGGTCTTTCCGTTGTCGAGTTTATGGCAGATGCTTCGTCGGTCTTCAGAGCGCCCAAGACGGCCCAACAGGCCCCCACGCTCGCCCCACGACCGCCCAAAATGGTTCCAAGAAGGCCCCACAAAAGTCACACGCTGGCCCAAGAGAGTTCGATAATGGCACAATGGGCCCGAGGGGTTAAAGATGACCCCAGAGGACCCCCAAACGGCGCCATGAACACACAAGACGGCCTTGAGAGGCCAAAGATGGCCTAAGAGGGGGCCCCAGGGCGGCCCAGGAAGTCCCCAAAACGGCTCCAAATTGCTCCCAAGAACCCTCCAGCATGATATTGTCCATTTTATTCATACATGTTGTGGGCGTCTGTTGCTGGCGCACTGTAGTGTTCCATGTTGTTGGCACGTGCTATACATGTATGTTACAAATGTATGTAACTGGTGTATGTTCCTGATGCAGGCTAGTCGTATATCATATTGCTGTATGTTGCTGGTGCCTGCTTATGATGTATGGTGTCGATGTGAGCTGTTATGTGTTCGGCAGCTTGTATTTGCTATTGTCCCTGGTGTATGCTCTTGATGTACACGTTCGATGCATGTTAGTGATGTGTGTTCTCAGCGCCTACTGTTGTTGTGTACTATGGGTGTATGTCGGCCGTTATGTTTATGTTGATGTATGTTCTTAGTGTCTAGATGTCCCTTCGCCAAAGCTAGCTAAAAATTGTGCGGGCGCGCGCGCGCAGCGCGCGATGGTTCTTATATATAGGTCCTCTTTTCCATGTATACGTGTATATATATATACACATATATACATATATACATATATACATATATATATACAAATATACATTATATATCTATATATACGAGTGGTCCGAAACCCTGCGACCCCCCCCCGCCCCGAAACGGGACCCCGCCGATCCTTGGTCCCCAGGGTTTTCTGGACGCCTTCGCAGAGGATCTCCCAGGACTTCCGGGCCTCTTGAACGTCCTTGCCAGGCTTAGCCACCAAGTCTAGAGCAGTGAGGAGGGCGCTTAAATGGCCCCACGAGGGCTCAAGGCGGCCCCACTTACCCACCAGACGCCCGATGACGGCCCAAAGAACACCCCCAAGAGGCCTTCGAAACGCAAAGCAACAATTATGTTGTTTTGAATTTGGGACAATTTTCAGATGCTTGGTTCTTGGGTCTTCCTCGCGTCCGAGACCGATCGAGAGATCTCCAAGATCGCCCCATGATTGGTTGAAAAGCATCTAGACGGCCCAACAGAGCCCCGATACAGCCCAGCAGGCCCAAATATGGCCCCCCAAGAAAATTTCAAAACGGCCCAGAATGGCCCCAAGACACCCCCAAGATATTCCAAATCGTTGAGGGGAACCGCGAAGGGCAGCATGTTGGCCCCAAGAAGTCCCCAGAGGCCCCCAAAAGATGTTCAAGGGGTCTTCAGAGGCCCCAAACAAGCTCCAAGAAGCTTGACTGGGGGCCCTCAAGAAACCCGTCAAGCAGGGGCCCCCGCAAAAAGCGAGGACGGGTCCTCAAAAGTGAGGGCACGGAAGGGTTCGCAAGGAAAGAGGAAGAAGAGGAAAAGGAAAACAAGAACGGGAACGACAGCGCGAAAACAGAGACAAAGACGTATTAAATCGTTCCTTCTCTCTCTCTCCTTCTCTATCTCCCGCGCCGCCCGTGCGAAATTTAAAGGAACGAGGTGCAAAGCCCGAAGCGCCAATGCAGTTTTGTACATATCTATATATATATATATATGTATATATATATAGATGTATAGACACACTCCTACAGTATAATATGTGTGTCTCTCTCTCGCTCTATCTTCTCTTTTCTACACCTCATCCTCCCTGATCAAGCCCCCATCATCATCACTACCGTTCTCCGTCCTCTCATGTTCTGTCTTAGGCTGCGGGGCGTGCACACCCGCATCGTCAGAGCCCTCGTCCCTCATCCTTCGCCTCCTGCTGGTCATTCTTATTCCTTTATCATCCATTCCCTTCCTCTTCGTCCTTATCTTCACCCCTCCGTGTCCTCTTCCATCATCTGATTCCCTCCCCCTCCTCCTCCTTTCTTCTCCTTACTCCATCCTCCTTCCCTCTTCCCTCCCTTATCTTTCCCCTCCCTTCCTTCCCTCCTCCCACTCGCTCCTCTTCCTCCTCTTCCTTCCTCTTCCTCCTCACATCGGACCCCGGACCTGTGCTGGATCGCAGTCTTACAATGATTCCGAGAGGTTGTTCTGCAGCCGTGGCGGCGCTTCAAGGGGCCCAAGAATTGCAGCAGCAAGAACAGCAAAGAAAACAAGTCCGTAGCCATTTTGGCTCAAGGCATCGCACGGCTTGACGTGGTGCGCGTTGCGCCGCACCCCTCTCCTCGGAAGCGTCCTCGAGCTCCTCCGCGATGGGCGGCCGTCTGCTCGCCGTCGCCTGCGTCGCGGCCCTCCTGTGCGCGGAGTGCCCGGCCTTCCTGGCGCCCTCCGCGCGCGTGGTGCCCCAGCCGCCCCAGCAGGGCGCCCTCCGAGGGGCGGCCGAGAGGGCCGCGCCGGACGCGCCCGAGGCCACGGCTCGCGCTGGTCGCCTCGCGCTGGGGGCGGCGGCCCTGGGCCTCCTCGTCGGCCTGTCGGGCGTCGCGCGCGCGGAGGAGGGCAAGCAGTGGACAAAGGGGGGAGTGAAGAAGATCCCGACGAAGGAGGAGCGGCTCCAGAAGGCGAAGGAGAAGATGCAGGCCGAGGCCGCGAGGAAGAGCATGCTGAAGAAGGACGGCACGTTCAAGAACGGCGCCTGAGCCGGTCCAGGGGGCTGCCTGCTCTTTCCCGATGCGCGCGGCGTGCCGAACGATTTTTTATCTGCTGGGGCCGTTGCAATCCTGCGCTGTCGCCTGGCCACTTTGAAGCCACGCGGACGCGTGGAGCCCTCGGACATTGCGGCACGCCCCGCGCTCTTTTGTCCAGAGTCGGGCCGCGGAGCTGCCGAAGAGCGATGGGTTTAGAGGATAAAACATGGCTCCCTCCTCCTCCTGCTCCTCCTCCTGCTCCTCCTCCTGCTCCTCCTCCTGCTCCTCCTCCTCCTGCTCCTCCTCCTCCTCCTCCTCCGCCTCCCCCTCCTCCTCCTCCTCCTCCTCCTCCTCCTCCTCCTCCTCCTCCTCCTCCTCCTCCTCCCCCTTGTCCAGGGAGAAGGAAGAGGAGGAGGCCCCGGGATGCCCCCAGAGGACCACAGAGGGTCATCACACGATCAGGCACAGCATCAGATGTTCCATTTTCCACGTGCTTCCTCCCATTTCCATCCTTCGCCCTCCTTCTGCTCATCCGCTCTCCTCCTCCACCTCTCGAGCGACGACGACACTGGCAACCTCCACGACGACGACGACAACGACGATATCCACGGAGAAGACGACGACGACCACCACCACCACGGCGACGACGACGACGACGACGACGACCACCACCACCACGACGACGACGACGACCACCACCACCACCACCGCCAAGACGACGACGACGACGACCACCACCACCACCACGACGACGACGGCGGCGACGACGACGACGATGACGACGACGAGACCGACGACGAAGACGACCCGCAGGAGCCTCCGAGAACACCAGAGATGCTCGAATACCGCCGACGAAATTCGGGATATCTTCGAGGACCTTCGACGAGCGGCGGCGGCGGGCCCGGCCAGGCGAGGGCACCTTCGGGAAGGTCTACGCGTGCAGCCCGCTGCCCGGAGCCCCGCGGGGGCCGCGCAGCCGCGAGGAGCCGATCTGCGTGAAGATGGCCAGGGCCTTGGCGCTCCATGCTGGGTGAAGGGTTTCTCCGAAGGGCTTAGGCGACCCGTCATCCTCCTTTTTCTTCCGCCTCCTCCTCCTCCTCCTCCTCCTCCCTCCTCCTCCTCTCTCCTCCTCCCTCTCTTCTCTCTCTCTCTCTTCCTCTCTCTCCTCTCTCCTCCCTCCTCCTCTCTCCTCTCCTCTCCCTCCTCCTCCTCCTCCTCTTTCTCCCCTTCCTCCTCTCCTCTCCTCCTCCTCCCCTCCTCTCCTCCTCCTCCTCCTCCTCCTCTTCTCTCTCTCTTCTCTTCCTCTTCCTCTTCTCTTCCTCTCTCGCTTCCTCTCCCTCTCTCCCTTTCTCCCTCTCTCCTCTCTCCTCTCTCCTCTCTCCTCTCTCCTCTCTCCTCTCCTTTCTCTCTCCTCTCTCCTCTCTCCTCTCTCCTCTCCCGCTCCCCTCTCCCCTCTCCCTTCCCTCTCCCCTCTCCCCTCTCCCTCTTTCCTCCCTCCTCTCTCCTCCTCCTCCTCCCTCCTCCTCTCTCCGGCCTCCTCCTCCTCTCATCCTCTCTCTCCTCCTCCTCTCTCGCTCCTCCCCTCCTCCTCCTCCTCCTCCTCCTCCTCTCCTCCTCCTCCTCCGTCCTCCTCCTCCTCCTCCTCTCCTCCTCTCCTCTACCTTCTCTCTCCTCTCACTCTCTCTCTCATCCTCCTCTCTCCTCTCTCTCTCTCTCCTCCTCCTCTCCTCCTCTCCCCTCCTCCTCTCTCCTCTCTCTCCTCTTCTCTCCTCCTCCTCCTACCTCCTCCTCCTCTTCTCCTCCTCCTCCTCTCCTCCTCCTTCTCCTCATCATCATCATCATCTTTCATTCATCCGCATTTTTCCTCATCAGCATCATCATCATCATCTATCATCCTCATCATCCTCTTCTCCTCTCTCTCTTCTCTCTCCTCTATTCCTTCTTCTCCTTCCGCCCTCCTCCCTCCTCCCTCATCCTCCTCCCCCTCTTCCCCCTCTCTTCTCTCTCCTCCTCTCCTCCTCCTCCTCCTCATCATCATCATCAGCAGCAGCAGCAGCATCATCATCCTCATCCTCATCCTCATATCTCATCTCTTCTCTGTGTTCTCGCCTCTCCCCTCTCTCCTCTCTTCTCTCTCCTCCTTCCTCCCTCATCCCTCCTCCCTCCTCCTCCTCCTCATCATCATCATCCTCCTCCTGTCTCCTGTCACCTGTCTCCTCCCGCCTGTATCCTCTCTCCTCCCCCATCCCTCCATCATCCTCCATTATCCCTCCTGAGCTAAATGACCACTGGCGTGGTCACGTGTGGTACAACAAGGGGTATGACCGTATACAGGCCTGTATGGACATACCCTTTAAACCATGTGAAAACGCACGCCGTCTCCCCTCCGTGTCATAGCTGTTCTGGCTCCCGCCCACTTACGGCCTTGCCGAACATATCTTGTAGGGTAGCCGACTCAATGCTGTGTGTGCGGTGCCGTAGCCCAAGCAGGTATAGCGGTTTCCCCCCGATGTGTGCCCCCCTCCTGTCCCTTGGCGTCCTTGCAAGGTGTCCCCGCGAGAGGCGCCCCCGCCCTGCGTGCACGGTTGATCGGTACTCTGCGCTTCCGCGCTTCCCCGGCCAGGGCCCGCAAAACGGGCCCGAGAGGAGCTTTCGGCGAGGCGCAGCTGCAGGGTCTGGGGGTGGAGCCTCGATCCAGGGTGGATCCTTGGTCTGGGTAGAGCCTCGGGCAGTGCTGGGCTCTCCATCGGCGCTTGGGGAGGAAGCTGAGCTAAATGACCATTGGCGTGGTCACGGGTGGTACAAAAAGGGGTGTGTATATATATATATATATATATATATATATATATATACAACATACATATATAATTATCCCAGTGCGACCCTACCTAGGAGTTGGAGCCTCTAGGAAAGCAACATTAGTAGGAGCGGTAAACGCCGTGCTGTGCTGCGCTATGCTATGCTGTGCTATGCTATGATATGCTATGCTATGCTATGCTATGCTATGCTATGCTATGCTATGCTGCGCAATGCTATGCTGGGCTAGACTAGGCTAGGCTATGCTAATGCTATGCTGTTGCTTTGCCTTCGCTTTTGCCTTCGCTTTTGCCTTTGCTTACGCTTTTGCTTGGCACCCAGGGAGCGCAACTGGGGGAACCGCGCGTTTGCTTTTACCTTTGCTGATGCTTTTGCTTGGCTCCCAGGGGACTGGGGGAACCGCCCAGGGCGCTTTCCACTGCCCGGCCCCTTTAAGCCAAGACAGTAAGAACCCTTCTAGGCAGAGCCTGGGTAGGGAAACGCATAGGTAAATATGTGTGTGCGCTTCGTGGCCCCCGCTCGTTCGCGCCCGTCGTGGCCCCATATACTTGCGTGTCGTGGCCCCGCTGTCGCCCTTCGTGGTCCCCTCGCTGCCCTTCGTGGCCCCGTTGCTGCCCTCAGTGGCCCCGTCCTTGCCCTCTGCGTCCCAGTATACGTATGCCCTTCGTGGCCTCCGCTCGTTCGCGCCCCTCGTGGCCCCATATGCATGCGTTTCGTGGCCCCGCTGTCGCCCTTTGTGGCCCCCTCGCTGTCCTGCGAGGCCCCGTTGCTACCCTCAGTGCCCCCTTCGTTGCCCGCTGCGGCCCCGCATTATCTACCCTTCGTGGCCTCCGCTCGTTCGCGCCCTTCGTGGCCCCATACGCGTGCCCTTCGTGGCCCCGCTGTCGTCCTTCGTGGCCCCCTCGCTGCCCTTCGTGACCACGCTGTCGCTTTCGCTCTCGATGCCACTTTCGCTCGTCGTCGTCGCCGTCGTCGTCGCCGTCGTGGTCGGTCCCCTGTCCGTCCCTCTTGGGGTCGGGCTGCCGCCGATCAGCGCTGCCGCTGGCCAGGCAGACGGTCCGCGGCCGCCCCGCCGCTTGCCGGGGCCCAGCCTGCAGGGCAGAAGTATATATCCCCAAAAAAAGGCACGATCGAAGACGAAGAGGGCGGGCATCGACGGTTTGGGACATGCATGGTCAATGACATTCGAGCAGATAAGAGCGAGCAGTCTTTAAATGATTGCTGCTATTGTTGTTGTATGCCGGGGGGCAGCATTACAGTACTCTGGGTGACCCAAAAGGGGGCCCAGCCGAAGGGGGTGGTGCAATAGATTTGGGGCAATTGTATTGCAAATGTGTTTCGCAGGACAATTGTATTGCATTGTATTGCAAGTAATGCATTGCACGCGAAAAGCCAGCAATACATTTGCGCCCCGGAATGTATTGCACGCCCCAAATGTATTGCAACCCCACAAGTCTCACCAAGTCTATTGCACCACCCCCTTGTCGCTGGACCCCCTTTTGGGTCAGCCCGAAGTACGACGACCAAAATTTTCCTCTATAGAAAACTTGGTGCAAGCCCCGGGACGAGCTTTCGGCCCCAGCTCCATTAGGGATCATCAACGTCGGGGGCGGGTGATAGGTGCCGCCTGGGGTGCCACCTGTGTGGGGGGGGGGGCTGGCGCGAATTGGGGGAGGGGGGGGCGGCGCGTGCTCGCTGGGGCTCGATAGCCCTCCCCAGAGACGTGTCGGGGTCCTTCTCCTCCTCGGGCCAACTATCGAAGAGCGATTCGTGGGCCTCGCAGGGGGGCGTTGCCAACCACGCCGCTGCGCTGGAAACAATCCCCGCGCATGCACGGCGCTGCGGTGGAAGCAATCACCGCGCATATTGGGTCTCGCGAGCCACCACGGCTTCCTGGCGCTTTTCCGCCAGGCGGGCGGCCAGGGGCCCAATTTGGCGACACCCAGCCTTCTCTTAAAAATAACCAGGTGCCAGCCCCCGGAGAAGCACTTCAGTTGGAAAAATACGGTGGTTACCGCGCAGGGGAGATTAACAAGAACTGTTCTTCAGAAACGCGAAGTCAACAACAATCAGTTTAAGATTGTTCGTTCTTACCTGCTCGCGTGCCAGTCAACATCTATGTAATTTCTGTATGTGCATATATATATATATATATATACATATACATATAAATATATATATATATATATATATATATACATGTATGTGTATATAAATATATGCATATATATTACCTCAAGCATGGACTTCGTGCAGCCCCTAAGGCAGTGGAACAGAGGACGGATGGAAGGAAGGTACCAGGGGCAGGCTGGTTATTGAAGCGTGCGTCTTGCATGAATCGCGAGGAAGTCTCGAGCGATAGCGCGATTCCCAAGTAAATCGCCAGAAAGGCAAAAGCGACAGTGTCGAGGGCGCCGCATCTGAATAGATTGCGAAGAAGCCCCACGCGAGAGCACGATTGCTGTATACATTGTGAGGAAGTCCCGCGCGAGAGCGCGACTTTTCAACACACTGTGAGGAAGTATCGGGCCAGGGGAACAGTTTGGTGATACTCAGGTTTCCCTTGTTTTTTATTATTGTTTTTTAAGTCGCGAACCCCGGGATAAATATTTTAATTGAGTCGCATCGGTTACTTGGCAGGGGGGCAACAATACTTATGATTTAGAAATGCGAGCTCAACAGCAACAACAACAGCAGCAACAGCAATTATTGTCAATTTGCTCGCTCTTGCCTGCTCGCGTGCTACTCAACACGTATATCCCAAACCCTCGATACCCGCCTCTTCGTTTTCGATCGTACCCCCTCTGGGGGTGTGCCTTTCTTTACCTGCCACGCGTATTTCGTGCAGCTCCTAAGGAAGGGGAAGAGAGGACGGATGGAAGGACAAGGGGGGAGAAGGACGATGGAGCACGAGAGAGATTAGCAGGAGGGGGCTCGAAGCAGAAAACACGTGGCAGAACCAGACGGGCAGATCGGGCAGGTAGACCCTAACTGGCGGGTCGGGAAGGCGGGCCCGGGCGGCCTTGTCGAGCAGGCGGGTTGTTGAAGCGTGCGTCTTGCGTGAATCGCGAGGAAGTCTCGAGCGATAGCGCGATTCCCAAGTAAATCGCCAGAAAGGCAAAAGCGACAGCGAGATTCCTGAGTGTCGAGGGCGCCGCATCTGAATAGATTGCGAAGAAGCCCCACGCGAGAGCAGGATTCCTGAATACATTGTGAGGAATTCCTGCGCGAGAGCGCGATTTTTCAATACATTTTGAGGAAGTATAAGGCGGGAGCCGCTATTATGGTAACTCGGGGGCCAGGGGGCCAGTTTGACCTCCAAGATTGTCCCGGATGAAATACAGGGTGCGAGCCCGAGGAAGGGCATTTCAATTGGGAAAATACAGCATGCGCCGGAGGGGGGATCAACAGCATTTATTCTTCAAAAGTGAGAGCTCAGCAACAATCATTGTAAGCCTGTTCGCTCTTGCCTGCTCGCGTGCCATTCAACACGTATATCACAAACTCTCGGTACATGCCTCTTTCGTCTTCGATCGTACCCCATTCAAGGGTATGTATTCATTTTTCCTGTTTCGCGTAGTTGGCGCAACCCTTAGAACGAGGGAAAAGAGGACGGATGGAAGGGGGAGGGAGAAGGATGGAGCAGAAGAGAGATTAACAGCAGGCGAGCTAGAAGCAGAAAACACGTGACAGAACCAGAGGCAGATCGGGCGGGTAGACCCTAACTGGCGGGTCGGGAAGGCAGGCCCAGGCGGCCTTGTCGAGCAGGCGGGTCGCTGAAGCGTGCGTCCTGCATGGATCGCGAGGAGGCTGCCGAGCGATAGCGCGATCCCCAAGTAGATCGCGAGAGTGGCCAAAGGAGAGCGAGATTCCTGAGTGTCGAGCGCGCGGCGTCTGAATAGATTGCGAGGAGGTCCCACGAGAGAACGCGACTTCTGCATTCATTATGAAGAAGCTGCGCGCGCGAGGGCGCGATGTTGGAACACAGCGCGTCCGGGGACCAACAACCCAGTCTGAGCCTTATGATTGTCCCGTGTTTTTTGTTTTAAGTTGCGAGCCCCAGCAGGAGCACTTCATTGAAAAACACCATGGGCATTGGGGAGATCAGTAATGATCAATCGTTGGAAGTGGTAATTCAAATAACAAAAAGTTTGATACTGCTCGTTCTTATCTGCTCGCATGCCAGTCAGCACGTATATCCCAAACACTAAAAGCCCGTTCTTTTCGTTTTCGAACATACCCCCTTGGGGCATGTTTTCACAACCTGGCACGCGTATTTGGCGCAGGCCCTAAAACAGGGAAAGGAGGAGGGAAGGGACAAAAGGGAGGGAGAAGGATGGAGCACGACATAGATTAGCAGGAGGTGGGTGCTGTGCAGAAAAACAAGCGGTAGAACTAGACTAGCGTTTTGAGCAGGCGGACACGTACAAGCGGACCGGGCGGGCGGACCCAGGCGGCGGGGTCGAGCGGGTAGGTCATTGAAGGATAAGTCCTGCGACAGAGCGATTCCCAAGCAAACCGTAGCGCATTTCAGAGCGGGAGGGTGATTGCGAAGTGTCGAAGGCGCGGCGTTTCAAAAAACGTGGGCGTTTCTGGCGCCAGGAGAACCGACTACGCAAACTGACTCGTCACCCCCACCCTCTGCTATCGCCCCCGCGCGTCCGACCCGAGAGGCGGAAGGATGACGGAGATGAGGGCGGAGGCAGGAGGGAGGACGAAGGACGAGGGAAGAGGAGAAAGAGGAGGAGGTGGACCAGAGTAAACTCAAGATGCTGGAGTACACTTTCCCGCCCCAAGTCCCCTCGTCGTTATGCCTTGAAAGCATCCTTGTTCGTTGCGCGGGGCGCCTCTGGTGAAAGTCGAACGAACGCCACACGGGCCCGCAACTCAGGCGGGAGATCCGTTTTGGACGAAACAGTGTGCTTTCCGTCGAGCTATAGCATTCAAAAAGGCGGGGCCATAAGATTCTAGGGAATGCCAGCCACGCATCCACGTAGTCGTTGCAATGTGCTTGCCATCTGGTGATAAAAATCAACGACGTCTCAAACAGAGCCCGATTTGGAGAAAGAGCCCGCTTTCCACACCAGTGGCACACTGGTGTACTTGTGGTAAGAAAGCGTGAGGAAGTCCAGGGCGGCAACCCGCTTTTGACAAGCAGCCGCCGTTCGTCCACGTAGTTGTTCGAGGTTGTGCTGGGCGGGCGTACGCAGCGCCAGGGCGAGAGCACCAGCTTGAAATCAGAACGAGAAGGAGGAGGAGCAGGAGGAGGAGGAGGAGGAGGAGGACGATCACTCCACTATGCGGCCTGGCGGGCGCATACTCTTTGGCTTCACGGCCCGTGTAACCTTTTCGTTGCTCTTTGCCTTTGCCGTTCTGCGCCCGCCAGGCTTAATTCGTTAGCTCTTTGCCTTAGTCGGTTTTTTTTCCCTACCTAGGCTCTGCCTAGAAGGGTTCTTACTCTCTTAGCTTAAAGGGGCCGGGCAGTGGAAAGCGCCCCGGGCGGTTCCCCCAG
Organism: Prorocentrum cordatum; assembly: GCA_963575745.1. Classification (NCBI taxonomy): domain Eukaryota; class Dinophyceae; order Prorocentrales; family Prorocentraceae; genus Prorocentrum; species Prorocentrum cordatum. Next base: position 33,450 of record CAUYUJ010021972.1, on the reverse strand, counting down.
TCCCCTGGGAGCGGTTCCCCCCAGTCCCCTGGGAGCTTTAGCTTTAGCTTTAGCTTTAGCTTAGCTTTAGCTTAGCTGTACTTAGCGTTAGCTTAGCGTTTCGCTTAGCTTTTCGCTTAGCGTTTAGCTTAGCATTAGCTTAGCTTTAGCTTAGCTTTAGCTTAGTTTTAGCTTAGATATAGCTTATATTTAGCTTAGCTGTAGCTTAGCTTTAGCTTAGTTGTAGCTTAGCTTTAGCTTAGCTTTAGCTTAGCTTTAGCTTATCTTTAGCTTAGCTGTGGCTTAGCTTTAGCTTAGCTTTAGCTTAGCTTTAGCTTAGCGTTACTGTTACTACTAATGCTGCTTTCCTAGGGGTTCCAACTCCTAGGTAGGGTCGCACTGGGATAATTTGCACATACCCAGAACGCAGCGATCTCCAATCCATGCCTGTGCAACTTCCAAGCGGAGAGGGAGGGAGACTGGGAAGGAAGTAGGGCTGGCCACACCGAGGTCCCAAGAACAGGCCGGCACGGCAATCGCGGCTCAAAGGTCCTCCAGGACGAGAAGGCGGAGCTGTTGAGGCTCTACGAGCTCCTGGAGCATCCACACATCGTGCGCTACCACCGGTTTGTGTTGACAAGGGACATGTTGTACATTGTCATGTCCAGGTGTGCGGCGAAAGCCAAGGTGGTATTACGTCCGCGCGTGCTACCACAGGTGTTTCCTGTGCGGACAGGTCTGATAGGTCTAGAGGAAAGACACACCGATCATGTCAAGAATACCGGATGGCAGTGCCCAGGCGTTGCCGTAGTTGCTCATTTCTTGCGGGATACAACACGCATGCGTGAGTGCAAGCACCTCCACGGAGGGCAGAGGGGCTACTGGTGGAGACAGGTTTTTGTCCGCGATCTTGTCTCATGCGTTGCCCGTGCTTCTGCAGCAGTTGCTCCCCAACAGGGATAGGGGCAGGCGGGGTGCGGTTTGTGCCCGCGTCCATCCCCTCTCCCCGCTCTCTTTTTGATCAGGCACATGGTTTGTTCATTTCCCACGTCTCTTTCAATATCTCGTCGTTTATTTGCGTGATAGGCGTTGCTTGAGGCCCAATGTTTCTCCGTTTTTAGTCTTCGCAAGACAGCTGGGAGCATTGTCCTCCCGGATCCCGATTCCTTCAGGATTTTGTTTCCCGTGGCTACTTGAGAATAGCCTTTTCTCTCTTGGAGGACGTCCCCGTGTCAAGCAGCAGAATACAAACGTAGCACAGTACAAAGAGAAGGAAAGAACGCAACGCATTGAAATGCAAAGCAATGCAATGTGCGCCACAAGAAAGCAGTTCAAAGCATGACCATCAAAGCGACGCAAAGCAGCGCCGACACGTGTAGCAGCTCGAGTTGTTCGCTTGAAGTTTGGCTCTGGTGGATTGAATGATATATGTATAGATGCATACTGTATTACATAAAGTATGTTTGTCTATCTGCATCTCTCCACGGTGGGTTCGCGTCAGGTTCAATTCGGCGGCAAGCGAGGGGGGAAAGTGAGAAGGAGAACGCCTTCTCAGAAGGCTCGGAAGTTCCCCAGCCTTCTGAAAAAATGCCCAAGCCTTCCCCAAAGACACAGAAACCTCCCAGAAGGCGCGAGGGCTTCTGAGAAGTCCCCGCCGCCTTCTGAGAAGGCCTTCTCCTTCTCATTTACCCCCTGCGCTCGCCGCCGATCAATGGGGGCAAGGGCAAGCACGCTTGCGACGCTTGCTTGAACCCCCAGCGTTCACCGTGCAGCCCATCGGTTGCCGTTCCTCCGCCGTGCGCGCTGAGTGTAAAAGTTGATGTCTCTTGGGCGCAGGATCGTCACGCGCAAGATCTTCCTCATCATCGTCTTCGTCCGCTTTCGCCTCCACCTGCCCGTCCTCCTTCCTCTGCTCGCATCTTTTGCCATCATCATTATCGTATTTCTATTCCTTCTCCTCCTCCTCCTGCTCCTCCTCCTCCTCCTCCTCTTCCTCCTCCTCCTCCTCCTCCTCCTCCCCCTCCTCCTCCCCCTCCTCCCCCTATCACCCCATCCCACTCCTCCATCCTCCATCCTCCTCTTCCTACTTCCCTGCCTTCGCCTCCTTCTCCTCATCGCTCCCCATCCTCGCTCAACCTCCGCGTCATCCTCCTCCCTCCCCCCTGCTCCTCCTCCTCCTGAAGGATCCGGGGCTTCTCTGAACCGGCCCCTCATCCTGAGCCGACGTTCTGACGGGCCTCGGGGGCCGAGAAGGGCCCCCACCAGCCGAAGATGGCAAAAAACAAAAAAAAAAAAAAAAAAAAAAAAAAAAAACGAAGATGACAGGAAAGTTCGGGAGACATCTGGAGGCGCACGAGGGGCCAAAAGCATACAAACTAGGCCAGATGGTTCGTCCAACAGCGTCCGAGAGCCTCGGGGCCCCTCTGGCCTGGCCACGAGGGGCGCGGCCCAGCGACGAGGACCCACGGGGAGGAGGAGGAGGAGGAGGAGGAGGAGGAGGAGGACGAGGAGGAGCAGAAGCAGCAGGAGCCACATGGGAAGCAGGCCGCACGCTTGTGATCGTTTTTTCTCCATTGTTCTGCCGATCTGCGCGGGCCCCAAAACCCCCGCTCCCCCCCCCCCCATGGGCTTTGAACTGCGGGAGCCTTGAGGGCAGCCCAATCCCCCCCCCCTCAAGGGCCGTTGTGCTCGTGCCCTGGGGCCCGACGTTGCAAGAAATTGCAGAAGTTCGAAGAATCACGATCAGAACCCTAGACCTGATCTTTCTGCGGCATTCTTCGAGCAGGACCGGTACGTGATGGTCCTGGGGCCTGGAGCCGGGAGAAAACGCTGGTTGTGAAAAGAACTCCGGGTACGACAGCTCATTTGAGGCGTTCCAAAAAGTGGCTTTGCCTTCGAGGATAGAAGGAGTTGTCATCTCTTCCGCCGCGGAAGGCAGCGGAAGGGCGGCGGAAGTAAAACGAGGCCGCTTCCGCCGGCGGAAGCCAGCGGAAGGGCGGCGGAGTGTGGCGGAAGTGAAACATGCGCCCCCGAGAGGTGAAAGCGCTTTTGGGCCCAGGGTTTCCGACATCCGCCAAGTAGTCGGGCGATCAAGTGAGAGGGGGGAGCGGCGAGCAGTCTAGGCCTCCTAGATGGGGTCGGTGTAGATAGGGGGATCGCGCCGCATCGGCGATGCATCGGCGATGCGGTTCGATGTGGGGCCCAATTTTCTCCACGCCGACTTCGCAGATGTATCACCGACGTCGCCAGCGCATGGCCGATGCATCGGCGATGCACCGCCGATCTATTGGCGATGCGGCGAGATCCTCCGACTCCATCCACTCGGACCCCATCTAGGAGGCCTCCAAGCAGGTGCGAGGGGCCCGGCCTCATGGACTACGTGGAGGCCACGGGCACGCTCCTGCCGATGGACGCCCCGAGCGGGCCCTCGGCGCGCGGGCTGGCCCGGCAGATGCTCAGCGCGCTCGCGGCGGTGCACGCAATAGGCGCCGCGGCGGGCGCCGCCGCCGCCGCCGCCGCCGTGGCAGACGCCACGGCAGGCGCTTCCTTCTGCTCGCGATCGAGGCGTCCAGGGGTGTCCCTGGACGCCGCGAGCTCGTCCGGAGGAGGGCGGAGATCGCGCTCCCCTGGCAGGGGAGCGCGATCTCCGGCCCCCTCCGGGGGCCGCCAGGGCCCCGGGGGGCCGGGGGATCGAGGAGAGCTCCAGGGCCCGCACGCGCGGCGAGGAGGCCCGGCAGCGTGGGCGGTCCAGGCGGGAGCGCCCCCATGTCGGTTGTTCGCTTACGTCGGGCACGTCCCTCTACAGGAGGGTTCAAGAGCAGTCCACTGATCGTCGGGGGACGATTTTTTAGCATGTTTGACTTAGCGCCCAGGATCCCCCTGTGGGAGGACACGCCCGACCTAAGCTCACGTCGGGCATGTCCCTCTACAGGAGGAAAGTTCAAGAACAGTCAAAAAAATTCTCTGGGGACGATGTTTTTGACTATGTTTGACTATTGTTGGATATGTTTCGGCTCTTTCTATCTGTTCTTCCAAAACCCGCCCGTAGGAGGATATGCCCGACCTAAGGTGACGACCTTTCGCCGGAGTGACATTACGGTGCGGGCCGCAGGGGCCCCCCCAGCGTTGGCTTGCGCGCGTGGGTTCTCCCTCCCCGCGGCCCCCGACAGCCACGCACCAAAGGCCTCCTCCTCCTCCTCCTCCTCCTCCTCCTCCTCCTCCTCCTCCTCCTCCTCCACCCTTGCACAGGTGGCTCGTGCGCGCAGGCCCTCCAAGGAGGCCCCAGAGGAACCCAAGGACGCCCAGAGAAGAACCCAGGAGGATCCCAAGCAGGGCCCCCCCTGCCTGTGCTCCCTTTGCCCCCCCCCCCCCGCGCCCTCCCGCATCGCCACGGCAGCGGAGCGTGCCGTTTTGCGGCGTCCGCGCAGCTTCCTCGTGTCGACCGTGCTGTCGAAGGGCGCCCTGGGGCAAACCTCTGCCCGAAGGTTTTCCGATGGAGCCTCGGATGCCTGTGCAGAGACGCTGAAGTAAGGACCACTTCGGCTTCAGGAAGGGTCAAGGTCAGGGGACCTACTCGTTGCCGTGGCTGGCCGTGGCCAGAAAAGCAGCTTCGTTCCTCAGTATGCATTCCTTATGGCTTCGCATTGCTGCACCGCCGCTCGGGCCAGAGCCACCCCGTCCCCCGGGAGGTCGCAGCGCGTTGCAGATCCAGGGCTCTGTGGATCTCAGGTCCGCTGGGACCCCGCAGAGCGGGAGTCACGGCGGGAAACAATCGGTTATTCCACGTCTTCTCTGGGAAGATCGGCACAATTCTGAGGCTACCGACCAGGTTCGCAAGTTCTCTTGTTGCAGCGGGGCCGCGACTTTGCGGACGTCACTGCTAAGTGGGGGGCAAAAGCCCGACGGCTTGGAGCCAGCGAAGCCGAAGAATTTGGCAGGAACAGAGGAGGGGGGGGGGGGGGCGACGAGCTGGCGGAGTACAGGCGCGACACCCCGAAGTCGCACGCTACGCTCTGCGCGTTCGAGCGCTGACACACAATATTATGAAATTGCTGCAGGCGTTTAATATGAATGATTATTGGCTTGCCCGCCAGAGATGCCCCGACGGAGTTACAGCCGCCCTCGCTGGCGCGCCATGGACGGAAAGCTGGTCCCAGGGAAAGTCTCCAGACCTCTGGGCCGACGACAGGAAGAAACATGTATGTCACTCGTGGCTCCGGTGATCTGAAGTTTCGATGCATGCGGCACCACGCGACATGGAACGATCCCGCCGCACATCCGGCGGACTTGAGACGTGCCAGATACATCATACACCCGTCGGAGATTTTAAGAAAAAGCGCCAGATCTCGCTTAAGAACAGCAAGAGTCTGGACTAAACCCTAGGCGGGTTCTTGGAGCTTCGTTTTTTCGTTGGACGTTCGTAGAGATTGCTTTGGACTACTGTCTAACAAAACGCTTGGAGCGAAGTCTGCTCTCTTAGCTTAACTCTAAGAAGCGGAGGAACTCATATCTTGCCGCGAATGCTTGGAGCAGAGTTCTTCATATTAGTAGGTTTAAAGGCTGTCGACATCTTTGGGAGGGGCTTCGATGGCTCGCACTAAAACGCGCTGTCGCGCCGCTGCCGTTACCAATCCTGCGCGGAGGCAATGAGGCCCGCTATCACGTGGCGCTTAGGGTGTAGTTGCCTGTTTCTTCCGATTCCCTGCGTCGGGTAGATCACGGCCAGTGCCCCCCCCCACACACACAAAAAGTTGGTTTAAAGGCTTGGGCGATTACAGCGGTGCCTCAAGATAATCTAATCTGATGGCCAAGGCAAAAACACCTCCAAAAAATGTATACCCTCGCAGTCCTGTCCTCAGGGTGCATCAGCGTCGACACGGCCTCTGGTAATTGTTGAGATAGCGCCGGTTTAGCGTCAATTAGCGTCAATGTTAGCGTCGATTCGCAGGAGCCAGCGACTGCTCCCATGCGCTGCTGCAGAACTCTCCTCCATCATCCTCCCTTTCTTCGTCTACCTTCGAAGCCCGTAGTCATTTTGGTTCAAGCTGCCTGGTTTCGTCGATACCTCGCCACATACCCCTCACAGCTGCTTCCTTGGCGTGATGATGGCATCAGGACTTGCGGCACGTGCGACCCCGCTGCTGCACGATGAACGGAGGTCTGCGCTCGTGCCCCGATGGGTCGGCAGGGCCATCGCCGCCGCCGTCCTGGCCTCTGCCGGAATTACATTGCGGTGGCAGTTTAGCCCTCGTGTTGGAGCGGTGCGTCTTGCTGCCGAGCAGCTCCAGGCTTTTGAGATCGCCGACGAGGAGGAGGTGGTGATCACTTTACCATGTGTCCGCGTTCGAGGCCTGGAGTCTCGCTCGTGGGGACGCCGTTTCAGGGGCATCCCTTACGCGAAGGCCGGCCGCTTCCAGAACCCGAGGCCGTTGGACAAGTTTCCAGAGGAGATCGACGCTCGGTTTTTCAGCGCCTCGTGTATGAGAGGCAGCGCCCAGAGGCACGAGAACGTGAGTGAGGATTGCCTCCATTTGAACATTTACACGCCAAGGGTATTAGTTGGGTCAACGATAACAACCCCAGTAGTCGTGTGGTTTCATGGTGGAAGTTTCACGATGGGCGCAGGCAGTGACACCCATGTCGAGGACGTCAAGGAGCTCGTTACTACGAGGCATCTCATCGTGGTGACCATTAATTACCGCCTTGGCATTTTCGGATTCCTGGGCAGTGAGCGTCTGCGAATGAGCAGTAACGAAAGCGTAGGCAATTTCGGTATACTTGACCAGCAGATGGCCTTGATGTGGGTCAAGGAGAACATTGCTTACTTCGGAGGCAATCCATCGCAGGTGAGTTTGTTTGGCTGGTCAGCAGGCGCAGCTTCGATCAGCAACCACTTGGTGATGGAGAGCAGTGCGGGCTTGTTTGCGTCCGCAATCCTCATGAGCGGCGGCTTCACAGATTGGGCGGCCAGCAGCCTCGAGAGCAATGAGAGGGACTACGATGCGGTCTTGAAAGCGACCGGCTGCGATGCGCACGACAAGTGTTGGGAACGCGGCCCAGTGTGTTCGTGCCTCCTGCGCCTCTCTTCGGAGCAGTTGCTTGAGGCCCAGTCCCGCCTCGGCATCATGTGGGCACCCACAGTGGATGGAACACACTTGAAGCTCCATCCAGCCCAGGCGCTGTCCCTCGGAGCCGTGAACACCGGCGTGCCGATCGTGATCGGAGGGACACGCGAGGACTGCCTGAAGGACATCGGGGCCAACGCCACGGTGGCAGACTTCGAGGAGTTCGCTGCCATGCCTCCGGAGCTCGGAGGCCTGGGCCTGAGCGCCGAGCAGGCGGGCGAGGCGAGGAGGCTCTACGTCGACGCGGCGGGGGCGCCCGCCGAGCACGGGCTCCGCAGGTGGTCGCCCGCCTACTGGGCGGCCCGCCGCGCGGGGGCCGACAAGACCATGCTCTGCGTGGCCCGCCGCTCGGCGCGGGCGTGGCAGGGCGCGGCGGCGGCCCCTGCCTGGTGGTACCTCAGAGCGTGCATTACCAAGGGCTCCCAGGAGGGCGCGAAGTTATTCGCGCTTCGCGGTCCTCGTTCCTTCTCCCCCTCCTCCTCGTCCTCCTATTCTCCCTTTGGGAGGGCGGCGCGAGAGCGCGAAGTTATTCGCGCTTCGCGCAGCGCGAAGCGCGAAGTTGGGAGCCCTAGATTACCTACCCCGCTTTCGCTTCCAGGCAAAACCAGGCCATACCACGCGCCTCCTCGTCAAGTGGCCTGGCCAGTACGGGCTGCAATCTGGCATCGTTTGGTGTCTCTTGGAAGCGAGGGTGGTCAAAAGCGAGGTAGGTTTGTTTTCCCCCTAGGTACGTCTGGGCCAACGAGCCCGCCCGGCGCTACCCAGACCCTCCCGCCGCCGTGCCCGGCGGGCCGCGCAGAGTCGGAGTCGGCGGGTGCTGGCCCTGCCCCGGCGCGACGCACGGCTCGGACCTGCCGTTCCTGTTCGAGCGCCTCGCGGTGGACGTCGACGACCGCCAGGCCGACCTGGCCGACATGTACCAGATCTTCTTCCGGAACATGGTCCGCGAGGGGGACCCGAACATCCGAAGGAGGAAAAGGTGCATGAACATGCACGTTCGAGGTTCTGCGGTGGTTTCTTGGATCTGCGCCAGGGCCTCCCCCGGCGGCGCCGCCGCCGGCGGCGCCCACGGCGCGCTCCGCGCGCTAGGGAGGCGGGTCCAGCGCCGATCCAAGGAGTCCGCGCGGAACTCCGCAAGGTTATGTATATGTTGTTTTTCTTCTTCTGGACATGTTCAGGGGGTTTGCCCTTGCCACGGAGGCCTCCGCGGGCCAGGACTGGGCTTTCTCCGTCGCCTGGCCGCGGGCCCCTGGCGCAGGCATGTGGTTCGAGGCGGGCGGCACCCGTCCGTTCGTTGATCTAAAGGCAGCAGAGTGCGATTTTTGGGACGCGGTCGCTTCCGACTAGTCCTCGCCGCCCGAGAAGCCTCCCCCCCCCGCCCGCCAGGCGCGCGGCTTTGTCGGGCTCGATTGCCTCCGAATGGCTGAGCCCTCGTTGCCCGTTGCCGCAGACGTGGCCGTCGCCTTCCCCGTCAGGGGTGTGCATCTGAGGCCGCCTGGCCGCTGCCTGGCCGCTGGCGCCCCCGCCGCCCGATCGTGTGCATCGTATGCTGCCTGGCCGGCGCCTGGCCGCTGGCCTCCGCCGCCCGGGAAGCCCCCCCCCCGCCAGGATCGGGAGCCTCGAGACGGGGGTCAGTGCAGACGGGGGTCAGCCAGAGCGCCAGATCTTGCAGGATCCTGCAGCGCCAGGGTCGCGTTGACCCGGGTTTGGGTGCAGGATCCTGCAGGATCCTGCAGGATCCTTCGCATTGACCCGGGTTTGGGTGCAGGATCTTGCAGGATTTTGCAGGCCTGATTGACCCGGGTCTGCATTGACCCGGGTCAGAAGATCCCCGACAGGACCGCGCGCGTCCGTCGCTCGGCCGCAGACTTTCCTCGCGCGCCCCGGCGCGAGCGCGTACAGTCTGACCGAGGTATAGGATCGAGGTCGGTTCGGGGAGGGTGCCCTACAGGCATCGGAAAGAAAAAGCGAACGCGCATGCCATTTCCATTGGTCGATGCCTCCCCCGGCCCCCGACGTTCAAAGCTCGCGGTGGATCTGATGAGTTGCACTTCGACCACAGTCTCCCCCGCGCGTGCCAACTTTGAGGTTGGGGGGGCGGGGGGGGGTCTTTTGATGGTTTCCCTTATCGCAGTTTACTTCGTGCCCGTCGGATGCTCTTGTGCATCCTGGGGAGGGTGCCCGTGAGTGTGCTGTGTGCGTTTGGCCAGCGAAGACTCCCACGTTCTTGAGAGAGGTTCCTCTGGCCAAGGTCCGATTGTACGTGGCAGGGGAAAGCGGAGGGGGAGGAGGAGGAGGGGGAGGAGGGGGAGGAGGAGGGAGGAGGAGGGAGGAGGAGGAGGAGGAGGAGGAGGTCCACGCGGTTCGCTGCTGCGAGGAAGGAAAAACAGCGGCCTTCGGAGCTCCACGCGGCCAGGGGCCAGCAGGTGGCCCGCCGCACTCCGGGGAGCGCCCCCGAGGGGGGACGGGCAGCGCCGCCCCGCTTCTTGCTGGGGTGGCCTCCTGTTTCGTCTGCCGGAGGGCAGAAGTGTCGCGCACGCAGTGAAGCTGGGGAGGGTCCTCCTCCTCCTCCTCCTCCTCCTCCTCCTCCTCCTCCCTCCTCCTCCTCTCTCCTGCTCCTGCTCCTGCTCCTGTTCCTGCTCCTGCTCCTACTCCTACTCCTCCTCCTCCTCCTCCTCCTCCTCCTCCTCCTCCTCCTCCTCCTCCTCCTCCTCCTCCTCCTCCTCCTCCTCCTCCTCCTCCTACTCCTATCCTTATTCCTTATTAGAATATACTCCTACTCCCCCCTCAGGCCGGCCATTAGGGGCCGCATCCGGGTGGTCCCATCCTAACTTGTAAAAAACAATACAAAATCAACATTTTTCTTATTTTTTCCTCTCGACATGGACGTCCTGTCGTCCACGGCGATAATCCATTGCAAAAAATACCACAAAGAGCACACGCGCGCGTTCATGTCAGAATCCTACCGAACACCGTGTGTTTGCAAGCATTTCAACATAAAAACATCAAAAACCCAATGCTTTTTCACAAAAATTGTACAAATTTCCCGCCCGGGCTCTCTTGCTGAAATCATAGGAAAACCATAGGAATCTTAAGAATTCGGTCAAATCCAGCGATTTCACGTCATCGCGCGGTGCACTCGCGATGCTCTGTCATGCACCCAGGCCGCGAATCCTGTGCAAAAAATACCACAAAGAGCACACTCGCGCGTTCATGTCAGAATCCTACCGAACACCGTGTGTTTGCAAGCATTTCAACATAAAAACATCAAAAACCCAATGCTTTTTCACAAAAATGCTTTGGGGTGTCCTGTCAGACCGTCGGGCTTCCTCCGGCCACCTCTGGCTTCCTGCGGTGTACCGGGCCATTCTCGACTCGTCTGGCAATGCGTGCGCGGCATTCAACACGCGCTCGCCAGTTCCCGTCGGCAACCGCCATCGCGGCCGCATCAGCTGTACCAAACCGGCTGGCCGGTGTGACTTCGGCCCCCAGTTGTGCCAGCTTTGCTTCTTATGTTGTGGGAGGGCGGGTGGGACTGGGCATGCCATGCTTGACTCGCTCGAGCTGGCTAGCTTGACTCCTACTCCTACTCCTCCTCCTCCTACTCCTCCTCCTCCTCCTCCTCCTCCTCCTCCTCCTCCTCCTCCTCCTCCTCCTCCTCCTCCTCCTCCTCCTCCTCCTACTCCTACTCCTACTCCTACTCCTATCCTTATTCCTTATTAGAATATACTCCTACTCCCCCCTCAGGCCGGCAGATAGGGGGCCCATCCGGGTGGTCCCATCCTAACCTGTAAAAAACAATACAAAATCAACATTTTTCTTCCTCTCGACATGGACGTCCTGTCGGCCACGGCGATAATCCATTGCAAAAAATACCACAAAGAGCACACGCGCGCGTTCATGTCAGAATCCTACCGAACACCGTGTGTTTGCAAGCATTTCAACATAAAAACATCAAAAACCCAATGCTTTTTCACAAAAAAACTACACATTTCCTGCCCGGGCTCTCTTGCTGAAATCATAGGAAAACCATAGGAATCTTAAGAATTCGGTCAAATCCAGCGATTTCACGTCATCGCGCGGTGCACTCGCGATGCTCTGTCATGCACCCAGGCCGCGAATCCTGTGCAAAAAAAATACCACGCGGGCGACATGCGCGCGCGTCGCCGCGAGCGCATGCTCAAATCCTTCTAGAGTCGTCGCCGTCATTGGCACCGTCGCATGGACGTCCTGTCGTCCACGTCGCAAAATGCATGGCAGGAATGGGACCCGGCTTACCGGGCCGTTCTCGACACGGCCACCTCTGGCTTCCTGCGGTGTACCGGGCCATTCTCGACTCGTCTGGCAATGCGTGCGCGGCGTTCAACACGCGCTCGCCAGTTCCCGTCGGCAACCGCCATCGCGGCCGCATCAGCTGTACCAAACCGGCTGGCCGGTGTGACTTCGGCCCCCAGTTGTGCCAGCTTTGCTTCTTATGTTGTGGGAGGGCGGGTGGGACTGGGCATGCCATGCTTGACTCGCTCGAGCTGGCTAGCTTGACTCCTACTCCTACTCCTACTCCTACTACGCCTACGCCTACTCCTACTCCTACTCCTACTCCTCCGCCTCCTGCGGATGCGAACCCAGAGAGGAGGCGGAGGAGGCAGGGGAGGGCGAAGAGTGCTGGGAGGACGTGGGAGGCCCAGGGAGGGGCAGGCGGAAGCAGAGGTGTGGGCATCCGGAGGTGGAGGAGCGACGGGGGGGCAAGAGCCCGGAGGAGGAGAAGAGGGAGAGGCTGAGGAGGAGAACGAGGAGGTCGCAGCTGGTACTTCTCGCGTTCTCGGGGTATTTTGAAGTCGGCCCCACGTCCTGATGCTCGTTTGGTGTTCGCCTTGCTGCTCGTCGGAGACTCTTCGGCGCGCAATGTCTTGCGCAGGATGTGGAGAGGGATGTGGAGGAGGGGAATCGTTGAGAAGAAGGAGTGGCAGGAGGATCGGCAGCAGCTGGAGGAGCAGGCTGACGAGGAGGAGGGGAAGAAGTGCAAGTGAGGTGCGTGGAGGGTGATGTGATGGTGAGGGGGTTGTGTGGATATCCAAGTCTAAGACGGCTTGGGCCCACTGTTTTTTTTATCTGCGGGGGGAGAGCGAACCTCTTCCGCTAAAAGCTAGGCGGGCTGCGCACAGCCGTAATTAGGGAGACAGGGCACAGGAAGGCGGGGCCTCAGGCGGCCGGAGCGGGCGAAGCCCAGGGGTGCAGGCGGTGCCGAAGTGGATGTGCAGGAGCAAGTGCGCCGCGGACTGGTACCGGGGGCGAAGTCCCGGAGGGTGAAGGAGAAGGTGTTGCCGTCGACGGCGCATCGCGAACACCAGCCTCAAGCGCTGCAGAGGGGGACGTGCCACTTGACCAGGTCGACGCCCAGGAAGAAGAGGAGCACCACGAAGGCGATGTGCAACGTTGTGCCACCGGGTGATGCGGAAGAGGCCTGGGGTGGTAGTCCAATCCACGACTAGGTAGCAGCTTGCTTGAGGAGCGGCCACAGACGAGGGGGCCGCTCATGGCCGACAGGATGTCGGTGGACTGCAGGTGAAAAACCTGCCCTGCACCGCCACCGCGTGAAGACGGGCAGCAGCCACACACGATGCGCTGACATCCGCATTGCCGAGGGCCGAGCCTGAGCCGCGCAGCGCCATGGCGAGCGGGGCCGCTGAGGCGGCAAGGTGCAGCGCCCGGCACCGGGCCGAAGCCGCGCAGTGCCGGGCGCTGCCGCCATGGGAGGGGGGGAAGCGAGCGGGGGGGGAAGAAGCGAACAGGAAGGAAAAAGGCCGGCGCGCATCGCCAGCCGTCGACGTGCCAGCCCGCACCGTAGGTGTTCACGTGGGGGAATGGGCTCCCAATGGGTACAGGCGAGGGGGGAGGGGGGAGCAGGTAAAGTCGGGGACCAGGTGGACCAGCAAGCGGACGCTGCGCGTGGACCGTGCTCGTCCCAAGTGTTTTGGGGTAACAGGTACGGGGGAACAGGAGGACACACGGTCCCACGTCAGGTGAAGAGGGAGGGGGAATTGGGAACAGGTGGTGGGCGTGGCCAGCGGTGGGTAGGACCAGGACCTTACCGCATGTTGTGGGAGTGTAGGAAGGCGGTCGCGTCGCGCGAGCAGGGGGACACACGGTCCCAAGCCAGGTGATGAGGGAGGGGGAAAAGGGAACAGGTGGTGGGCGTAGCCAGCGGTGGGTAGGACCAGGACCTTGCCGCACGTTGCTGGGAGCGTAGGAGGGCGGTCGCGGCGTGCTGCGTCAGTGAGGGGAGGCCCGGTCGCAGGTTGGTCAGCGCCTAGGGCGCTTTCCGGTCCAGTTGTCGTTGTACCCGGAGCTGCGTGCCTGGTCCTTCCCGCGCCCTTCAACTTTGGCGACTTCTCTTTTCTTCTGGGCGTCCTGGTACAGGGCCTTCTCCCGGTCCTAGTCCACGTAGACGCCGGCGTTGCGAGACTACGCCTCCACGTGATGGCTGCTGCTGTCCATGTTTTCCAGAAATTTGTCAATTATCCATTGTTGCCAGCAGTTCGGGTCAAAAGCGACCTGGTCTTTGGATTTGCCTTTGCCCTGCTCCTTCCGCTTTTGTCTGCACCACGAGTGCCAGGCTGCGGTGAAGTGGTACCCTCCCTCGGCCTGCAGCTTCTTCAGGTGTGTGACTGCTGTCTCGTGTGGGCGGCGCTGCCAGCTGACGCGGAAGATTGTCCGCGGGCGGCTGGGGTCAGGGTAGCGGCGATCGTCCCTGCGGTGAGAGCTGCGTGGTTCTGGCTGGCGACAGGGGGTTCTCCCTGTGCCCCTGCCACTGTCGCGGTCCTGATCCCAGTAGCGCTCTTTGGTTTTGTCCCAGTCGTTGGCGTCTTGCTTGCGCCACGGTGCCCCCGCTGCGCCCTTGTTGCGGTCGCGGTCGCGATCGCGGTCGTGCTCTCCAGCACGAGTCCGGTCGCCGGTTTCTCTGGACGCGCGCCTCACCGCAGTCGCGTATGACTCCCAGGCAACTGGCTCCCGCGCCCTGCCGCGCAAGCGCTCTAGCTCATGCGCAGGGAGGGGGTTGAGTGCGGGGCGCCTGTCTTCCGGGCCTTTGGATCTGGGCCGCGTGTGCAGCGCCCGTTTGTCGGCAGCGGCCGCCAAAAACGCGATCGGTTCCGTGGGTGCACAGGCTGGCTGGGTCTGGTAGGTACTGCTTGAGTCGCGCTCGGGACTGCTGCGTCGTTCGTAACGAGGGCTCACCTTGGCTTGGCCCTCCTCGACTGTGTCGGAGTGTGAGGATGAGGCGACCGCGTGAACCGTGCTTAGGGCCTCTGCGAGCCTCTGCTTCTTCTCTTGTTCCTGGTCGTCGTTGGTCCAGTCGGGGTCCCCCTCCTTAGGGAGCACAAGGGGTGCAGGCTCGTAGGTGGGATCGTGTGTGTCCTTACGCGGCGCGCAAGATTCGGGCTTGGAGTCGGGCTGAGTCCCTTCTGGGGACGGCACTTTGTCGCTCCCGATGTCGGCGCCGAGCCAGGGACTGGCGGGGGCCGCTGGTGCCTTCGCCCCGTGTGCCTCGTCGTAGGTCCTGCCCAGGAAGGCTGCTGCTCAGAGCGCTGCGTCGCCGCGGAGGACGTTCACGCGTAGCGTCCTGGTACCGGCGCCCCAGACTTCCAGCCACTCACTGCCGATCTGGACAATCAGGGTCCGCCCGTCCTGTTCGCGGGCCAAGACGTTGAAGACGGGTCCGAATACCGCTCCGTCCATGGGCTGCGTCGATAGGGGCTCGGTGCTGTCCGCTGAGCTGAACCACCTGGCGCGGGGGAGGGTGTCGCTCCTGATGACCACGCAGTCGCCGCCCTGGATGCACGGGCTGTCCGTGGCGAGCGGGCAAAAGGGGCCCTGGATGGGCGTGTCCGGGACTCGTCCTTGCTGCCGCTCGCGGCTGCTGGGTTCCGTGCACTCAGGTGCCGCGCCGACGGCCGGTGGCGCCCCGACGGATTTGGTAGCTGTAGGTCTCGTGGCGGGAGGGGCCAGGGCCGGCTCGTCGCCACGCGGAGTGGGCGGGAGTGGGTCGCCACCGTGAGTGGGCGGGCAGGGTGTCAGGCGCCTTTCCTTGGCGGGTCTTGGGCACTCAGCCTGGTTGGAGGTGTGGTCGGGACGCAAGCCCGCTCCGGGGGCGGTGTGCTGCTGGGGCTCGCTGCTGGACGTGTGCCCGGCGGCTGGCTGGGCTGATGTCGTGGCGCTGGGGTCTGTGTGCCTGACCCCTCGGATGTGCGCCTCCTCGTCACCTTCGTCTCTGATCTGTGCCGCTGCCTTTGCGTGCGTCTCCCTGGCCGCCGGTTGCCGCTCCCAGGCTAGGTGTTGCTGCTTGTCCTTGGGAGGCGGCGGGAGTGAATTGTGGAGGCGCTCCTGGTATATGCGCGCCTCCTCGTCCCAGGCAGCAGCACGTCGCTGCACTTCCTTCTGGTTGGGGCGTGCTGCGACCCCTGACGACGAGGCGGGGATGCCTTGTAGTGCTGCGAGAGGTCTGGCTCCTGCGCTAGGGTATACGTCAGGGCCACAACCAGGGGGGGAGCACATGTATCTCCAGCCCTTGGCCCACAAACAGGGGGGAAGAAAAACGCCAAGACAACCAAGGTCCAGAAGTTCCAACCACGGGACCGAAAACTGGGCTAAACGCAAAAACGGTACTGACCGAAGCACCGCACACCAAGCGGAGCTGCGCGTCCCTCTACGGCCTACGGGCCGAAAAGCAGCAGGTGGAAGTCGGCGTACACGCCCTTGCCGCGCGAGCTGCGGAACACAGACGCTGGCGAGGGAGGGAGGGACCACCACCACCAATAGATACACCAACACATGGGAGGGGGGAGCAAGGAGGGTACGAGAACATGATTAGAGCAGCAACAGAGCTGTGAGCACCCCACCCAGATCACCCCCCCCCCAGATCGATTATAATTGTTACCAACCCACACCCATAATTCTGAGTGGGCAGTGGCAAGCGTAAGCCATACATGATGATCAGTCTGGAAGTAATTCGTTCTGGACCGATGGCGAGGCATTGTCCATTCCTGCCGAAAACAAGCCCGAAAGGTGCACAGTGAGCCGCTTACGCTCCCTGGACCTTTCCCGCCCTCTCCTGGTTGCTTTCGCTTTGTTGGCAGCCATCAGTACCAGCACGTCGGGGCGGAGGAGGAGGAGGAGGAGGCCCGACGGCCGAAGGGATGGGCTGGTAGACTCCGTGTGTCCAAGATCGATTATCGGCGCACTCTTCAGCACAGCATCTCGCGTCAGCCTGCCTGCAATCCGGTCCCGGGCCAGACTGCAAGTTGGACCGTTCATCACACGGTAGAGCACCCGCCGCCCGTGCAACGAGCCCACGCATTCGAGCAGAGAGTTACGGACCAGTCGAAGCCCCGCTCGTGGCTAGAACGTGTGCCGGAGAAACCTCCTCCAGAGCATCGTTGTTCAGTCAATGTTTGCTTTTCGGTTTTTCGTCGCCCCCGCCTTGGTGGCCGACCCTGGGAGGAGACAGTCCCCCACAAGAGGTGCACGAACGGCAGGTCCAGAAAAACCTCCAGACCGGCATGCTACGTCAAAACGCCCGAGAAGCAGAGAGTTGTGACGGCAGGGTGCAGGGAGCACCGAGCCTTGCCCAGCCACGCGACATTGCTCTTGTCTCACCAAACCACGCTGGGGGGTGAGGGGAGTGGAAGGATGGGGAAATGAGAAGAAGTGAAAGGAGTGAGCGGAGGTGGACTGTACACACTTGCGAGGACAGGAAATGTTTTGAGCGCCAGCCAGGGTGGCAACGTCTTGTCGCATAGCACGCTGGCAGACCCACTCCCCAAACTCGGCATCTCGGCGAGGAACAAGATGACGGAGGAAAGCGTCAGGTCAGATTGTGAAACTTGTGTGAGAACATGGGGATGGTGGTGTGGCTAGTCGAGCTTAAGCCTCCGGGCCTCCATGAGGCCCGCGCTGAAAATGAAGGTGGTGGTGCGAGCGTTTCCCGTTGTGGTCGTGGTGTGTCCAACAGCAACCGAATGGGTACCCTCGGGCGCCTCGTATTCACCCGAGGGTTTGATTCCACACGGGGCGCGAAGACGCGAAAGTAGCATTACCAAGCTCAGGGTCGAGCAACCACAGAGCGCAGCCACCTCGAACAACGGGGCATGCATCGTCACGACAAGCTCCACCGCCAGCTGGATGTTTCCATTTCTGCCCGTGGAATTTTCGGCGCAAAATGAGCCGCGGGGCCTTGACAGCCAGGCCACCTGCAAAGGCTATTCGATCTCGGAGGGGCTGGGGCCCCACGCAAGCCCAGGCCCATCCAAACTGGTCTCTGCGAGTGCGTGCGCCGAGCGAACGTAGCTCTGCAAACCGCCTAAGGCAGAAATGGCAAGCACACTTCTAACTTTCGCTAGGGGGGGAGGCCCCTCTGCGGGGGAAGGCCACATCGGTTGGCAGCTTGAGCACGCGACCCCGCCAATTCGACGTTTGCGCATCCCTTCGCAGCCTGAGAGCGAAGCGCGCGCTGCCACGCTCCAGGCGGCTTCCAAACTTCAGCCGTCCAAGAGGCCATACCAGCGCTCGGTCGCGGGAACTCGTTGAAACGACGAACGGCTTTGAGCCAGAGCAGGTCGTCTTGAATTGCATTTAACGAGAAGTGGCTCGACGAATGGGACTCAGCACTGACGAGCGCCAAGAGGGGCGGCGGGGCAGAGGCAATCAGTTGGCCCAACAGCCTCAGCCAGGCAACCCCGATCACGGCGGCGACCGTCGGTCTCTCTGCCTCTGCAAGGATCTCCAGATCAGACGGCCCACCAGCTTCAGATCTAGGCAGTGTAAGCAGGGCGCATCGCACTGGATTTTGATCCTGCGAACTCCCCCCTGAGCACGGTTGCATGAGGAGCCCGATGAATGTGGCGCGGCGTTCTTAGAAAGCGCCCAAGCCACAGACGTGGGCGGCATTTCCTTGCCGGGCGTTTCTGCAATAGCTCTTCCAGGGGCTATCGCAGCCCCTGCCCTTGGCTGCCTCGATGCGCGCGTTTTGATACGCAACACGTCCCGGATTCAAGACGTCCGTGCCAATGCGTTGCGTTTTGGCTCCACGTATTGGACCACGTTGTGGCGAATGTATCGCGTCGGACCTACGTTGTTTTGCCTACGCGTTGAGTTCCGTATCGATACGGTACGTGTTGCGCGCTGCGTATCGGGGCAGCTAAGCCCTTGCCGCTTCCCTCCCTGCAGGCAAACTCCGGGCTCAATGCTGCCCTGTCATCTAACGCGTTTTCCAATTTGACAGCGGGCGCAGCGACCGAAGTACCCCGCGCACGCAAATCAACCCAGGAAGAGGAGTGGATGGGGAAGGGCCACGAAAAAACTCACGGCGAAATTCAGGTGCCCCGGCGCCTCTCAAATACCCGAGAGCAGTTCTGTCATTCCCACCTTGAGGAGAGGAGCGAACGCATTAAGAAAAATGCGGCACAAGAGGCGAAACGCGGGCAGAAGTCGATCAAAGGGCGCGACCAGTGCGAACGCAGAGTCGTCTGCATGCACAAATCCCGGTAGCGCCACGCTATCTTCGACCAAGGGCGAACCGACGTCACCCGACGAGGCGGGAACCTGATGCACCAATCCAGCTTGCTCAAGCTGGCTCGATGCATGTGCCGTGACCTCTGCAATGATAGAGTGAACAGAGCGTCTCCCAGCTGGGCCCAAGGCCGCGCCCCCTTGGAAGCGCGAGCCAATTGCTGGCCCCGGGAAGCTAGAACCAGCCGAGTCTGAAATCCTCCTCAACCGCCCCAATTACAAAGCGATTTGACAGCGATTTACAACCGATGCTCCATGGGAGGAGATGGGCCTGAGGTAGCCCCGCACACACTAAGATAATTCCGAGGGGCCCCGCGGTCGCGCCCGCGCGAACAGCAAGCTCGCGATTTGCAGAGTAACAAGCGTTGGCCACATCGACGAAAAGAAAAGCAACGCACAGCTCGTTTGCAATGGCATATCTCTGAACAAACAGTACAGCAAGGATGACCATGGGCGTTCAATGCCCAAGGATGCCCGCGAATTGCCCATGGCCCACAGCATCTTCGATGGCAGGAGCCAACCTCGATCGCAGGCAGGCGAGCGACATGTTCTGGACGTTTGAGGCAATGAGACTCGGCCCAGAGGATGCCGCGACAAAAGAGCCCCATTTAAATCAAGCTGTACATGGGGACCCTCAGTGCCAGAGCTTGGGGGCAGACGGCTGCGGCCGAAAGGCCTCGGCGATTGAAAGTCCAGGGCGCCACAATTTGAACGCCCGACCGCAGCGGCACAAGCGAGAGGGTGACCAACTTTCATGCGCTAGCAAAAGCGCGGTGTCAACACCCCAAGTGCAAATCAGAGCACTCGTCCACATCATGCTGAAGCCAGCCCCCCCCCCCCCCCGAGGAGGGACCACAGGTACCTGACTTTTATGGGCCCTCATGGGCCGATCAGGCACAAAAAGAGAGCGCGGAACCCCCTCACAGGGAAGGGGGTGTCGGGGCCGAAACCTGAGCGGCGGGAAAGCCGACGAGGGCGAAGAGAAGGGCGAGGGCGGCACAAGAGGGGGCACTAGAGGGGAGCAAGACAAAAGTGCGTTTAGTAAAACACGTATTTTTTAATCAATCAATACAGGGGACCCTTAGTGCCAGAGCTTGGGGGCCGACGGCCACGGCCGAAAGGCCTCGGCGATTGAAAGTCCAGGGCGCCACAACTTGAATGCCCGACCGCAGCGGCAGAAGCGAAAGGGTGACCAATTTTCGAGCAAAAGCGCGGGGTCGACACCCCAAGTGCAATTCAGAGCACTCGTCCACATCGTGCTGAAACCAGCCCTCCCCGAGGAGGGACCACAGGTACCTGACCCCCGTGGGCCCTCAAGAGCCGATCAAGCACAGAAAAGGGAGCGTGGAACCTTGCAAGAGGCCAAGCAGCCCATTCTGGCCGCAGGCCTTGCAATCAGGTTTTGAAAACAGCGCAGCAGGAAACAGAGGGGGAGGGCGGGAAGAGAGGAATCCACCCGTATGAAATCTGTAAAAGATTACCCACCCACCCACCCACCTATCCCACCCCCAGCTTTGGCACCGATCCCCAAGTTACTTGCAAACTCAAAACCCACAACTTCACAGACATATAGGTTCAACTGCAGAGAGAGAGAGAGGTTAGGCGGCACCACGGCGTCGCAGCAGGGCCTCACCCCCTGTCCTCGGACGCCCGACTGCAGGCCTCGCCTGAGACGACGCGCAGCCGAAATCGAGGCTGTCGTCTCAAAGCTGTGAGAGAGCTGCAATCAGGCAAACGGTGAGCGGCCTATCTGCCGCCTTGGACTTCCCCAGCGCCTTGGCCATGGCCATGCCTGGGGCCTGCCAGAACCGCTCGCCCTTCACGATCTGATCTGCCTGGAGGAGGGAGCGCCGCTGAATCGAGACGTGGGTCTTCGTGTAGCGCTGCAACGCACTGGAGGTCGCCCAGCGCCCCCTCCCCCTCGCGATCTCCAGGTCGCCCCCATTCGCCACGTACTGAGCTGCACCAGCGTGCCGACTGCCATGAGGTCGGCCAAGGGCCTCAAGGCCAAACCTCTTCAGAGACGCCTGCCACGTTCTGCGGTACTTGTCGGGCGCGATGGGGATCACCAGCTCGTCGTCTTTGAGATCCTCCGAGAGGGCGAGCAACTTGCACGTCGTCAACTTCATCAGCACCTCGACGCCTTGACCCGAGCCAGTCTTCACCTTCTCGCCTCTCGACCTATCTCCCAGTCGCCATTCGACCTCGTCGTCGCGCACCCGTCCACGCAGCGCCTACCGATATGCCGGTTTTTCGTAGCCGGGCCAAATCTTGCTCGCGAAGCCAGCCGCCCAGCTGCACGATGACCTCGCACGCCTCGATCACACAGCCGGCATGGCAGAGGTCCAGGATGATGAGCCCGAGCGTTTGAAGGGGCATCGGCCCCCCCTGGCCTTGCTGCCGCCTTTCCCACGCCTTCAACGCCTGAGCCGACAAGGGAAGAAAGTCCCTGCGGTCCTCGAAGATGTGCATGAACCCGTTGAAGAGCAGGCTGCCTCGCGCGTAGCCGAGCCGCCGTACATAGCACATGTCCGGTAAGAAAGAGGCCAACGTTTTGTCACGAAGATCATCCGAGTGGAACGGGACGTTCAGCCTCTTCGCATCGATCAGAAATTTTCTTCTAACTGCCTTCTCGCATGCCACGTTCGTCTTGTCGTCGACCGCGTGCATGGCCAGCCTGTTGTTATAAGCTAGCGCCATATACGGCGCATTCTCCCAAGCTCGAGCTCCGTGCGTCTGCGGTGGAGGCGGCCTGGAGGCAACCCTGACTGCACCAACCCCGTGCAAGCGCCCACACAGCACCGAAAACCAACTCCAGGACGGCTTGGAGCGCAAGCCCCGAGCCGAGGCCACCCGCTCCAGCGTGGAGCACAGCTCCCCGTAGTCCACATCCTCGAAGGCCACCACGTCGCCGATGCGGCAGCCGTCGTCGGAAGGAGCGCCCAGATCTGTCGGAGATAGGGCGTGGTGCGACGTGCGTCTAGTCTCATCGTTGTTCAGACACTGCCCAGAGACCCTGCTCACGATGGCGACGAAGGCGACGTAGGACCCTCCGTCTGCACGCCGAAGACGCTGCGCACCGCCTTTGGTGCATGCCCCCACTTGTGCTCCCCCTTCGTCGCCTCCGCCGCGCCGATGTCCAGGGCCCCGCTCGGGCCGTCCGCCGCGCCGTCCTCCGACGCCACCCATCTCGAGGAAAGCTTGATCCCGAAGACTAAGACCGCCGCTGCTGCTTGCCGCGCCAGGCGCAACAGCCCCGACGCCGAGGAGCGCCCCTTCGCCAGCACACCCATAGCGACCAGCGAGTCGAAAAAAACATCAGCACTCGCTTGCCCCACATGTTCCTCGAGCGCGACATGTGCCTCAGCAGCGCCACTATCGCCCTCAGCTCCCGAATTTTGTCGCGCCCCTCCCTTCGCCACAGACCTTTGAAGAGCAACGACCAGCGATCCTCCGTCGTCCACCGCGACGACGTTGGCAAAGCTTGCCCACGCCGCGTGACCACCTCGAGGGTGCCACCCCCCAGCCTCGCCTGAGCGCCGTCCACGACCATGCCCCAGCACGGCTCGATCTTCCCCACCACCTCGCAGTAGGTAAACCTCCAGCTCGACCCATACCTGAAACTCGTAGCCTCCACGCGCTCCACCTCGTATACCTTCTCGCCAGGGAGCACCCCAAAACTGCCGTCGTTCGTGATCAACGTCGCGACGTACTCCTCCCCAGCCGTCTGGAAAGTGAAGATCCCGTTGAGTTTGGTCAGGTCGTTCCAGAGGTAGTCGAAATCCGCGCCACAGGTCACCACCGCCGTGAAGACCAGCCACTCCCTGTGGAAGATCATCGCCACCTCGAAAGCCAAGTGCTGCTCCACCGCTCACCTCGATGGCGCGAGATGCGCGCACCACCACCACCGACGACGCATGCGTTCAAAAAGCAACTCCAGCTCCCTCGGCCCCAGCAACTCGCAGGACGGCCCCCTCAGCAGGTCGGAGGCCTCGCACCAACACGCAGCACGCGCCACCACGTCGTCGCTGATCCGCTCGACCCCGCTCGCCAGCTCCAGGAGACCTTGCCTACCAGCTGGTGGCCCCACGACTTCGTCGCCCTCCTCGCCCTCGCGCCCCACCTCGTCCGCCACCGCTGCGAAGGCTTCCTCGGCCCTGACGGTTCAAGTCTGCAGGTCGCCTTTCGCCACTTCCGCCCCACATTCGTTGGGGGTCACCTCGGTCACGACGGCCCCGCACCCAAACCCCGACGCGTCCGCCACGCACGCCCTCGTCGCCCATTCCGCCTCCAGGTTCGACGTAAAGTACACCGAGAGGCTGGCCAGGGCCACGAGCTCCGAGATCACCTCCGTCGTGAGTGGTAAGACCTCCTCCCAGTACTCGCCCCGCTCGTTGATTCTCCTTTCTAAGAAGAGAATAGAGTCTACCCCCCCCCCGGCGTTATCCGCCCCCCTTTCGGGCGTGTAAATCATATACGATTATGACCACATGTCCATCCGAAATATGAATTTACACTATCCCAGGGGGGCCGGTATCGCTCCCCCTGAGGTTCCTTTGTAAAAAACAATAGGCGGGGACATTGTTTGTTCTAACGTAAGACTTTGTCGCTAATCCCTTGCCAAAAAATGGACGAAGTGCATGAGCGCGTCGTCGCGCGCGCATGCCGAAATCCTCCAAAAACCTTCGGTGTCGGAAGGATGTCGCAATCGAGTTTCCCTAAAAACGTACAAAAACACAAGGTTTCGTACCACTGATTTGCTAAAAAAGCTTACGCGCGAGCTCTTGCGAAATCTTAATTATCCTTTCTATTCTCGTTGTTTTAGAAGAGAATAGACTCTACCCCCCCCCCGGCGTTATCCGTTCCCCTTTTCGGGTATGTAAAGCATAAATGATTCTGACCACACGTCCATCCTAAATATGAATGTACACTATCCCCGGGGAACCGGCATCGCTCCCCCCGAGGCTCCTTTTGGTATACAAAAGGGTAAGCGGGGACATCATTTGTTTTAAAATAAGACTGTTTCACGAATCCCTTTGTAAAAAAGCGCGACGAAGTGCACGAGCGCGTCGTCGCGCGCGCATGCAGAGATCCTTCAAAAACCTTCGGTGTCGGAAGGATTTCGCGATCGAGTTTCCAAAACACATACAAAAACACAGGGTTTCGCAACATTGATTTGCTAGAAAAGCTTACGCGAGCTCTTGCGAAATCTTAAGAAAACCATTGGTTTTTCATGATGTTCACAAGATGCTACCAAACGGGCTTCGGGCGCACGCATGTCAAATCTGTCGAACGCCCTTGCGCGTGTGTCGTCGCGAGAATCCTTTGCAAAAAACGGGACGAAGTGCAGACGCGCGCGTCGTCGCGCGCGTATGCCGAAATCTTTCAAAACCCATCGGTTTCGGAAGGATTTCAACATCGTGTGTCCAAAAAACTTACAAAAACACAGGGTTTCGCAACACGGATTTTCAACAAAAGCGTGCGCGCGGGCTTTTGAGTCGTCGTCGTCGTGGTCGTCGTCGTCGTCGTCGCCGTCCTCCCTCCTCCCGCGTCGTTGTCGTCGTCGTCGCCTACGTCGTCCTCTGTCTTTCCTCGTGTTCGTCGTCGTCGTCCTCTTTGGCGTCGTGGTCGTTTCCGTCGTCGTTGTCGCCGTGGTCGTCCTTCCTCCTCCTCCCTCGTCGTCGTCGTCGTCCGTCGTCGGCGTCTCGTCGTCGTCCCTCCTATTTCGTCGCCGTCGTCGTCGTCGTCGTTGTCGTCGTCGTCGTCTTCCCTCCTCCCTCGTCGTTGTCGTCGTCGGCGTCGCCGTCCTTCCTCCTTCTTCGTCGTTCGCGTCGTCGCCCTCCTCCCTCCTCCCTCGTCGTTGTCGTAGCCGCCGTCCCGGCCCGAGTGGTTTGTGGGAGCCGTGCCAGGCACGGCGAAGCCATTCGCGCGGGACTGCTGCGACACGCGCCCGCCCCCCAGCGCGCCCAACAGCCACGGCGCGCGGCAGGAGGGCCAGCCGTGAAGCAGGAGGTGAACCAGATTGGCACCGTCGAGCCAGGGCTGAATCGCCACAGCATCAGATCTACACGAACAACAGCATAGCGGTATGACGTGGAGGACACAGCGCAGCCATTCATCAGCGCGCTCGAGACAGCCATCAAGACGAAGATCACAATGGCAAGGGCATTTACAAGGACAACGCAGGTACTTGTGGGAGTGCCCGGCATGCAACCATCACAACAAGTGGGAGATCACACAGTGTGAGAAGTGCCATCCGATTCAGCCAGCAGCCAAGCCAGCCGCTGACCAACCTACATCCTCCCCCCCGTGGAGGCACTCCAGCTCGCGACGCCCAGCGTACAGCAACAGCATGGAGGAGGACGAGACCATGAATATCATGCCTTGCTCGCCAGAGGAGGCCCGCGCACACAGGCGCTGTCAAGAGCCACCTGAGAACCCTCAGGAGATTGGTGAGTACAGAAAGGCCCTGGGCTCTACATTGGAGGGCCTAGAACGTCAGATCAAATGTTCACAGGAGCTCAAGATGGATGCATCACAAGTACAAGGCTTACGACATGAGTACGCCGTAGTACTGTATCAGCTCATGTACTCTCGCACGGCCTCTGCCCGCACGGCCAAGCAGCTCAACTTTGTCAATCGAGCAAAGCGCAGGCTGACGGACGCCACACAGAAGCAGGTAGAGGCGCAGATGTATATTGACTCCTGTGCCGCACAAGTACACGCATTACACAAAGAAGTGGCACACGCTGAAGACCTTCTCGAACATTTCCAGGACCTGGAAGACGAGGAGAAGCAGGACAACGAGCGCAAGCAGGCAGAGGTGCGCACACATATGTCGCACACTCGTAAGCCACACGCAGCAGACTACATGGATGAAGATGAAGAGGAGGATTCAGACGGAGGCCCTCTCGCGCCAGCAGGAGAAGCCTCTCGGTCGCGTACGCAGTGGCCGGCTACCACGCGCTCGCCGAGCACACCAGCGGGCACACGATCACCAAGTACGCCTACCACACGAACTCCGCCTGGAGCTACACCGTGCTCGGGCTCAGCGGATTCGAAAGCGGAATTATCCACCCCAGGGTTGCTAGCGAGTATGCAGCATTCGCAGCAGGCCCTCATGGCGCAACTCATAGAGTTCAAGACGGCCATGAACATCATACAGAAGCAGCTCACAGACGTCAGCGTCAACAGAAATAATACCAGAGAAGAACTTCAGCGACGAATTCAGGCACTACAAGCACAAGCATCATTGTCATCTCCTACACCCTCGCCAAGAAAGGATAAGGACAAGTCCAAGTCGACTACTCCCGACGCACGCACAGAAGGACGTCGACGGCTGGAAAGCGCGTTCGCCCAAGGAGCCGAAGCAGAAAGGCCCAGATCTACTTCGCCCAGGCGCTCCACGGGCCAAGCACCGCTCAAGCAGGTCAAGATCAATGAAGAGATGGCCAGGGATTCCAAGCATATGCGACATGACGAACCGCATGAGAAGGCGGCGGGAAAAGACGAGTCAGGCATGGCAGTGGCAGCGTTGAGCGGAGCCAGCAGCCCAGCAGGCCAGCCGGCAGTTTTTCGCGCGGCAGCCAATCTGCCCACACAGCATTAGCATCAGCTGAGCGCGTTTGGCGCTCAGCAGAATATTCAGGCAGGCTCGCTCAGGCCCCCCTTTTAGCCCCCTCTCCGCAGCCAGCCAGTGCACAAAATCCGACTCCAGCCAACACAACAGCGGACCGCTCACCACATGAGCATGGATTAAGTGAATCCCACATTAAGTTAACTACGCAGGCTCCTAAGGGGAACACCAGAGGAACCCAGAGGTCGCCAATCCCCGATCTCCGACCTACTCAAGAGCCCATGGAGCGCAGGTTGCCGGCTCATACGGCTAGGGACCCTGTTTCGCGGGCCCCATTACTGGCACCCCTCTTCTACCCAGGCCCTTCCAGGACTCATCAAGTACGATCCCAACTTGAGGTCTGCCCGACGGGGAATCTGCACTGGTGCGACCGCAGGAGGGTACCGACACAACGGACAAGCGCGCGGGCCAGCTTGGGCGCTGCGCATCATGGCTGTCTCAGTACTAGGTGTCATTTTGCTCGGCTGCTCGGCAGGTCCGCTCCCCGAATGGGAAGCAAACGATTCACCCACTCCACAGAGGACAGAGTTGGAAGCCGCTATTTGGACCATGGCATGGGTCATGCAGTCACAGTGCAGCCCTCTACCTCACTGCGCGCGCAGGGATAACACGGCCGTTCACAGAGCATATCAGGGAGAACATGTTAGAGGAGCGCTCAGTACTACCAAGCTTCTACTCGACAGTCTTACACAATGTATACGCGCACGTGCGAATACGCTTACCTTCCAGCATGCCCATGGTCATGTTGCGAATACATGGAGCGAATCGGTTGACACAATTGCCAGGTTGTTTGCCATATCAGTGCTTCCCACCTTTCGAGCCACAGTGGCGCACGCCGGTGGAACAAAAACCCCTTTGGAGGGTCATGCCGAGGCTTCGGCCGAGTTATGTCTCACCCGAGGCTTGCAGCTCACTGCTTCCGACGGCCGACCATGCCATACACATCGCCAAAGAGCCCCACGCGGACCTCCAACGGATCGCCCCTGGGCCCAACAAGGTCCCCGATTGGAAACATAAGAGCATCGCCATCTCATGCTGGGCGGCCATAGCCAACGTGCATACCATGGACCCTCGAGCCTTGCAAGGACCCCAGCAGCCCAGGTCTCAGAATCACTGGTCGCACGACGCATTTGTCAGCTCTGTCAGCGGCCAATCCACACATTCCCGTGGGCACGGTCGAGACAAGCAGGCATAAAACTGGGGACGCACATGTGGGAAGTCACCTGGTACTACACGCCGCAGCTCTACAGACGGGTGGAGAGGGATGCTCACTCGGGGTCAATGCAGAATGGGAATATGCACCCTCTTGCCGTATTGCAGCGCCAAGCTTTCAGCACAGCCCAGCGCTGCATGACGACTCTGTGGCATCACAGCTATTCAACTACCTGCTCTCGCAGTTCCGACAACCCGACCTTGGTATACATGCTACCGACCATTCTAAGGACTGTGACGACCACCTCAGAAGGGCGATGGAAACGGCACCTCCGATACGCAATACGCCAACGGGCAAGCTGCAAGAGAGGAGACCCCTCTTTCTCAGGCTCCGACGGAAGGTACCGCATGGAGTCAACCAGGCAAGCTTGAATGCGCTCTTTTTTGCAGGGCAGGCTCTCTGCGCAGCGGCGCCGAGGTGGCTACATACCAGATACAACTACACCCTCAAGGGTCCATCTAACATCGATTCGCATTGTCTTCTCACAGACACACTACTGTTCTCAGGGTTGCATTTCAAAACAGGGACGTGGCCACAGCTATCTGCAGCACAGCACGCGCACCCTCAGCATGTAAAGATCAACGAGTATCGACAGGCTTTGCGCAGTCGGCACAGTGCGGGACATACGGGATGCGACATGTACGTACTTGCGCGCACACAGAGAGCTTACCATGGTTCTGAGGATTTACAGGCTGCGACTACTTGGATGTATCATGCAATTCAGTACTCACACACTACACGGTCTTGTGGCACATGAGTACCGTACGAAGCACGAGCGCAACGGGACATCATGGTTGCATCGTATGTTAGATGTCATGGACTGGATACGCACTCTGCATGACAGGACGCGCGACACACCTAGTCCGAAGGACGACGGTACCAGGCGGGAACAGCGCATTTTGTGCTATACTTCAGCATGGAGGCGCATGATGAGCGCCGCCATGAGAGCAGAGGCAACGGCCCAGGCAAGTGCTGCCCTGGCGAGGAAAACCTCAGACAGTGTTTTCGAGACGGCACGGACAGCAGGGGTACCCGTACCAATTACAGATCCGACTCATACTTTCCTCCTTACTCCAGTTACGACTACTGAGCTACTGTGCATGTGGTATACCTATCAAGCTACCGCTTCTAAGGGACTACGGCGGCAAAGCATACGCACACATTACAGCTTCTTGGGCAGAGTATCAAGAATCATGTGGGAGGGATACCTTTGCATGTTATGCTCCACATCCTTCTCCATCAGGCAGGTACTACGCAATCATCTCGCTCGTTGTCTCGCCTATTTTTTGCACGGCACGGTGCTCGGCGCCAGCAGAGCTGAGGAGCTCAAGCAGCAGGAAGTCAATGCAGGACTGGGGCGCTGGAGGAGCGCCTACCCTGCAAGAGTGGACATACCGCCTGACGGCCTATATTCCGCCGCCATGCTAGTCGCCTCGCACCTTGCGAATACAGAAGCCAGGGAGGTACTGCTCACTCCTGGAGCATTCCTATGAATCTACACAGGCGGACCTATCTGGACAGCGACGACATGGGGACATCCAGGCATGGGTGGATGGACACCACACGATTAAATCTGAAGTGATAATGCTCTGTGTGGACATATCCAGCTACACAGCCAACTTCGACCAATACACCCATAACGACTGCAGCCCAGAGACCATCGGTAAGGCTTCCAATAGGCCCTTGGGGTTCCGCATGCCTACAGCAGCTCCCTACCTACCTTGTTCAGGAGCCCGTGGCCGATGCTGCAACCACTCCAGAGGATCCCATCCTTCTCAGCAAGGAAAAGACGAGAAAAAGACGGTTCTGTACGAGACGGAAGAGAGCCACTACAAACATGTGCAAGCATATTGTCGCTGTCATCGCTGACACGATCCAGTCCCAGTTTGCCCCACCAACAGATTATGACGTGAATGCGGAGGACACCGACACATCCCTGGTCGAGGATCTCTTGGATTTATATTGCAAGGAGATAGGAGAAGACGTCACAGTTGCGCCCGAATATGCTTGCCAGGAACCTCAGCGACAACGGGAAGATCCAGAAATGCTCAGGTTCCAGTCCAGTCAAGCGCAGTACGAGGAGGATCCGACGCCAGCTCCCGACCCTGCTCCTACTCCTGCTTCTGAGGCCTCTCCAACCTTTTTTTCTTGGGGACCTGAGCTCATAGCGTGAAGTTGCTGACTTGCTGGGGCCTCCGCCCGCTCCCACCTCTCCCCCCTCGCTTCACAGCAGAGCCGCTCGCCCGCATAGCCCGGAGGGTGGCCTGGCTCCGGAGGGAGGCCAAGCGAACTGCCGAACACTGGCAGCGTGCGCCAGGACGGGGCGCACTCAGCCCTCCTTCGGCCCCTCCCCGGCAGGCGGGCCGACTTTCTTTTTGCATGTAGCATCTAGCAGCATGCCATATCCAGAGCACAGACATCATGTCTCATGCCACCGTGCCACCACCACGTCGTTGTCGTCGTTGTCGCCGTCGTCGTCCTCCCTCCTCCCTCGTCGTCGTCTTCATTGGCGACGTCGTCGTCGGCGTCGGCGTCGGCGTCGTCTTCGTCGTCTTCGTCGTCGTCGACGTCGGCGTCGTCGTCTTCCCTCCTCCCTCGTCGTTGTCGTCGTCGGCGTCTTCGTTGGCGACGTCGTCGTCGGCGTCGGTGTCGTCTTCGTCGTCGTCGACGTCGGCGTCGTCGTCGTCGCCGCTGTCGTCGTCGTCGGCGTCGTGGACGTCGTCGTCGTCGGCGTCGTCGTTGTCGTCGTCGTCGGCGTCGTCATCGTCGTCGTCGGCGTCGGCGTCGTTGTCGTCGTCGGTGTCGTCGTCGTTCTCGTTGTCGGCGTTGTCGTCGTCGTCGGTGTCGTCGTCGTCGTAGTCGTTGTCGGCGGCGTCGTCGTCGTCGTTGTCGTTGTCGTCGTCGGCGTCGCTGTCGTTGCCAAGTGCCATTTGGTACCCACCGGCACGGTCTTAAGAGATGTTGCAAACCAAGTTGCGGGTGGCTGGGTGGGATGTTTGCGCGAGCAGTGGAGTGGACAATTCATTGCGAACAGAAATTCGTCCACCTGTAGATCGCATCCAAAATGGAGAACCCCGAACGGCATATCATGAGCGTCCAGGTCCACATACCCAGCAGGGAAGAAAGCCTCGCTGGCGTCACGAACGGCTTCACCACCAGCGCGTCCGTCGCCAGCACCAGGTCCCTCAGCTTGTCGGGGTGGACCGTCACCAGATAGGGGCGGCCCCTCACCGTGATGCCGAGTCCCCGCTGCAGCCCAGGACCCCACTCCTCTTTGTGAACCTCCAGACCCTTCTCGACCAGGACATTCTTGACCACCTCCTTGTCGACCTCGATGTCGTCCGTCAGCGGGTCCAGCAGCCTGAACCCTATGTAGTCGTCGATGTACAGCATCAGGATCAGTTGGCACTCCTCGGATGACGGCGTAGGTCTCCCATAGGCAAGCTCCCCCGGGTCGTAGCCCTTCGCCTCCTTAATCGAGTCCGCGAGGCGCGAGTGCGCCAGGAATACGGCCCACGAGTGCCCCATCACGGGCGCGATCGCGCCCACTCCCACTGCCCCGTCGGGAGGCCGTGGTATCTCCTTCCCCTGGGACGCCGCGCAGTCCCACTGCTCGCCCGGTAGCACACGTTCCAACACACAGTATGTTGCCAGTTTGTCCGTCCACCTCAGTCTGTAGAACCAGTCTGGGATGTCTCCCGCAAAAGACAACAGCTCCTTCTCCCCCAACACTTCGGGCGACAGGTCCAGCGAACTCAAAGCACTCGGTGAACCCAGGCCTGTCCACGGTGGCTTCCTGAACCGAAGGTTGAGACGCCGACAGTCCCAGACCAGCCGCGAGGCCTTGATGTCCGCCTGGTCCCCCTTCCTCCAGGTTCTTCACCACCGTGAAGACCCCCACGTACTCCCACACCTCGTCGACGTAGCCGAACATCCCCGCCTCCCACATCTTCAGCGCAAAGACCCATATATTCGACTTCACTTTCCACCCAGGGTCGCTGTTGCTCTTCGTCTGCGGGTACTTGTCCCAGTCCACCTCGTCGTCGCACCTCAGCATGAGCCCCTCCACGTTGTCGAGGTAGGGACGCGCCGTCGAAGAAAGCCGCCGCACTTCGAGGCCCCTCGCCCCAACCTTCGGCACCGAGACCTGATCCGCTATCAAGTCGCACATGTCGCCCTTCTTCACCACTCCTATACCCTTCTTCGTCGTCTCCGACGCGCCGTAGCCCAGCAACTGCCTTGTCCCAAGACGGCCGAGAACCGCCCTGCCATCGTTGATGCCTTCCCAGCTGGCTCGCTCCGCCAGCAGCTCCCACAGCATGTTGATGACCGTCCGCTGCAGTAGCGTAGCTGAAGACCATGACCTCCCGCAAGGTCGTAGCCGCAACTCCTCCACCACGCGGGCATGACCACAGGCCAGGCACCGAATCGACGCTATGGCCCGAAGCAATCTCCTCCGCGTTACCCTCTGCTCTGCCTCCGACATCTTCGCGCCCAAGGCTCCCACCGCCCCAAACGGAGGTGAAAGGAAGGTCCCGAAGAGGGCCCCGCTGACGTTCGCCAAGCTCCGCTGCAGGTACTCGAAGACAACTGGATTACATGGTCCCGATGAGAGATGCTCTCCTGCTTGCTCGCCTCGCTCCTGAAGTGCAGATGCCCAGAAAGAGCCAGGAACAAGACGCTGAATAACACCAAGCCCGAGAACACCTGCACGAAGTCCCTCCCATTTGTAGCCGACCCACCTTCACTGAACCCACGGAAGAGGAAGCTGCGCGGACTTGCGTTTGAAAGGGAGGTCGTGCGTAGTGCCTATGGCTGAGACGCGGGGGGGGGGGACTGACCGGGGGGGCATTCGACACCCATCTTGGATCCCTTTGGCACCTCATTCAGCCTTCCCCGCCCTTGCGAGTCCAGCGTTTCGAGCCAAGCCCCTGAGGCGGCGAGAGGTTGAGCAAGCCATGGTTGCTACGGGAATATTGGGGGTTCGGAGAACAGCGTGAGCGCTGCCAAGGCTGCCAATGCGTCAGCCATCTCATCCGTGGGGTCCTCTCAATGAGATTTGACGTGGCGAATATCTAAGATGCTGCTCCGCTGCAAGCACAAGACGAGTGACCTCATGCATTCCACCTGACCTGGCACTTCAGGCATCCCACCCTCGCCTGGGGCAGCATGGAAAACAACAAATTTGTCGACGTGAAAACTCAAGTACGCACACCGAGACCTGGAAGGCTTCAAGGTCAACCACACCAGCAAAGTGACCACCATGATGCCAGGTACCTTGGGGGTGCAATAGTAACACCACGAAAGCCCACGACAGGGGAACCGATTCCCCTCCACCCCCCCAATCCTGCCATGTAGACAGAGGCACGAAAGACGTTGGGGTCACAACATGGGAGATGATAATGGGAGCGAAGACAATCAACAGAACGAAGGAGCAGAAAGCGCTCAAGTTATTACCATGATGTTGACGGTGCCTTCATGTCCTGGAGTAGGCCTGAGCATGAAACAGAGCTTGACCTTGTTGTGGCAAATTGGCTCCGTGGACCCTGATCGATGAGGTCTATCGGAATCGGGGTGGGCATGGAGGCTACCCCTCCCGCCCATCTTCGTCTAAGCCTTCTGAGGCCTGAGCATGCTGCTGTGGTTGCTGCGGCCACATGCGCCCTTTCAACTGGACTCGTTCGCCCGCGGCGGACACGAATGCCTGCCCGCTCTGAAATCATCGTCGGCAAAGTGCTTCGATCGACCCCTGCGCGGCTCCGCCTGCATACCCCCGGGCCCCCTGGGGCCAGCGGCGGTAGCGGTCCAGGTGGAAGGATTCAGGAAGTGTGGTGGCGGCGGGACACCTGTCGATGACGTCCGCACAGCCACAAGCAAAGCCTCGTGACGAACGCTCCCAGAATTGAACTGCGTTCCCAGCGACGTCAGAGTGTAAT
>CAUYUJ010021971.1:538366-696870 GCA_963575745.1 Prorocentrum cordatum | reverse complement strand
AGCCCAAAGTGCCAGAGAATCTTCGTAACGTCCCTGGTGGTGAGATAGCCGTGCTCTCCCAGAACTGGGGTACTGTCTGAAATCAGGACCTTGATTATCGGTAATGAAAGGTGTGAGCTCACGAACTGTGATGATTTGGAAGTGCTCCCCAACCTTTGCCTTGAAGGTGTTCAAGCCTGTAAGCTGGGGAACGAAAACCATAATGTAGCGCCTTGAGCTGGTATGGTCTGTGCCGCCCTTTGGGGCGAAAATTGGGCATCCAGAATGATCGTACTCCAACTGGGACTTCAGCACTGGAGGGCCGAACTTGCTGATCCAGGGCTTCTTATCCTGTTCCCAGCTCTTTGGGGCAGGCTGCGACTTTCGGTCAGGCGAGTCGACTTCCGCTTCAGAGCCAGAGGAGGAACTCCTGGAGCCTGGTGATTCCGAAGACGGTACTTCCCAAGTAGTGCCGCCCACCGGTTTGACAGGTGTTTCCCCACGGTAGTCCTGCGTATCTGGTAGGGCATCATCCGAATCGGGCTTCGACCCCGACCCGCCGCCCTGCGGTTGTTTCTTAAACCCAATTGAGTACTGCATCTTCCTGGCAATCGGCGAACGGCTCCGAGAGGCAGAATCTCCCCTGTGCACAGGTGCTGGGGGTGGAGTGGGGAGAATCCTTGCTTCGCGAGGGTCAGCACTGGAGGATGCCTTGGCTTTGAGACCCTGATTCTTGAACTCGACTGATCTTGCTTGGTCCTCCTTCTTCTGTTCGAGTTTCTTCTGCAACTTGACTTTCTTCTCATTCGAGGAAAGAATGGGCTTCGTTTCCATCTTGACCAGACGATTCCGAGCCCAACGATCTAAGGCGTGGCGGTCGAAGCCAAAGAAAAGGGGGATAGTTGGCTGAATCTGATTCCCAGTCCAATCCAGGTCCTGAGAGTAACAGGTGTCCGTGGTGAAAGTAAAGGAGGGCCCCACTGGGCGCAGTACGATAGCAAAGTGTGTCTGGTTGCACCAGACAGAGCCGATGGCTACTGAAGGCGAAGGTGAAGCGGTTGCCGAACCCAATCGAGCATTTCTTTAGCGAGGCCCAAACGAAACTTTTTGTCCCGAGAGCCCTGTGGAGAAAAAAAGGTGGTCCAGGCATCCTTGTCATACCTGAAAACGTACCCCCTATGCGAGCGAGAGTGGGCACGGCTGCCACCAAAGTGGTCAAAGGAGCGATTCTGAATGACCCAATGCTTGCAATATTGAAACAGCCTCGACGAAAAATCTTCTGGATGTCTTTGCATGTGTGAAACCCAACTAATAGCAGAATCCAAATGGAAAATAGCCCATGAGACTTCTTTGAACCCCTTGGTTTTACGATTTCTGCGTAAACTGAATTGTTCGGGGGATTCCCCTGGGAGCCTTTTGAGTTTCAACATGATCCTGATACATTGATTCTGTGCCTTGGTAATCAAATCCGCCGTCGTCTTACAGGGGACCCAGGCAGCACCTCTAGATCGTATAATCCCTCCCGCCATGCAGTTAAGTTTAGAGAGGCGTTTAGACATGGGGATGTGCTCATTAATCAAGAACCTACTGTTAGCCCAAAAGGCTTTGTTGATCTGTGAAATACCCTGCTCGACATCTTCGTGACAGGAGCCAGTGGCGGAGAGAATAGGGCCCAGCACCTTGGCCTCAGGTACTACAGACCAAGTTTTCCCGAAGGGGTCAGACCACTTGTATCCTTGAAAGAAGTAGGGGTAGGCCGGAAGGATTTCCCGATCGTCTTTGAGTTTGAGCCGATGTTCATTCCATAGCTCCGACTCTACCAGGGCAGTCAGAGTTGCAAGATCTTGTTCCGAGGAAGCCACCACGAAGATATTGTCTGACCAGCTGAGAAGAGCAATCCTGAAGTCAAAGCCCAACTGCTCGCAGCGAATGGAGATTCCCAAAGAAGAATGGGTAATTTTCTCCAGGGTGGAGGCGAAGCAATCTTCAACAGAAACGCGCGCCAGTATGCATGCTGTCCCAGCTCCTTGCATCAACCCACGGTCTCTTTGGATAATCCCAGTGTTTGAGTCCAAAAGTGAAATGGAAACTCGAGGGTTCCTGTGCAACCTGATGCAGCCCACCGCTAAGAAAAGAGGGACTCCCCGTCCCAATAAACTCCGTAAAACCAATCCATAACGAATCTGGTCGTGGTGAGCTTTGATATCAGTAATCCCAACCATTCCTTTGTTAAAGTGATCTCGGCCATATTCTATAATGTGGTAGACACTCGTGTGAAGTTCTTGTAATTGTCCACCTTTGCTTAGCCCAAAAATCAGGCCCTTGAGACCTTTGGAGTCAGTGTATGAATCCAGAACTGGCAAAATGGCCCTCGCCACATATGCGTGCCCAACCTTGGCAATAGCAGGCTGAGGAATAACAACTCTAGTTTGAGAAGGGGTTCCAAAACCCTTGATCTTGTTACCCAGGTGGCCCCCGAATGTGACGTCTTTCCAGAATTCAGGGTTGCCTAAGCAGGCTTGTATACACCCCGTGAGCCTTTGTGACCAGCCCGAAACTTTTATAACAGCCGTGCAGGCAAACTCTGTGTCGATCTTTCGGGGGGCCTTGATGTCGTCCAGCGCGTCCTCTAGCAAGGAAGGGATGATGGGGTCGTCGTAGAAATTGAAAAAACCCAAAGATCGGAGCCAGGCGATGTCCTCCTGGCGCTCCGATTCTGAGAGTCCCCACCTCTCTCTGTATTCTTCAGCAACCAGTGTGGTACAGCGGTCCACTTCAAAAATCTTGACTTGATCTACACAGAAACCCAAAATGGGTAGGAGAGACTTGCGTGAGGCCCAGACTCGTTTTCCTTGAGAGGCGTTGAGCGCAACCTGAGCCAATTCACGTTGAAGTTTCGTTATCTTGAGCGCTTTCAAGAGGAGCTGACCCAAGGCGACCCTCGAGGCTTCGTTAAGTTCGGAGTTGAACCGTGTCCTGAGACTCTTGACCCAAAATGGCTCTTCGGCAAATCTCCTAAAACTCCTCGGGAGGGCCTGAGTCGCTTCATAAACCTGCCCCAACATGTTTTCCCAGAAATCGAAGGAGAGGGTGAGGTCCCTTGGATCGTGATACCTTACCGCACATGAATCAGGCTGTTCTTCGTCATTTAGACGAGTAAGTTCCGCTGATTCGGGAAACAGGGCCTGGGCGATCTTCCTGACCTCCAAAATGTTTGTAGGAGTCCAAAGGAGCGGTCTTCTCTTACGAGCCCGCTGAGGGAAGGCCAGGACATCACATCCAATGAGGGCATGGTCCCCAGGGACGCCCGCCCAGCAGGCGAAGCAGTCAAAAGATAGATCACCCCTGGCGAGAGCAATGTGATCGATCGTGCTGTTGGCTTGAGAGAGCGCCTGCTCACCATCGGGCTTCCTAGTGAATTGCATGGAAGTCTCCTGGAACCTGAGAGGGCACCAATGGAGGTCGAGGTGGGAACAGGCTTCGCAGAACGACCGAAATTTTTGGTCTCCGTTGCCTTGATCTGCATTCATGTCCCCCAACCAGGAGAGAGTGGACCCCACAGGGCGGGATCGACCGAGTTGGATGGCACAGTTTAGAGAATCATGGAAAAAATCATGGGCAAGATGAGAAAAGAGAAAGGATCTGGCATGATGGTGGCATCCATCGAGACAGTCGGGACGAAGATCAACACGAATAGATCTCCAATCGCAGACAATGTCTTTCACACGTTTTCTCAGTGATTTGTGCACAAGCACGCCCATGGCCCTACACCCAGGGCCAGAATGATGACGGTAGTAAGCGTGGCCGTTGAAAACGGGGCGAAGTAGCCCATCGTTTTGAAGGCAGCCCTTGAAATCCGCCTCTAGGATACAAATTAAGCCCCAGCACTTCAGCTCGAGCAAATCTAGGTTGGCTTGCATTAGGGTCTCGTCTGCCCACTTGCCTTGCACATTGAGTGCACAAACGAGGCCCCTCACGTAGGCCTCTCAAAGAGAGAGTGCCTCGGCGATGGTGTCTTTCAGCGTCTTGCGGAGCGCTTCATCGGGGATTTCCTTAAGAGACTCGTGCCACTGAAATTCCCCATCCTTGATAACACCAATCTGATGATCCAAGACAAAAAATTTTCGAGTCCGAGAGCAAATCACGTAACTGTCTGAGCGATCTCCCATTGCCTTTTCCAGTGCACTTGAAACTGTCTTGAACAATTTTGCTGGGCCCCGCTCCTCCTTAGTACTGATTTGTCCACGCCAGATCAAATTTTCTAAGTACCCAGGAATCTTGAGATCACGGATCGTGGCTGCCGCTTGAAGTCCCACCGTAACCGAGCTCCATTTGATCTCAACGCAGCTCCCATATCCAAAAGGAGCAACAATATGCGTGGGCTGGGGAACGTCTGCTCGGCGCAGGATCGCCCGCGCCTTTTCCAGAGCCTCCTGCTTTTTGAGATTCCAGCCCAAGTTAGTGAGAATGAAGATATCTCTATCTGCTCTTGGGGTGCTGGCCCAAGGCGGACCCTTTTTCCTGGCGGGACCCTGACTTGACTGGCTTTCCAGTTGTTTGGCTGCCATTTCTGCGCGCAGAGACTTCTGCTCCAGTTCGACCGCCAGAATCCTTTCGTTGAAGGCTTTCTGCACCTCAGTCTCACCTGCCTCAAGGTTGGCAAGCTTTACTTCGTGGTCGTTGATCAAGGTGACGGCTACTGAGAATTCCTGGGCCAAGGCCTTTTGAGTTCCCAGAACGTCAAGTTGTAACGAGTCGATACGGTCCTTGATGGGAGCGATCTTTTTATCGAGGAGCGACTCGAGTTGCATCAAAAAACCGTCAGCCCCTGTGGCTGTTGAGACAGCCCCTGAAGAAATTTAACCATTCTCTCCCAGGCCCGTACCCTTAGCTGAACCCTTGGCCACCAATGTTCTCATAGCTTTCGAGGCCTCTTGCTGATTTTCTTTATCTTCATCTGCCATCCGAGCGTCGTCTCTCAGTCTTTTCTGCTTATCGATATCTAAAGACAAGAGCTTTTGCATGGTTTCTCCAATCTGCAAGGTCGGCATGGCCGAAAGTGTAAGTACGATCCAATTATCCAAACTTCGATATGAAATGAAGCGCCGAGTTGACAAAACCCAATAAATTCGCGAATTCGCCAAATTGGGTCGATATCCCACCAATGAGAGTGATATCCCACTGATAAATCTCACCGACTGATCCCAAATTGAACCAATCTCGCTGACCTCGACGAAGACGGGGGCAGCAATGGCAGCCGGCACCCCCCCGCGGCCGCCCCCCCGCAAGAGCCCTTGAGCCCTTGAGCCCTTGAGCCCTTGAGCCCTTGAGGAGGAGGGGAAGGAGGAGAAGGAGGAGGAGGAGGAGGAGGAGGAGGAGAACGTCAACGACGACGCGGAAGAGGAGCGGAGAGGAGGAGTCCATGCCACGCCCGATCAAGGATCCGAGCTGGAAGCCATGTGATCTATCAACGCCGCCGATCGACCTGCAGATGGTGGAAAGCTTAGAATCCCAATAATCCCGTTCCACCCCCTGGCGTCCGAGCCCTCCTCACCCCACCCCGTGCAATTAGCTTCGGGGCTGCCCTTGGGACGACCCCTCTGGGAAGGAGGGGGCGCGGAAACCCTTGGTCTTTGTTTCGGCCGCTTCCTCCTCCCCCCGCAGGTTTACGCCATGCTGAAGATAGAGGCGGTCGAGACAGAAATCCAGGGCCTCCGTTGGGACATCGCCTTCACCACTGCGGGAATCCCCACGGAGGGGCGGCAGGAAGAAAGTTCGGGTGCTCGGGCAGGCGAGAGCGGTGGGATGGGAGGGGGGTGATGGCGACAAAACTGCGCCTTAAAGGAGGACGGCGGCGACGTTCTCGACATCCTGGAGGATGAGACCCAGCCCGCGACCGAGCTGGATAACGCAGATGAGCCTGTCGAGCCCGAGCCCGCCCTGTCCGATACGCTGCCCGAGCCCGAGCCCGCCCTGTCCGATACGCTGCCCCCATTCGAGCCTGATCCCGATACGCTGCCCCCGTGCGAGCCTGATCCCGACACGCTGCCCCCGTGCGAGCCTGAGCCCCACGGGCTGCCCCCGTGCGAGCCTGAGCCCGATGCGCTGCCCCCGCACGAGCCTGAGTTCGATGCGCTGCCCCCGGACGAGCCCGATGCCGCAGCTGAAGAACAGCCGGAGGATGATGATGGTGCGTGCTCGAGGGTCGAGGCCTTCCTTTCACCCCTCGCCCCATGAGGGGAGATCGGAGGAGGGGGAGGAGGAGGAGGAGAAGGATGAGGAGGAGGAGGTGGAGGAGGAGTTGGAGCAGCAAGGCCGGGGACGAGTTGAAGTTGCCCGACGCCGCTTTCATGCGCGAGGACATGATGGGAATGGAGGTGCTACTCTTCCTCCTCCTCCTCCTTCTCCTCCTCCACCTCCTCCCCCCCATCCTCCTCCTCCTCCCTATCCTCCTCCCCCTTCCCTTCTGCCTTCTCCTCCCCCCCTTCTCCTCATTAGTATCCTCTTCTTCCTCCGGCCCAGGTGCCCAACGAGTGCCTCGAGATCCTCGACGAGGACGCCCTGAAGGCCGAGGACGGCCAGATGAGCGATCTGCTGGCCTCGCTCGAAGAGATCCAGGATCCGCGCGCGCAGCCGGCGGAGAAGCGTCGCAAGACGATGCCAGTGCCGAAGATCTCCGCAGCTAATCTAAGAGACTGCGCCATCCCGCGGGCCCCTCAGGACTCAAAGGCAGGGACGTGGGAACGATCGCCACGAAGAGGGAGGG
Organism: Prorocentrum cordatum; assembly: GCA_963575745.1. Classification (NCBI taxonomy): domain Eukaryota; class Dinophyceae; order Prorocentrales; family Prorocentraceae; genus Prorocentrum; species Prorocentrum cordatum. The sequence goes on along the minus strand of CAUYUJ010021971.1, from coordinate 690,125 downwards.
GGGGGAGGCAGGGGGGCTGGTGAAACGACGATTTGGCATCTCGAGCGGGTAAGGCGGATTTCGCCAATATTGACCTCAGGGGGGCCGTGTCAGTCAGCCCGGCGATGCAGGGTGCGATGGTCGTCGAGCGTGTCCCGAAAACGTGCGCGGCCTTCGCAGCGCATGTCGAAACGTCCCGAGCTCTGCGCTCCTCCTCCTCCTCCCCCTCCTCCTCCTCCTCCTCCTCCTCCTCCTCCTCCTCATCCTTCTCCTCCTTCTCCCTCCTCCCTCCTCGCTCCTCCCTCCTCCCTCCCCCCTCCCTCCTTCCCCCTCACTCCTCCCTCCTCCTTCCTCCCTCCTCCCCCCTCCTTCCGGCCCCTGCCCTCCTGCTGCCTCTCCGCCTCAGCCAGGTGGAACTACCTCGACGAGCCGATCGTGGACGAGAACCGCCAGATGCCGGGGAACTTCAAGCTCGATTGCTGGGAGGCTTACATGAGGTCACGGTCGTCAGCAGGAGGATATGAGGAGGAGGAGGAGGAGGGGGAGGAAGAGGGGGGAGGAATGACAAAAGGGGCTCCCCCCGCCCAGCTCACCCGCTCAGAGTCTGAGTCGACAATGGGACCTACCCAGACACATGTAAAAAACAAAAAAAAACAGCTCACTTAAGGGCCCCCTGCTCTCCGATGTAAGGCCAGGAGGAACAGCCGAGACGGCGCGGGGGTAGTTGAATTGAAGGCTGTCGGATCATATCGAACGGGCCCATGGGGGGAGAGTTTATGCCCTGACCGTTCTCGCCCTCCTCTTCCTTCTCCTCCTCCTCCTCCTCCTCCTCCTCCTCCTCCTCCTTTCCCTCCTCGTCCTCCTCATCCTCCTCGCCGCTCCCTGACACTTCCCTCCTCGTCCTCCTCCTCCTCCCTCCTCCTCCTCCCTCCTCCTCCCTCCTCCCTCCTCCCCCTCCTCCTCCTCCCTCCTCCTCTCCCTCCTCCTCCTCCTCCTCCTCCTCCTCCTCCTCCTCCCCGACCTCTCAGGTTGCCCGAGGAGTGCCTGCCGACTGGCGCGTGTGCTGGAGGCGCGAACTTCACCATTACGCTGGACGGCTCCGCGAAGATCGAGGTGCACTTGCAAAATCGGGCTTTCTTCGTTAAGAAGACGATGACGGGTCGGAAGGCGGTGCCGATGCGCGGCGTGACATGGGGCGCCGCCTTGGGTTTCAACCCTTAGTCGTCCTTCGTCGCCCGCCCCCTCTCTCCTCTCAACTTACCCCTCTTGCTGGTCCGCCCTCATCACCGCCCCCGTGCCCCTCCCCCTGGTGAGGAGGGGGGCGAGCTCCTCATCCGCCTCATCCCCCTCCACGCGCCCAGGCACGTACCGCAGCATCGCCGCCGCCTGGGAGGAGGCCAAACAGCGGGCCTTGGGGCAGCGCATCCCCGGCGAGTGGGACACGCAGGCCGAGCAGGCGGCGGAGTGCGAGCTCGGCGACGAGGCCGCGCATGCGGCGAAGTGCGACCCTTGAGTGGCGCGAGTGGTGCTAGCTGCTAGGCCGCATGCGAGTGGTGCTAGGCCGTAGCATGCGAGTGGCGGGCGAGTGGCCCGTAGGTTGCAAGCTGGCAAGTGGCATGTGCGACTTCCGTTGTCGTCCTCCTCGTACCCGACGTCGTCATCAGCATCAGAAACGTCGTTGACGTCGTTATCATCGACAGTATCCTCCTCCTCCTCCTCACTTTTCCGCGTTGCCTGCCACGTGTAGATCGCCCCCGTTTCGCGAAGTAGAGCAGAGCTCGTTGGGTGAGCTCAGCCGTGGCATTGCTCGTGGTGGCTCATGGCAATGCCTTCCTATGCCCCCAGCGAATTCAGCTGGGCTCGAACCGTGCACGAGACAGCGGTGGCGCTCTTTCTCGTCATCGCCCCTCCCTCCCTCCACGCCATCCTTCTTCCCGCTTCCTCGTCCTTCTCCCCGTCCTCCCCATTCCTCCTCAAGTTCCCTCCTTGCACTGCTTGCCTCCTCATCTTCCTTCTCCTGCCCCTTGTCATCCGACTTCCTCTCTGCAGAGTCATCGCCCCTATCTCCCTGGCGAGGGTCGGGGCCGTTCTCAGTTGTTTAGACTCGATGAGTCATGAGCCGCGCTCGCGGTCCAGGGACCCTGTTGCAGTAGATGGCGGCCCAGCGGCCTTGCTCGCGGTCCTGGGGCACGCCCGAAGTTCGCACAGCGACGATTGGCCAAAAATGGGAGGAGGGAGGCGGTGGATGAGGATGGGGATGAGGATGAGGATGATGATGATGATGATGATGATGATGATGATGATGATGAGGGTGAGCAGGTGGAGAGGGCTGAGAGACTGGGCGGGCAGGTCGGCGAGAATCAGGGAGGTAGACAGTGGGAGGGGCAAGTGGAGAAGGAACGAGTGAGCGATCAGGCAGAGGAGAGGCTGGGTGGCGGAGGGATGCGGCAGCAATCATGCACGACCTATCGGACGCGAGCGGTCGCGCGCGCAGGTCGGGCTACGACGAGCGCGCCGGAGACGCGGTCGCGGTCGCCCCGACGGCGAGGACCCCGTGCCCGCCGCATGCCTTTGCTCCTACTCTTGCCCCTGCTCTTTCAACCGCTCCTTCGTCCTCGTCCCTCCCTCGCCACCCCCTCGTGCCTTTGTCCTTGTCCTCCTCCCTCGTCCTTCTCCATCTGCTCAACATCATCTCCTCCTAATGCTGTTCCTTCCTCGTCCTCTCAGCCAAGCCATCGGTTATCCTGAGATTCCCCTTGCTGCTCCTGCCCCTCCAATCCATTCTCATGCTCTTCGCATCCTTCCCCCATCTCTTCTTCCTCCTCATCCTCTGTTACCTGGGCCCTCCCCGCCGGCTGCTGCTGCGCCCCGCGCTGCCTCTTGCCGCAGCAGTATGTGCTTGCAGGGCGACAGATGCCTCTTTCATCGGCCGACGAAGATGCCCTCCTCAGGCTCCTCTCGGCGGCGACGATACGCAGGTGAATATCTTGGGTGCGAAGGGTGGCATTATGTGTTATATGCGTCGCCCTGCCTCTGGATATCCACTCGTTTCGTTGCCGCCGATCATCGCCCGTCTGCGGCGCCTGGGAGCCCCGGCGGTGTGTGGCAAGCTCGTGGCCCTCGTCTTCCTCTCCGGCCTCGCTGGCAATTCTTTCATGCGGGGCCCGTGCGCATGCTGTCACCACCTGGCCTCCCCCCTCCCCTCCGCCCCCATACTTGCCCCAAACAGTGTTGGGGGGGGATATCATGGGGGAGGGGGGATGGGCGATGGCTGCGGTGGTGGCAATGTATATATTCAAGGGCCCCGTATTTCAGTTGTTTCGACAGCGTTGAATATCCGAGCGCCTGGACGGCACGACCCGCCTGTCCCTCTACGGGTGCCCCTCGGAGCAGGGGGCGAGTGCCGCGCCGACGCCCCCTCGTGGCATCAGCGACACCATGCGCCTGCGCCCTGTTGGGCGAGCGGATTTCTCGGGAGTTGAATCGATCTCCAACGGTTTCCGCGATGCTGGGTGGAGTTGTTACAGCTACGACTACCTCCGCGGGCCGAAGGAGGACGTGTGCACCGATGCTGGCTTCATCTTCGGGCTGATCTTGTGCCTGAGGATTCGTGAGAGTGGCTTCTGTTGGTTGGCCCCGCTGTGTAGCAGCTGGGTGTGGATTTCGTCAGGGACCACTATGCGCTCGGCGGCTTTCCCGGAAGGCCTGACGGGCAACGCCGCCTGCATGTACGGCAATAAGATGGTGTCCCGCATCATGCTGTACTGCTGGATATGCCGGCTTCGCCCAGACGCCGCCCACACTCCATCAATCATATAACGATATACGTTGTAGCCAGATCTGTGAGCTATGTGGAGTAAGGTCAAACAACGCCAACACATGCCCGACGCCCTGCGTGACGCATGGCCCGCGCGTCATGACAGCTCGTGGCGTGGCGGCGTGCGTGGAGCAGCCGACGCCCAGCCTTACGTCGGCGAGTCGGTGGTTTCAAGACTTCCTCCGGGCCGTGCCCATGTTCAAGACCCGTGTGAACCTCGGGTACTTCAACGGCGACAGCGCCAAACCGATTTACGTCTACTCCACTGAGCGGTGGTTCCGCCATCTTCACGATTATCGTAGCAGGTATCGCGGTCCAAACATATCCGCCTCCTCCTCCTCCTCGTTCTCCTCCTCCTCCTCCCCCACCTCCTCCTCCGCCTCCTGGCCTTCTCCCCCGCTCCAACCGTATGCAGAGCCTCCTCCTCCTCCTCATCATCAAATTGATGTCGCCTTCCTTGTCCATGTCTGCCCCTCTCATCCTTCTCCTCCTCCTCATCCTCCTCCTCCGTCTCCTTCTCCCCCTCCGTCTCCTCCTCTTCCCTCCTTCCGCTCTCCCTTCAGGGACTATTTGCCTTGCAACGCCGACGTAGTCACATATGTTGAACGGGGCGATGGGAGACCTCCGCAGGTCAATGGAGGGCCAGGGCTGAAGCCGACGCAGGCATATCCAGCCGAGTTCGGCGTCGCAGTTGCTGCCATTGTGCTTGCGAACGCAGCGTCGCACCCCGTGGCGGCAGTACTCTCCGCTGATGAGATTGGCGAGCCCGTGGTCATTGAGGATATCGCAGTGGCCCCTGGCAGCGGATACCCTGAGGCTGGATTTAGCAGCGTGATCTCTCTCCTGACCAGCATGCGCAAGCACCATCGCAAGCGCAAGGCGCCAGATATGTGAGAGGATCGCATCTAGCTGTTTCTGTGCATGATAGATACGGTTCGTCGCTTCGCGACGGCGCGGGCATGCCGGGACGAGATATCGTCGCGCGGGGCGCGTGCATATCGTGGGTGGTGCAAATGGCGGCGACGACGGCGACGGCGACGACGACGACGACGGCGACGGCGACGACGACGACGCTGACGACGACGACGGCAACGATGATGATGGCGACGACGCGAGGGGCTCGGTGCTCCATTATCCTTCTTATCCTGCCTTATCCTCCATGTCCTCCTCGTCATCCTTATCCTCTACGCGTAGCATCAGTGTCCTTGGCGTCAGCCTCCTTATGTATCATACCCCCCTCCCTCCTTATCCCCTTCCTTGCTCTCTCCTCTCCCCTCAGCCATCCTTCCGCTGCCCTCCTCTCCTCTTCCTCTTCCCTCGGCCCTCCACTCCTCCTCCCTTCCCTCAGCCCTCCTCTTCCCTCAGCCCTCCTCTCCTCTCCCCTTTCCCTTCCCTCAGCGTTCCTGCTGCTCTCTCCTCTACCCTCAGCCCTCCTCTCCCCTTCCTCTTCCTTCGGCCTTCCTCCCCCCCCGCCGCCCCGCAGGAGGCCTTGGCGTTCAACGTGCAGAGCGCGACGCCCCTGCTACAGGACTGCCGGCCGCCTACCCCTTGCAACCCGGGCTCTCCCGACGGATCGTCCACCACCTCCTCCTCCTTCTCCTACTCGTCGTCGTCCTCCTCCTCCTCCTTCGCCTTCTCCTCCTCCTCCCCCTCCACCTCCTCCTCCCCCTCCGATTCGTCCTCCGCCTGCTCCTAATTGCCCTTCGCCATCTACCTGCTCCCAGGTGCCCTCCACGTCCGACCGCAGCGCATCCTCCTCCCCTAACTTGTCGTCCACCTGATCCTAGTTGTCCTCCAACGTGTCCTCCACCTGCTCCTAGTGGTCCTCCGCCTTCTCCAACTTGTCCTCCACCTGCTCCCATTTGTCCTCTAGTTGTCCTCCAAGTACCACATCCTCATCCCGCCTCTGCCCCTCCATCCACTTTTGCGCCATCTACCTCCTCTTCCCAACTTTGCTAAACTTTATGCATTCGGACTCCCTCCCGTGATTGAGCCTCGCGCCCGTGACCATCACGTGAATCACGCGTGATAACCGGTACTGTGTCACGCCTGGGCATGTTTCGTCACGCCTCAGAGTAGTGTCCAGTTGGCGCCAGTCGGACATCGAACGTTGAGGTGCGAGCTCAGCGCGTGCGCCTCGCACGCAACCATTTTGGCTCACTTAGGCTGGCGTTTGACAGCTCCCCCACGCCGTCGAGCAGCGCGATGCCGCTGGCGGGTGGCATGGTCACCCGTGCTGCGTAAAATAACCCCTCGACGCCGACGACGACGACGACCCCGACAACGGCGACGACGACGAGGGCGACGACGACAACGACGACGACGACGACCCCGACAACGGCGACGACGACGAGGGCGACGACGACAACGACGACGACGACGACGACGACGACAACGACGACGACGACGACGACGAGGGCGACGACGACGACGGGAGACGCGCCGACGTCGACGACGACGATGACGACCCCGACAACGGCGACGACGACGAGGGAGACGACGACGACGACGACGTCGACGACGACGACGACCCCGACAACGGCGACGACGACGACGAGGGCGACGACGACGACGACGACGAGGACGACGATGACAACGACGACGACGACGACGACGACCCACGATGACGACGACGACGACGCACGACGGCGGCGGCGGCGGCGGCGGCGACGACGACGACGACGACCCCGACAACGGCGACGACGACGACGAGGGCGACGACGACGACGACGACGAGGACGACGACGACAACGACGACGACGACGACGGGAGATGCGCCGACGTCGACGACGACGATGACGGCGACCCGCAGGCACCTGTCATCAAGATGCTCGTCAAGGGCAAGGGTGGCGGCGCGCCCGCGGCTGCGCAGGCCAAGCGCGCTGTGGGCGTGCCGAGCAAGCCGAGCGCAGTGCTGGCCACGCCCACGACGCCGATGCCAGCGGCGTCAGCCACGCCGCCGCCCGCCAAGCCCAAGACGCCAACGGCGCAGCCCGCCAAGCCCAAGACGCCAACGCCAGCGGCGTCGGCCAAGCCCAAGACGCCACCGGCGCAGCCCGCCAAGCCCAAGGCGCCAATGCCAGCGGCGTCCGCCATGCCCAAGCTGGCGACAATGGTGAAGGCCGTGTCCAAGACGCCATTGCCAGCATCGCAGCCCGCCAAGCCCAAGACGCCCGCGCCAGCAGCGCAGCCAGCCATGCCCAAGACGCCCGCGCCAGCGGTGCAGCCTGCCAAGCCCAGGACGCCCACGCCAGCGGCGCAGCCTGCCAAGCCCAAGACGCCCACGCCAGCGGCGCAGCCTGCCAAGCCCAAGACGCCAACGCCAGCGGCGCAGCCAGCCAAGCCCAAGACGCCAACGACAGCGGTGCAGCCCGCCACGCCCAAGACGCTGACGCCCGCGGTGCAGTCCGCCAAGCCAGCGCCAGCAGTGCAGCCCGCCAAACCCAAGACGCCGGCGCTAGCGGTGGAGCCAGCCACGCCCACGACGCCGATGCCAGGAATGCAGCCCGCCACGCCCGTGCAGCCCCCGACGCCCAGTACGCCCGCTGCCAGGGCGAAGGCCTTGTCCTTTGCCCTACGAGCCCTATTCGTCATCCCCTCCTCCTCCTCCTCCTCCTCCTCCTCCTCCTCCTCCTCCTCCTCCTCTTCCTCTTCGTCCTCAGCCCTCTCCTCCTCCTGCCGTTGCTGCTGCTGCTGCTGCTGCTCGTCCTCTTCCTCCTCCTTCTCCTCGCCCTTCCACTCCTCTTCCTTCTCCTCCTCATCATCCTCCTCCCCCCCGTCCTCCTCCTCCTCCTCCTCCTCTTCATCTTCGTCCTCCGCCCTCTCCTCCTCCTGCCGTTGCTGCTGCTGCTGCTCCTCCTCCTCATCCTCCTCCTTCTCCTCGCCATTCCACTCCTCCTCCTTCTCCTCCTCGTCATCCTCCTCCTCCCCGTCCTCTCCCTCCTCCTCCTCCTCCTCCTCCCCCTACTCCTCTTCCTCCCAATCCTCTTCCTCATCCGCCCCCTCCTCCTCATCGCCCTCCTCTGAGGCTTCGCCCGCGAGCAGCGCTGCTGGATCGATCCTGAAGCGCCCGTTCAACCGCGACGGCAGCGCCCCCCCGACCCCCGTGAAGAAGCCCGTCCTGTCCTGGACCGACGCCGATGGCGACCCCGGCGACAGTGCGTCCGTTATCTCGCAGGCGTCAGTCCACCTTCTCACTATTCGTCCTCTTCCTGCTCCCCTGCTTCCCCCTCGCCACCTCCTGCAAGTTCAACTCTCCTCCTGCTTCCTGGGCGCGCAGGGGTGACCGAGCCAGCCTGAGCGGCTCCTCCAGAGGTTTCTCCAGATCTTCCTCCTCCCCCTCCCCCCTTTCCTCTCCCTCCTCCTCCTTCTCCTCCTCATCCACCTCCTCTTCTGCTTTCGCCCCGCCTCCTCGGGCCCCTCGTCCTCCTCCACCTCCACCTCCTCGCCCTCTCCTCCTCGACCCCCTCCCCTTCTCCCTCGACAGCCCTAAGATCACCCCTTCACTCATCCCCCCCCTTCACTCATCCCCACCTCATCCGCTTCACCACCTCCTCCTCCTCGACCCCCCCCTCCTTCTCCTCCTCCCCCTCCTCCTCCCCCTTCTCCCTTCCTCCCTCCTTCCTCCTCCTCCTCCCCATCCACCTCCTCCTCCTCCCCCCCCTCCTGCTCTCTGCGCAGACCTCCGACGACGACATCAGGAAGGGCGTCGTTGCGTTCGCAGCTACGTTGTCGGTCTCGCCAGAGGCAATGGTAGATATCATGATGCACAACAAAGACCTCCTAAAACTGGTGGGCGGTGAGACCTCTGCGGATGCACTGTTGGCGCTCAAGGAGGACCCCGCCTGTGAAACATAAGACGCATATACACACGTGCGCACGTGCACGCACGTACTCACTCTCTAACTGCGCTCTCACTCGTAGGCGCACCTTGCAGACAGAGCCCGTGCATGTGCGATGCGTGGCGTGTTATCTGGGCCCACGTAGCCCCAAAATGCCACGGCTTCCCAAGATGCCCTACCCCCACGCCCAAGATGTTTCCCAGGATGTCTCCCGCAAGCCCTCGCATTCTCGGACGGCCCAATGGGGGCTCCCAAGAGGCCCTCAAGTTGCTTCCGAATGCGATGGACCCGGCCAGCTTGGGGGTGACCCCAGGATTTCGCGACCGAGACGAGTATCACTGAGTGCCAGAGGGCGGGGGTCCCGGACGAGGAGATGTTCGCCCCTCGCGGAGATGAGGCGGATATGCTTGCCGGGCTGGACCTGGGTGATATCCATTTGGCTCTCGCCTATATATAGTCCGTCGACGACGACGATGACGACGACGACAGCGACAGCGACGACGAAAGCGACGACGACATCGAGGGCGACGTTGACGACGACGACGACGACGGCGGCGACGACGACCTCTGAGACGCAGGATGCCCTCCGGGGGTCGCGGTTGCAGGAGGCTGGAGAGGCCGATGACGCGGAGCAGGCCCATGGCGATGGGGCGGCCGACGTTGGCGAGGTCGACGACATTGATGTAGGTGCCTTGCAGGAGGGCGAGGCCGTTGGCGACGCCATGACCGACGATTGCGACGTCGACGCTGCGCTCGAAGGAGTGCTTGAAAAAGAGGGCGCCCTCGAGGCTGAGGCCGCCGAACAGGAGCAGCATGACGACGAGTTGCTCAACTCCGTTGGGGAACTGCAGGCGGCTGCAGAGGCGGACGCGGCGCTCGATGCAGAGGAGGAGGAGGTAGAGGCGCCAGGGAAGGAAGAGGATGCGGCTGCTGGTGAGGAGGCCGAGGAGGCGGAGGCCGAGGCCGCGGAGGCCGAGGAGGCGTCGGAGGATGCAGGGGTCGCCGACGAGCTTGAATCACCCGACGCCCGCGCGGTCAGGCAAGCTTCCGAGGAAGCCGAGGCAGCCGCGGCAGCGCAGGGCCGCCCAGGCGCGAGCTCGACGATGACTCCAATGGTGCCGATGGCGCAGGCGACGGGCGCTCCGCCGGCAGCGGCAGCGGCGGGCTCGGCGGCAGCGGCGCAGGCGCAGGAGGCCCCAGTCGAAGCAGATGCCGCTGCAGAAGCCGCGTTCAATTCCTCAGTCGATCGCGCTTCCTACATGCGATTCCTGCGCCTGTTCAGGAGGAGGGACACGGCCGCCAACTATCCAAACTTGGTCGAGAAGTTCAAGGACGGGGTTGGCTCGCGGGCCACACTGTTCAAGGACTGGTTCGAATCGGGGGAGAGCCTCGCGGAGACCGTCCTCACGATCAAACGGCGGCTCACGAACGCGCAGAAGGGCGAGATGAAGTACAAGAAGCTGACGGTGGATGACTTGCTTTCGAAATACCACGACGACCAGGCCTACGTCGATACCATCGTCAACGACTGCTGGGTCAAGGGCTTGTGGAGCAGGGACCTGTACACGCCTCACGACGACACCAAGATCAAGTACTGGATCCTCGACGAGGAGTCGCTCACCCTGTCCCGGGAGCTCGCGGACTCGACCGAGATGGCGAGCACTGCGGACATCACCACTGGCGAGGATGCAGCAGCGATTTCGAAGGCCTTGGGCACCACGGGCTCTTTTGGGGACATGTCGGGCTTCTCGGACATGGCGGGCTCGTTCGGGGGCGGCGAAAGTTGGTGGGGTGATTCGTGGTCTGAGTGGTGGGAGCCGACATTCGCCAATGGCATGGGCAAGAAAGGCAAAGGGGTGAAAGGAAAGAAGGGCGCCAGCAAGGACGGCAAGGGCAAGGACGGCAAGGGCAATAACGTGGGCAAGGGCGGCAAGAGCAAAATCAAGGGCAAGGCCAGCGCGGGCAAGGGCGGCACGGGCAAGGGCGCAGGCGACGGCGCGGGCACCGGCGCCGAGAGCGAGAACGACGCCAAGGTCGAGCTCAAGGACCCCGTCAAGGATGCCAAATCCTTGATGGACAAGTTGGCGACGGCGCAGGGCAAGATCAAGCCGATGCTCCTGCAGATGCGCCACATGCAGGTGTCGACCACCCTCGTCTCGCAGCTCGAGAAGCTGAGCGAGGCGCTCGAGAAGTGCTATGGGCTGGTGCACGACCTGGTCAGGAAGAATCAGACGGAGAGTGATGCCATGACGACCGTGCGGAACAAAGCGGCGGACGTGCTCAAACTCTACGAGTCGAAGTGCAAGTACTCCCGCGCGCTGCTCAACGTGAAGAAACGCGAGGATTCCCTGCTCCCCCCCCTCCTCCCCCTCCTCCTCCTCCTTCTCCTCCTCCTCCTCCTCCTCCCCCTCAGTCGATCGCACAGCGACGCCTTGCTCCTCCTCCTCCTCCTCCTCCTCTCCTCCTCCTCCTCCCCCTCCTTTTCCTCCTCCTTCTCCTCCTCCTCCTCCTCCCTCCTCCTCCTCCTCCTCCTCCTCTCCTCCTCCTGCCCTCCTCCTACCCTCCTCTTCCTCTCCTCCTCCCCCTCCTTCTCTTCCTCCCCCTCCTCCTCCTCCTCCCCCCATCCTCCTTTTCCTCCTCCTCCTCCTCCTCCTCTCTCCCCCTCCTCCTCCTCTTCCTCCTACCTCCTACCTCCTCCTCCTCCTTTTCCATATCTCGCCTTATGAAGGACGAGGCGGCGGAGAAAAAAACACGGGATGCGGCTGCGTAGGCGACAGCCGGCGTGAGATGGCTGGCTGGCGCGCGGGGCCGTGCGGTCCCACCTCTCCTCCACTTGCTATTCCTGCTGCAGAGTCTGCCTCCTCCAGTACTTCCTCCTCCTCCTCCAATATATCCTCCCCCGCCTCCTCCTCCAGTATGTTTTTCACCGCTGTCCTAGGGGCTCTTGCACCTCCTCCACCTCCCCTTCCAATATCTCCCCTCCTCCTCCTCCTCCTCCTCCTCCTCCCCCTCGTGCTCCTTCAAGTGCAACGTCCTCTCGTCCTCCCCCCCTCGCCCCCCTTCTAACTCCTTCCTCAACTCCTATTCTAACTTCTTCCCTGCGACCAGCACTGTCAGATGCGCGCCGTGCGATCGCACGGGGGTCAGCGCATAGTGTTCGTGGTGGTTCATGGCACTGCTGCGCTCTTTCTTCTTGGAGGGGGGGTGGCAAGGGTAACGTTGACGACGATCGCGCTTTCTCGACGGCGACGACGCCGACAACCAGCAATCTTGTAGGTCAGTTGTGCTTGGCGCGGGGAGCTGGGCGAGTCTGGCCGACGCGGATTCGAGAGATTCTCATGCTGTTTCGCGCGTGAGCCCTCCCATATCCATTTCCATTTTGTCGGGGGCGGACAGAACCCCCAACAGTGACACGTCGATTAGTGAATTGTCCGTTTTCGGTTCTCGAGTTGGCGCCGCGGTCGTTATTTTCCAGGCTTGCGCCCGCCAGGTTTGGGCCTCAGGTCGTTTTCACTAAACCACGTTTTACTAAGGGGGGTTCTGTCCATCCCCGATTTTGCTGCTGCTGCTCATCCTCTTCCTCGCGCATTACCCTTCGACGTCGTCCTCCTCATTCTCTTCCCCTTCCTCTTCCTCCTTTTTCTATCGTTCCATCATCCCCTTCCGCTGCTGACTAACATGACGCAGTATTTATTCCCTCTCCGCCCCCCATCGCTGATGGTCGAGCCGCCCCGAGGCCCTCCCTCTCAGGGAACAGCTGATGATGGTGTTGTTAGGAGGGGCGGATGAGAGGGATGGGGGGCAGGCGGGAGGAAGAGGCGCCTTGACTTGAGGAGCAGGAGGAGGCTGGAAGATGGAGGAGGAAGAGGAGGATGATTTGGGAGGAGGAGAGCAGGCGGAAGGAGGAGGATAAGGAGGAGGAGGAGGAGGAGGAGGATGGATGGAAGGGCCGCCTTGATTTGAACGGACCAGGTCCTGAGGGAGACGGGCCACGGGCCCTGCAGGAATCCCCCCGGGCGAGTTTTCGATCCTGAATGAGTTTCCGACGGTCCCAAGACGGCCCCCTGGACACCCAAAACGGTGAAGCCTCAAGTCCGCTATCCCACTTCTGTGCCGCCCGCGCCGCGCACCCCGCCCAACTGCCGCCGGCGCCCAGGGCCCCGTCGCCCTGGAGATGCTGGAGCTGCTGGGGCCCACGCAGATCTACAGCGTGCAAGGACACCTCACCCCCTGCTCGTGCATGTCTTTGTCTCCCCTCACCCTCCCCTCCTTCCCCCCTCCCCCCCCCCTTCCTCTCCTCAGCATCCACCTCCTCCTCCTCCTCCTCTTCCTCCTGCTGCTCCTCCTTCTCCTCCTCCTCCTGCTGCTCCTCCTCCGCCCCCCCCCCCCTCTTCCTCTTCCCCCCCCCCTCCTTCGCCGATGGGGCCTTCGGCGAAACGGGGCCCAAGTGGCACGAGCATCGGGCGCGCGCGCCCGTGCGCCTGCTGCGCGAGCGTCGCCGAGCCCGGAGGAGGCAGACGAGGAGGACGGAGGAGGGAGGAGGAGGAGGAGGAGGAGGAGGAGGAGGAGGAGGAGGACCTGTCGCCAATCCGCCTGCCCCCCGAGGAGCGCGCCCGGGCTGTTCGACAAGAACGGGCCTGGGGACCCCGTTGAGGATTTCTCCCTTGAGCAGGTGGGCTCTGGAGGGCAACATCTCAGCGCCATCGTGCAATTTGCGCGAGCCCTGACCGCCGCCGGGAGAGGGGGTGGCTGCGTCGATTTCATGGCAAAGCTGGCCCCGCCAAATAGATTACAAAATGCTGAGCGGAATGCCCGCGCTCGGATGCGCGGTCTTTTTGGGAACGAGATCACGCCGTACCCGTTGATGTTAACGGTGGCTGATGAAGGCGGCAATACATCGCGCGAGGAAGTTTATTGTTTCGCCCCGTACGAGGTTTTTGCTGAGTTGTATCGCCACCCAGACCAATGGAAATTGAGCATGCAAGGCCCCAGGGGAGACACCGCCGCTGGATGGTTCTGGGATCACGTGAAGACCTACCGATCGGACCACCACATCTTCCAAGATCAGAATTGGGCCGAATATATAACATCGACTATACCAATGGACTTTCATTCTGATGGTGTTGAGATTTACTCTGGGACCGAGTTTCTGGTATTCAGCTGGAGTTCGGCAATGGTTTGTGATATTACAAGCTACGACCTGCAAATGCCGATCTTGATCATCGAAAAACAGAAATACATACCTGGCGTGACGGATGTACAGATTGTAAACTTCATCAAATGGAACATTGACGTGCTAGAAAGCGGGAACCATCCGAGTTTGAACCATGACGGTGAGAAGTTTGATAATAATTCATTCCGCTACGATCGACAATGTCAACCCCTGGCGGGAGGGTGGCTCGCAACGTTTCACGCGTGGACCGGGGGCCTGAAAGAAGGTTGCTTGCCACAGGTTCGAGAAAAACTTCATGTCTAACTTTATATGTGAATTGTGTATTGGCGGCAAATTCGACGACGCCTACAGCGCGCAACCTGGGGGTCGAACGTTGGCCAACCTCCTCGCATCAAAACAACGGCTCTGTGAGTTCCTGGGGGTCCTGGGCCCGCGCTCGGGCCTGCGCTTATTCGGGGGGGTTCAAGGCCGTGGATAATAAATTCCGTGGGATCGCCCCCTGCCCCATCGCGAGGTATTCGTTCGGTCCTTCGGCAGCCTGGCGGCGAAATTTGACGTCGCATCAGGACCTGCATGGTTGGGGATGGGGGAGGGGGACGGGGAGGAGGAGGAGGAAGAGGAGAAGGTGGAGGGGGAGGGCGGAGGACGGAGGACGGAGGAGGACGAGGAGGAGGAGAAACAGGAGGAGGGACATAAGGAGGATAAGGCGGAGGCGGAGGAGGGGGAGGAGGAGGACGAGGAGGCGGAGGACGGAGGAGGAGGAGGGGGAGGAGGAGGAGGAGGAGGGGCCTCGGACAGGATTATCTGGAAACGCACCCTGGCAGTGAACGCAGCCCGTGGTCTGTCATACGATCTTGGACCATACGTGATAACCATTTCGATTTGTTGCGCTTGGCGTACCTCGGCTTTGTCAAAGAGCGATGGCAACTGTCGTCTCCCACGAGCCGCCGTTGCCCGCGTGGACGGGGGAGGGGAGGGGGGAGCGAGATAGGGTGGGAATGAGGAGGGAAGGCCAGATGGTGAGGATGACGACGGCGACATCGACGAGAATGGGTGGAAAGCTGGCCGCCGACGAAACGAGCAGGAGGATCAGCGAAAGAGGAACAGCGCGGGGGGGAAGTGGGAGGGGATAGTGACATTCACATGCCATTTACACAAATGCGGGGCGTCGGATCTTTGCGGAAGCATGATGTATATCATGGCTACACGGTACTATGGCATCGACACCCTCGACCAAGCTCTCCACAAACTCTGGAACGAAGCAAGAGGGTTTTACAAAAACCATGGCCGACTATTGAAAGTGCCCAAGTTTAATCGGAAAACACTTTCGATATCAGACAACGTGGGTTACCCTTCGCTCGAGACCCGCATGAAAGGAGCCAAATGTAAGATGATGATGTGGCGCTGCGCGCTGGCCCCGCGGAAACCCTCTGCTTTCCGGGTGCGAGTGGTAGTAGCGTGGCGGGGGGCGGGGAAGAACAGTGATGGTTGGGGAAAGGGGAATAGGGAGACGGCGAGAAACGCATGAGACACCGACGCGCGCAACGATACTGAGAATCAGGATGGCACGCTGGGGGCCCTTGTGGGGGTCCGTGGATATTTATATGGTTGGCCAACAAGGCTACAACAATTGTTGAGTCGGGGCTCGACGCGTCCGACGACGCCAAAATGAGGGGATCAATGATGTGGGCACTCCTCTCTTGCATTAAGATCTTTGACGCGGGTGACATTTTTTTGACCCGGGCCGAGGCCGACAAGGCCAGCAAGCTCGGTGATTATTTTCTCTGCTGCTAGAATTCACTTCTGTCGAAAGCTCGACGCCGCAATGCAGAATCTACATGCCGCCCCTGCCCCTGTCTCTGCTCGCTCTCACGTTCACGCGTGCCCTCCTATATCGGATAACTCCGCCCCGCCTTTTCCCAGCGCCCCTCTTCCGCCCCCTCCGCTGGGTCCTGACGCGCAGTCGGACGGGCCCCTTGTAAGGGGCTGGCGCGTCAAAGACTAGCCAGCGATTCGTTTAAGAATAACGAAGCCCTTTGGAAGATGCGCCCGAAGATCCATTATTCAATCGCTGTGCGAATTCCGCCTGCCCTACCTGCAAGATCCGGGTCCGATGGGCACCTCCTACAACTCCATGGGGCCATCTGGGCCCGCTTGAGAACCTGAGGATCTCACGCGCCATGGCCCCATGGGTCGGCGAGTTTTGCGCACGTGCTCCTTCGTGTGCGGGAGACGCGCCTCAACCCTCGGCGATTCGATTTGTTTAACGCTGAGGATTTCATGGGCAAGACCAAAAAGGTTGCCCGGCAGTGCCACCGACGCAAGTGCAGCAACCGATTTGTGCAGCGGTATTACATTTTTTTGGCGCACCGTTGGCACAAGAGGGATCGCGAGGCAGCCTGTGGCGTGCGACGGGCCATCTCGAAACCGCTTCGTCCTTGTCATCATCCTCCTTGTCCTCCTCCACTCCCTCCCTTCTCCTCCCACCCCCATGCCCTTGCCCGGCTGCTGCACTGCAGAAGTTGCCATGCACTTCTGCGATTTCAATGCTACGCGAGGTGATTGTCGCCTCGTCCTCCTTCTACTCCGCATCCTCCCCTTTGCTGTCCTCCTCCCCGCCCCTAGTCTTCCTTGTCCGTCTCCCCCTCTTCGCGACGCCTGCCAACGCCATCGAAGTGAGTTCGCAGGCCGGAGCGACATGGATCTTGCCCGCCGACTCTCTGCAGGAGTTTAGGCTCTGGGCGGGCGGCTCTGACCTGGGAGAACGGCTCTCCCCCGCCTCCCTCCCCCTCCTCCTCCTTCTCCTCCTCCTCCTCCTCCTTTTCCCCCTCCTCCTCCCTCCCTCCTCCTCCTCCTCCTCCCCCTCCCTCGCTGGCCCTCGAAGGGCCGCGTCTGGGGCGTTTCGCCGGAGACGTCGACGTCCTCGCAATCGCTGGCCATGCGAAAAGGGAACCACGCAGCCTGATTGAGCCCCGCATCCCTGCGGCAACTCACATTTGAGCGAAGCATGCCGACCGCCGACCGCCGACTGCCGACCGCCGACCGTTGACCGCCGCCGACCACCGCTGACCGCCGCCGACCGCCGACCGCCGCCAGCCGCCGCCGACGACGACGACGACGACGATACCTAGGAGCAGGACGACGAGGACGACGACGACGACGGAGTTGGGGGATCCACGGATGAGGATAGGGGGAGGAGGGGGAGGAGGAGGAGGAGGAGGAGGAGGAGGAAGAGGAGGGAAAGGAGGAGGAGGAGGAGGAGAAGAAGGAGGAGGAATATGAGGAGAGCGGTGGAGGTGGGGGAGGAGGAGGAAGAGGAGGCGCGTTGGTGAGGGCATTTCGGGCGGCAATTGGTGAGCTCAGATGCGCCCGCAACTTGTTTTGTAAACTATCCCAGTGCGACCCTACCTCGGAGTTGGGGCCTCGAAAGCTAAAGCTAAGCTGAAGCTAAGCTGAAGCTAAGCTAAAGCTGAGCTAAAGCTAGACTAAAGCTAAAATAAAGCCCAACGCTAACGTTAAGCTGTACATAAAGCTGAAGCTAAATATAAAGCTAAGGATATACCTCCCCCTTCATCCTCCCCATCCCGCTTCCGACGCCGATCCCTGGATTTCGGATCACCTATGTCTTGCTATTGTCAAAACCAAGTTATGCTAGTTAATGTGAAGTTATGCAAGGTATTGTTCAAGATAGTTGATACATATGCGTTTCGTTTTTTTATAGATAAAAACTTCTCCCTATCTGAAACCGCCTTATCCTTAACTTGTGCTTAACGTGGCCCTATATTAAACCATTCCATTTCCTGAAATTCCAGAATGTCTGAAACAGTGGCTGTTATACTGTTTTTCGGCTTTGAGAACACATTATCTATGCGCAGTTTTGCGCGTTGTCTGCCAACCATCGCGTTTTGTAATTGTTTGCTTGTAAAAAATGGGGGGCGCGTTTTCGATGCTAGCGCGCGTTGGGCAATTTTGCATTGTCCAGAAAAACCGACGCGCTCCTTCAGACTCCGAGCTAGAAGCGTTTCAATTTTGTTTTTCGAATTTTATGTATATAGCGTGAATGCTATATATAGAACTGAAGCTCAGAGGCGCGCGCGCGGCGGGTGACCGCGGTCATCCGCGCAGGCGCGCCTCTGAGCTTCAGTTCCAGATTGTCAAAATAGAACGGCAGACGCGTTCCCTCAGCCTCCTTAAAGAACACCAGATTTGTTTAATTTCGTTTTTGTGCGTGGAATAGAATTTTCTACAGTGAACAACAACAAAACTGAAGCTCAGAAGCGCGCGCGGCGGGTGACCGCGGTTACCAGCGCGCGTGCACCTCTGAGCCTCAATTATGCCGCGTTCCTTCAGCCTCCTTAAAAGGCTACAGAATTTTTCAATTTCGTTTTTTATTTAAGCGTCGACTTTTCGATCGTGGGCAATACATATAGAACTGAAGCTCAGAGGCGCGCGCTCGCGGCGCGTGACCGTGGCCATCCGCGCGCGCGCACCTCTGAGCTTCGCGTTCCTTCAGCCTCCTTAAAGAGCTCTAGGATTTTTGCAATTTCGTTGTTGCACTTAAGCGTGGACTTTTCTATCGTGAACTATGAATATAGAATACTGAAGCTCAGAGGCGCGCGCGCGCGCCTCTGAGCTTCAGCTCATATTGTCAAAATAAAAAAGCACACGCGTTCCTTCAGCCTCCTTTACGAGCTCCAGAACTTTTCAATTTCTTTTTTGGATTTAAACGTCGACTTTTCGAATGTGGGCAATCTAGAGCGCGCGCGCAACTCTGACCGTCAGTTATGTTTTCGACGCGTTCCTGCAGCCTCCTTAAAAAGACTACAGAATTTTGCAATTTTGCTTTTGGATTTCAACGTCGGCGGACAATACATATAACTGAAGCTCAGAGGCGCGCGCGCGCGGCGGGTGACCGTGGTCACCCGCGCGCGCTACTTTAGAGCTTCAGTTCTTGACAAACTTAAAAAGTAGATGCGTTCCTCCAGCCTCCTTAAAGGGTTCCAGATTTTGTAATTTTGTTTTTTAGACGTTACGTCGACTTTCTACGCGACACTGAAGCTCAGAGGTGCGCGCGCGCCCCTTCCAGACAAGCGCATTGCGCGCTCGCCGACTCGACTCGCGCTCAACTCGGTAGGTCGACTCGCGCGCTCCAGATTTCCTCGACCTGAGCTCGCCGCGGGCAGAACGACTCGCCTCGCCGCGCGCGAATAAACTCTCCTCGGCGCTCGCCAGATCGGCGGGCGCGAGAGAGTGCTACGTGCGCGATGTGATCGCGTGGGGGGCATCATGCACGCTCGCAAGACCTCTAGCCCACCCCGCGCCACCACCGCCCGCCGCCACCATCGTCTTCCTTCTTCAACAAAGCCGAGCGAACGCGAAGAGAGAAGGAGGCAGAGTTGTTTCAGACATACTCCGTCCCACTGTCCGCAACTTGTTCGTCGCCTGCCTGCCCTGCTTGATCAGGATCAGCGATCGTCGCCATCGCCGCGAGCGCTATCACATGCTCGCGATATCTCTGGAGGCACCGGAATCTCTCTAGTGGCACCGGATGTGGCTGCGTGGCAGCACCAGAGATCTCCATGTCCCCGGGGATGCGTGCGTGTCGAAAAGGCAGCACCGGGGTTGTCAAGGTATGCTTTCCACCTTCATGCTGTCTGCCGAGCTGCCGCCGCTGCTGGATCCTCCGGCGGGGGGCCTCGCGGCTCTGCCTCTGGAGGGCCTGAGCGGCCGCCAGCTGGAAGCGCTTCCCCTCGGCGCGCCTCCTCCAGGCGACTGCGAGCTCCGGGCTACCGAAGCCCTGGGGGCTGGCTCGGTCCGCGATCCTCAGCGTGACGCTGCGGTGGGAGGTGGGGGCGTCCTCGCCCTGACGCCAAGGCGCCTCCTCGCGCTCCTCACCCTCAGGTCTCTTGGCCCAGCGGGGAGCCCAGCTGGCCCAGTTCTCGATCTCCTCGCGCCCGACCCAAAGCAGGAGGCGTTCTCCTGATTCGACCTGATCGTCGTCTGCCAGTGGTGGTCCCTCTGCCCCTGCGGTGCCCCCCTCGTCAGTGTAGACGAACAGGTTGAGCTCCTCGGGGCTGAGGGCGTCGTCGCGCAGCCACCTGCAGGGGGCGCCCTTGAGCTGACGGGCATGCAGGAGGGCCCCGGGGATCTGCATCCACCGGTCCCCTCGCTGCGGAAGGAGGACTTTGACTGGCTCGTCCTCCTGCTGCTCGGCCTGTCTGGACTTCTTGACTCTCATGGGCGGCTCCTTCTCCTCCTCTTCTTCCTCTTCTTCGCCTTCTTCTCCCCCAGGTTCGTCATCTCCACCGTCTCCTCCAGGGTCTGGTGGGGGTGCTCCTCGGTCGGGGTCCCTCTTCCTTGCTTTGTTTCGCTTCCATCCGCCTCTCTTCTTGCCTCTGTTCGCGCACTGCCACCCGCTGAGCACCGCTGGGTTGTCCTCCTCCTCCTCTTTCTCCATGGCCAGCACGGTGTGGAGGCGAAAAAGATGGGGGGGGTCCGCCAGGTGACCCCTGTCACCGGCCTTCGCCGCCATCTTGTCCCCAGCCCGAGTCGTGGCGATGGGCTCAAGCTTCTTCAAGAGCTTTGCGGGGGGGGGCCCCGCCCCCGCGGCCTTGATGACCTCTGCCCAGGCAGCGCATAGCTTTGTCGGGCAGTGGCCGGCGTAGCGCGCGCGTCGAAGTCCGCGTTGGCCGACCTGGAAACCGAGGGCGCCCAACTCTCCTCGGAGGTCCTTTGCCAAGGGCGGGGCCCCGCTGGGGACTCGCCCTCCCCCCCGCAGGTGCGGGGGGGATCGGTGCGCGATCTTGGCCACGAAGTTGTTGGCCTAGTCGTGCCCGTAGTAGAGGGCCACTGCGCCCTCTGGGAGGTCCTCAAAGGCCTTCCCGGCGCGCGGCTCAACGCGGCTCCAGTGGAAGTTCGCGGGCCCGAGCTTGTCAATGAGGTTGTTCAGGGGGCGCAGCAGTTCGGGTCCGAGCTGCGGGGCCTCCAAGGTCCTGGCGTCCGCGGCGAGACCTTGGGCGTGCACGTCCGCCAGGGCCAGCCGATTGGTCAGGCTCAGGATGTCCTTCTGCTCGGCAGAGCTGAGGGTGATCTCGGAGGTGTTGTAGTGATCGATCTGGGTCTTGGTCAGGTCGTAGGGGAGGGGGCCTTCGAGTGCGACATGCTCGTGCTGGTTGGTGCAACGTCTCGTCAAGGAGAGTGCCCAGGGGTAAAGACCTTTCGAGACCATCCAAGACGTGAGCTTGCGGTGCCTCTTCGTGGGCCCCTCTGGGGGCCCGAGGCCCCTTTCGCACATTGCGACTGAGATGATCCTGGCCCCTGTGCGCTTCTGCAATTGCTTGATCCTGGCCCGATCCCAGATCTTCGGGTAGCGTCCATCGCTGGCCGTGTTCTCGAGCATCCACTCCCGGCCGTTGGCGTCGAGGCGCTCGCAGAGGTCGGCGGCGAAGTCCGTCATGATGTTACTCTCGATCTCCGCCTGACTGCTCCCGTCACCGTCTGGGTGCTCGAAGGTGCGAGTCCCGCCGTTCTTGAGGCGCCAGGCCGAGTGGGTCGTGCGCGGTGGGGCCAGCTGGTAGATGTTCGCCTCGTCGGGCCCAGGGGCTGCTCCTGCATCGAGAAGGAGTCGTTCCCGCACCTGTGGATCGAGGATGTTGTGCTCGTCCTGTGGCCCGGCCTGAGCCAGGGGGTCTTAAAATACTCTACGGACGGGGCCGTCTGGAGCCCAGCGTCGCGCATGGCCTTCGTCCAGTTCTCGGTGCCGGCGAAGATCTCTCGGGCGCGGATGCCCCAGGCGAAAGCCGGCCGGCGCACGAGAGGCGCGAGGTTGGAGAAGTCCTCCTCCTCGGGCTCCTGGTTCCCGACGGCGCCCTCGCGTGTCGGGAGCTGCGCCTGCTGCGTGCGCTTGCAGTGCATGCAGGGGGGTGGCCGGCTCGGTATCACTGGTCCTGCAACCTCTTCTGCTTCCAAATACAGCTCCAACCCACTGCGAGCAGCTCCCTGACGGGCTTCCCGGCGAGCGCCCAGGTCGTGAGGATCTCTCCGAAAGCCCGGCCCCGCAGGTTGGCTCCCTGACTGGTGGCGTTCAGCGGCCGAATGACCCTCATGTGGCCTCGGTGGATCATGACGTGGACCTCCTTCTCGCTGGCCTGAGTCGGCAGGGCGGAGTCTATCTCGAGTTGGTTCCAGTGGCTGATTCTCCAGACCCTGACCGTGGCCTTGCCGAGGGCCTTCAGCGGGAAGACGGCGATGCACCTGAAGTCCTTGTCGTGGTGAGGGTACTGGACGTCGTGGCAATGCATCCTGAGCTCGGCCTCGCGTGGGGAGACGAAGGGTGGTGCGTCTCCCAGCGCGGCGGACGCGGCTGTGGCGCCGTCCCAGAGCTCTCGGCGGAGCTGAGCAGCCAAGGCCTTAACGGCCGGCGCATCAGGCCCCTTGTCTTCCCACAGCAGCGCCGCCGCAATGTGGAGGACTAGGCGCTGCCTGAGCTCTGCGTCTCCTCCCTTGAGGCCCAGTCGGTTGCGCATCTCCTCGTCGGGGTGGAGCTCGTCCTGGAAATCGAGGTAGTCCCACTCCTGGTCTTGCACGGTGAGCTTTCCGCGTCCTACCCCGGCTTCCTCGTCCCAGGTGGCGCTGCCGATGCTGAGATCCTGTGCGCTGCTCCGCCCGGCCTTCGACCCGATCTTGTCGAGGGCCCGTCCTGCTTCCTCAGCGAGGGCTGGCCCCCCGTCGCGGGTGGCCTCCAACAGGATCTCCTCCAGGCCCAGCTTGCTGTCCTCGGAGCGAGCGTGCGTGAGCCTGGCCAGGACGTGGGAATGCAGGTAGTCGCTGATGTCCCCCAAGGCTGCCAGGGTTCCATCTTCCAGGATCTTCTCGATGATCCTCCGCCTCTCGACGGCGGCGGGGTGGGCCGTCTCTCCGGTGCTTCCACCGCTGGGTCCCAGGCGTGCGCGTCCAGCAGCCAGTCCTCGTCGGGGCCCTGAACTGCTTGCCTGAGCTCCTCCTCGAGGGCGGTGGTTTGGATGTCGTCGAAAGCGGCAGGGGGTGCCCACGCCGCCGGCGGGCCTCCCGCTCGGCTGCCCCCCGAGGCCGCCCCTGACGCCTCTCCAGCGCTCCCTCCAGCTCGTTTGCTGTCCGCCTCGGCATTGGCTTGTGCCCGGAACTGTGCGACCCGTCCGTCGACCGAGGAGGGATCAACCTTCGCCCCAGACCGTGGGCCACCGCGCCGGATGAGCTGCGCCTGCGCCGTCCAGTCGAGGCTGCCGAGCCCTTTGATGGCCTCGTGCGAGTGCGCGCAGGTCCCCGCAGCTTTAGGGCAACCGGCCCAGGTGCAAGCGTCCCAGCAGATGACCTCCCCGTTCTTGTCGCGGGGGGCGTGCTTGACGGACCGGCCGATCTCGCTGGAGGTCAGCGCCTTGCCCGCTGGATAGGCCCGAGCTGCGGGCCGCTTCTTGGCCGCGGCCTTCTTGGCGGCGGCCCCTGCCCTCCCGGCACCCAACCCAGGGGTAGTCGGCGTCTCCTGGTCGGCTGAAGTCTGCTCTTCAGCCTTCCCGGCCATGGGGGTCTCCGGGGGTCCGGCGTGCAGGTTCTGGCGCAGGAACCTCTGAAGTCGCCGAGCTTGGCGAGGAACGCACACCACCAGGTAGTAGCCGTCCGGGGCGTCGAGGTCGCACACATTCGGAAACGTCGACCAAGCGCTCCCAGTCGGTCCTGTAGGGGCGAGAGCGACAATCTTGATGTCCTCCCTGCGCGGGGTGGGGGGGGCCAGGATTCAACACAACTCTCTCCGCTTCTCCCGAAGCTGCTCGCGCCAAGTCGCGGCAAGCTCCTCCCAAAGACTGTACACGTAGTCTGCGGGGAAGGCCACGTCATCCTCCTCATAGGCCAGGCGTAGGGTCTCCAAGGCCCGACGCCTCTCCGGCTTGTGCATGCGCCCGTAGACCAGACCGAAAACGGTAATGCCGTCCTCGGCCTGCCTCGCCCAAGACGACCGGGCGCCGCGGGCGCGGCTCGAGCTTGCACGAGGTGGGCATCCCAGCAGAAGGCTGCGATGCCGTACGCCATCCTGTTGGTCACCGTGGTGGGCCAGCTCACCCCCTGCATCACGTGCTTGGCATGCTCGCAGGCACGCTTGAGCCCGTGGAACAACTCCCGACCGGTGAGCGCACCGCAGACCTCCACGTCGAGGGTGTCGCAACCTCGGGCCAGGTATACGTCCAGCTCCTCGGCCCGCCCGATGGCGCCGAGGGTCCCACGTTGAGCGACCTTTTCCTCCTCACCAGATCTGCGCAGGCTATCCACCGCCTGCAGCAATCTCATGTTGTCCAGGTGCTGCTGCTCCTGACCGTTCTGGAGGACCTGCGCGTAGGTGGTGATGGCGGCCGAAGGGTCGCTCTCTCCAGCCCCTGCAGCGTACCTCCGATCAGGTTGGCCTGGGGGCTTGACCAGCCCCCCCTGCCCGTAGGCACCTCTGTTGGCGAACATCTGCCCGAGATTCGGGACCAGGCCTGGCGTCAGGCCTGGAGGTGTGAGGCGCGAGGCTCCAGGCACTCGCGCGCCAGGCGGGGTGGCCGGCGGCGGTAGGGGTGGAGCGCCCGCTGCTGGGTCCAACCCGGGGGGAGCCGCGGGCTGGTTTGGCTCTTGGCTGGCGTCGGGGCGGCGCTCGGCGTCGAGCTTCAGGAGGCTGCTGGCAAGCGGTGGACTCACGTTCTCGTCCCGCTCGGCCCGAACGCGTTCCAGCATTCGTTCCCATCGGTCGACATGGGTCTGATACCTGACCCGCTCGTCAGCTCCGCTGTTGCGCATGAGGCGCTGGGTATACTTGATGAGGTGCCCCGGGACGACGGTGATGTCCTCGTCGTACCCGGCCGCGACGCTCTGCAGCGCGGATGCGTCGTCTGACCCTCCTTCGTGAGCTGCGAGATACAGCCCCAGCATGGCCTCTCCGGTGTTCTCCTCCTCCGGGGCCTTTCCGGGGCTGCGCGAGGAGCGGCGCGGGGCGGGGGTGGCCCGGTCGCGCTCCTCGCCCAGGCCCCATCCAACGCCGAAGGGCGGCTTGGGGGAGCTGCTGCGGTCGAGCCTCGCCCAGTGCTTCCTGAGCTGTGTGTCCATCCCGTCGGCGGCGGGGGGCTGTGCGCTGCTGGCATCGCCTGCCGCACCAGCTGGATGCTGACATACAAGCTGGTCGACTCGGGCCCGAAGATGGGCCCACTGGGGGCGGCTGATCCTCTTGGCCTTCCCGCCCACTGGGACCCCGTTCCATGGGTGTAGTTTCTCCCGCGCAGGCTTGCTCGCGACGATACCGTTCACGCTGATCCCCAGCTCCTCTGCACCGAGTGGCGGGTGGTGCAAGAGTCCCTCGAGGTATCCAGTGGGAAGCTTGCCCTGGTCGCTGGTGGCGGGGGCGTGCTCGACCCCCGCGGTCTTGCGGGTAAAGCAGATCTGCTCGATGTCGCCAGGGGAGCGGTCCTTGGCACCCGGCTCCCCGACGTCCACCACGGTTAGGCTGCCGTCCCCCAATGGACCCTCTCCAGGCCTCGACCTGCCCAAGAACACGATCCACTGTGGTCTAGCCGCCCACTGCACTCGAACGCGCAGGACCAGGTAGTCGCTCTGGTCTGTCTCCTCGCTCGGGGCGGGGCTGGCGCTCTGTGGCAGGGGCACCCTTGGGGGAAGTGAAGCTTCGAACCGGACGCTAGCGGGCGGGGCCCGCGGCGCAGACGGCGCCTCGCGGGGGGACGGGCTTGCTGCTGCCTGCCCACGTCGGGCCCTCGACCTCCGTCTGCTGGAGGGGCCGTCGCCGCGGGGGCCCCTGGCTCGCGCGCCCGAGGGCTGCGGCTGCGGACTACCCGACGCCTCAAGCCTGAGAAGAGTCCACGGCTCGGCGTAGTAGCAGTAGCCTGCGCTGCTCTGCCAGCCTCCCCACCTAGGTGCAGGAGGCAAATTGCTACACCCTCGGCGTTGCCAACTGCCTGGCGGTAGCAGGTCAGCTGGGAGCACTTGTCGCGGTGCCGGGAGGCCCTGTAGACCTGCGAATGATGGGCACAGAGATGGCCGAGGGAGTTCCTCCCGTCGGAAGCCTGGCCGTCCTCCGTGAGCAGGGTGGTCGGCTCGGCCTCTGCGGCATCGCGGCGGCCCTCGGGGGCCAAGGGGCGAGCGCCTCCGCGAAGTATGATTCCCACCCGGACCGCCTCGCATGGCTTGTCCTCGGCCTCTACCTCGGACTCGGACTCCTGATCAAGGACCTCTGCGACACTTCCTGCAACGCCTGGCTCCGCAGCGCCTGTCTTACGACGGCGGCGTCGCCGGCAGCAGAAAGAGCAGCCGCAGGACAAGAGGCAGCACGTGAACACAATGACTCACCACGTGCCGCGCCCGTGATCCGTGAAGGCCCGCCAGAGAAGAAGATGCCGCGGCAGGAGGTGAACTTGGCGTGGGAGCCGATGTCCACGATCGCTTCGGAGTCCAGGGCTGCGCACTCCTTGCAGTGGATCTCCCCGGGCCGATCTCGGCAGACCATGTTGCGGCACAGGTGGATCGAACGGCCCTCAAGCGTCTCCAGCTTCTGGCGGAGCGCGCGAGAGCTGGCCCCCTTCACGCTCAGGTAATCCACCCAGAGGCCTGTCCGGTCGATCCGCTTGGGCTCAGCGAGGTCGATCCGCACCCGCGCCGCATGGTCGTCGATCTTGACCAACGCGTCGTTCGGCCTCCTCCCCGTTCCACGACCCTTCACCTTCTTGCTGTAGTACTCGGTGGTCGTGGCGGGTCTGGTCTCTGGCCCCGCCCAGTGGATCTGGGCGGGGGCAGGCGGAGCTGGCGGCAGGTACCTTTCGGCAGCTGCATCGCCAGGCTCTCGCCGGCGGTGCTTGAAGCGCCGCGCCAGAAGACCAATCAACCAGAGGGCGGCGGCACAGGGGGCCAGCAGCGCCCGGCAGACGTGGGCGAGGAAAGCGTGCATCGCGAGGAAGGCCAGGAACATGAACGTCCACGCCACCACCGGCCAGGCGGCCCCGAATACCGTCAGGCCCAGCTTCTCGAGGGCGTAGAAGAACCAGCCGCCCTCCTTGATCAGCCAGCCCGTCTCGGCGTGGGTCGAGAAGGCGCTCCCGAGGCTGTCCAGCTTCTCGCACGCGCCCCCGCCCATGCCGCTCACGCGCCAGGCCCAGGTGCCCTCGCCAAGGGACTTCCAGCCCAGCGCTCAGACGCCCCAGCCGCCGATCCAGGACTCTCCGTCGCTGGGGCCGCCAGTGGCGTTGCTGGTGTTGTCGACTCCTCCGGCGGCGTGGGTGGGCGGCTGAGGGGGCGCACCCGGCGGCCCACCGTCGGGCGGCGCCTGGGTGCTGCCAGCAGCCTCACCTCCCTCCTCTGGCTCGCCGGTCTCCGTGCCGTACTCGGAGTCGTCGCGGTGCGGCACGGTGCGCCCAGGCAAGGCCTCGCGGGCCTCGGCTGGGCTGGCCCACCCGGCGCGGGCCGCCGCCGTGCCGAGCGGCCCGCGCCAGTCGTAGGCGGCCGCGCCGGCGGCCAGCGCGACCACCCCGCGCGCGGGGCCCGCCGGCGCCAGGCGCCAGGCGGCCATCGCACGCGCGCTTCCGGGCGCCTAGGGGGCGCCCAGACCTCCTGAGGTCGGCTCCAGGGCTCTGAGCCCCGAAGGCTTGAGCGGGAGAGAAGGGGGGAGAGAGAGAGAGAGAGAGATAGAGAAAGAGAGAGAGAGAGAGAGCAGCAACAGCAGCAGAGGCAAGGGCAGGGAGAGAGAGGAAACCCAAGCCGACTGGGGAGGGCGGGGTCCAACCGTTTAGGTCAAACAACTAAGAAGCACCTGGGAGCGCTTGGTATCGCTTGGGAACGCTTAAGATTGGGGGCGTCTGGGGCCGCCAGGGGGCGCCGGGACGAACCTGGGGGCGCACTTGGGAGCGCTTCAGAGCGTTTGGGAGCGCCTGGAACTGGGGCGCCTGGTAAGGCCCGGGAACGCCTGGGACGCCTGGGAGCGCCCAGGACGACTGGGGGCGCTCGGGGGCACTTGGTCAGCACCTGCGCGCGCAGGCAGGGCAACGCGCAAACCTGGAACCTGCGCGCGCGGAAGGCAGAGCAAACGCATTTTAGCCTGCGCGCGCAGGCAAGGGCCCTGAGCAACCATAAACCTGCGCGCGCAGGCAAGGCAACGCGGGAACCTCATACCTGCGCTCGCAGGCAAGGCAACGCACGCGCCTTGAACCTGCGCGCGCAGGCAAGGCACCGCACAAAACTGGAACCTGCGCGCGTAGGCAAGGACGCACGCGCCTTAAACCTGCGCGCGCAGGCAAGGCAACGCACAAACCTGAAACCTGCGCGCGTAGGCAAGGACGCACGCGCCTTAAACCTGCCCATGCAGGCAAAGCAAAGCACGAGCTCCAACCATGCGCGCGCAACTAAACCAACCCGCCGATCTGGCGCGTGAGTTTCAAAGACCCTCAGAACAGCCTGAGCCTCAATTCCTGAGCTTCAGCTCAACTGGGGGGGGGGGGGGGCGGGCGCCGGGGCGACTCTGCCGGGGCAGGGGGAAGGGGGGGGGGGCGATTCAATTCCCAGGGCGAAATCAAAGCTCCAGCTCACTCCAGGACGGCCCCCTCGCCGAGGAGGGCACCAGCATGGGCCAAGAGGGCCCCGCGTCGCAGAGCGATCGCTACAAAACGCCCAAGATGCCCCCAAGACGGCTCCAGAAGCCGCCAAGATGTATAGGAGCCCTGAAAAGGCTTCCCACAGGAGGCCCAATTATCCCAGTGCGGCCCTACCTAGGAGTTGGAGCATTTAGGACAACAACATCTACATCTACACCGACAGCTACAGATACATCTACACCTGCATCTACAGCAACATCAACATCAACAGCGGGAATCACATCTACATCTACATCTACATCTACATCTACATCTACATCTACATCTACATCTACATCTACATCTACATCTACATCT
Organism: Prorocentrum cordatum; assembly: GCA_963575745.1. Classification (NCBI taxonomy): domain Eukaryota; class Dinophyceae; order Prorocentrales; family Prorocentraceae; genus Prorocentrum; species Prorocentrum cordatum. The sequence continues at coordinate 661,367 of CAUYUJ010021971.1, read as the reverse complement.
ACATCTACATCTACATCTACATTTTACATATACATCTACATCTACATCTACATCTACATTTGCGCCTACATCAACAGCTATGATATGCTAGGGTACGTGCGGCTGCGCTGTTTTATGCTAGGCTAGGTTATGCTATGATATGCTGCGCTTTGCTATGCTATGTTATACTGCGGTATGATATGATATGTGATGGTATGTGATGTTGCACCATGGTATGGTATGCGATGTTATGATATAACATGATACGCTATGCTTGCAATGCTATGGAATGCGATGGTATGCTGCGCTATGCTATGCTATGCTATGCTATGATATGAGGTGATATGCTGTGCTATGCTGCGCTGTGTTGTTCTAAGAGAGGCGATGCTATGTTATGCTATGATGTGCTGCGCCATGTAATGCTATGCTATGGTATTATGTGCTATGCTGGGCTATGCTATGCTATGCTATGCTATGCTATGCTGTGCGTGGCTATGTTATGCTACGCTATGCTGTGCTAATGCTGCGCTGCGCTTTGCTGCGCTGCGCTGCGCTAAGCGAAGGTGAGCTAAGCTATGCTAAGCTAAGCTAAGCTCGGCTAGGCTAAGCTAAGCCAAGCTAAGCTAAGCGAAGATGAGATAAGCTAGGCACAGCTAAGCTAAGCTAAACTAGGTTAGACAAAGCCAAGCTGAGCTTGACTAAGCTAAGTTAAGATGAGATAAGCTAAGCTAAGCTAAGCTAATCTAATCTAAGCTAAGCTAAACTGGGTGACCCCAGGGGGGGCGCAACTGGGGGAACCGCGGGGCGGGTGCCGGGGGGGCCGCCCGGGGCGATTTCCACTGCCCGGCCTTTTAAGATGACGCAGTAGGAACCCTTCTGGGCATAGCCTAGGTAGGGAACCACTTCGACTGTCTTGAAGCTGTCCTCTCCACTGCTCGTACAAACATCCCACCCCCCCACCCGCAACTTGGTCGCAAGACATCTTCAGACAAGACCGTGACGGTAGGTACTGCGCGGCACTTGGCCACGACACCGATGCCGACGACGACAGCGACATCGACGACGACGGCGCCGCCGACAGCGACTGCGACGACACCGACGACGTCTCCAATGTTTTCGACGACGACAACGACGACGACGACACCGACGACGACGACAACGACGCCGACGACGACGACGAAGACGACGACGACGTCGCCAACGGAGACGACGACGAGGGAGGAGAAAAAACGACGACGGCGACAACGACGACAACGACGATGGAGGAGGGAAGACGGACGCTAAGCTGAGGGGGCGTAGCTGGGGAAACCGCGGGGCGGATGCCGGGGGAACCGCCCGGGGCGCTTTCCACTGCCCGGCCCTTTCAGAGAACGCAGTGAGAACCCTTCTAGGCAGAGCCCAGGTAGGGAAAGAAGCAGAAACTGTCTCATTCCCTCGAGAAAACGTCCGGTTTTAGCACATTCGCCTTTTGGGCCTTCACAGGATCGCAGACGCCCCGAGCGAGCCCCAAAACGGCCCGAGAAGCCGCCAAGAAGGCTCCGAGACGGCCCAGGAAGGACCCAAGATGGCCCAGGAGGCCCCCTGAAAGCCACAAGAGGGCCCGAGCACGGGCCCAAGAGGTGCCTGGGCGGGCGCCGAGACGGCGGAAAATGTGCAGAAAACTGCCCAAGAAGTCCCCAGCAGGCCCCGGGGAAGCCTGAGGAGGCCCCAAGACACTTCCAAAAGCTCCCCCAGAGTCTCAGAACATGCACCCAAGATGCCTTTTAGAGGCCTCCAAGCCGCCTCCAAGACACCCCCCGAGATGCCCGCGGCCGGCCCCAATGCTTCCGCGGCGCTTGCGTCTGAGCACCAGCGCTGCAATGCAAACGGTTCTTCCGCGCTTTCGCATCCCCCCCCGTCTTCGGTGCCCATCGCATCCATGATCTCGCAAGGGCCCACTGAGGGCCGCGCGAAAGCCCCAGAGACCCCGACAAAAACATAGCGGTTCCCAGCAGCGGCCGGCGACGCACAAGGCTCCACAAAGAACTGCGACACAGACAGCTCTAGCGCACAGCTCTTCAGAGAGCGCACCAAATCGGCAAGGCGTCAACCCGAAGAGGGCCAGCGCCTGGCCCCAGAGAGGCTCCCCAACAAACGCCGAACATCTCCAACTCCTCGTCCTCTTCCTTTTCCCGCTTCCTCCTGCTCCTCCTCATTCTCAGCATCCTGCTACTCCTGCCCTTCCACCCGCGCCCCCCTCCACCTCGTCATGATCCTCCTGATCCTCCTCCTCATCGTCCTACCCCGTTGCGTCCATTCCCAATCCTCGTCGTCGTCCTCGCCGCTCGCCGTCGTCGCCGGCCATGGCCGCCATCGCGCGCTTCCAGCGGCAACGGAAGCGTCCCGGATCGGCGGCGCTGGCCGGAGGCCACTACAATATGGCTGCCGCGCGTCGGATATGAACGCGGCGTTGCCCCGCGAGCGTGCCGGATATAGCTGCCCGTAGGGTTCTCCTTGCGCGCGAAGGGGGGCGATGGGGGGCGGATGGGCCGACGGCAAATGCCCGGGGCACGCGGCCGCCAGCGCGGGCCCCCTTATGGAGGGGCGAGGGGGGTAGAACAACCCTAAACCCTACATGGGGCACTTCTGAGTGGAGGGTGGGAACGGGGGCGAAGAGCAGCCGACCCTCCCCACCTGGGCGGGGGGGTGTCGAGCTGCCTCCACCAACGACGCTCAAGAACTAACGACCTATAAATATCAAAGCCTTGAGATCCCTGGCGGACACCCGCGGGCACCCCCTATGCCGCCCTTCCGCCGACCCTCCCAATTTCGTCTTGTCATGCGGCCGGGATCCCTAGCAAAAAATACGGTTTCCCACGCGTGCGGCCCGAATCCCTGATCAGGTCGCGCACCGCCGCGCCGCTCTCCGTCACCTCCGCGACGCGCGTGCTCCGCGGGCCCGAGAGTCGCCCGACGCGGAGCCCACCTTCGCCCGGCCGCCGCCTCCGCCGCGCCGCCAGCAGAGTCGGCAGCCCTGAAACCCGCCTGACGCTTGCGAGTCGCGGCGGCACGAACCAGGGTGCAGGGCGTTGCCGCGGTTGCGCGAGCAGCCCGCCAAGAGCCCAAATGGATGCGGACGGAAGAGGCGGGGGGCGGAGTGTCTCATGCCCCCCCCGGCAACGCGCGAAGCTGCGCAGCGCATCGCCAATGCGTCGGCAACCTGCTGTGGGGTGCTATCAACTGCCCCCTTCGATGCCATTCCGCATCGCCGCTGCGTCGGGTTGAGGCGCTGCGCAAGTATTCCGCCTGACGCATCGCACTGACGTCCTCGACGCGTTGAGTTCTGCATGCGATGGGTCATGGGTGGGTGGGGGTACGTCCAACGGGCTTCGAGTAAAAGTTGTGGATCCTAAACAAAAAACTCTGGACCCTAAAACCTAAACTGCAAGCCACGGTCTGTGCAATGTCCGCAGCCCGCGGCACCTGCCCGAGCGCTCAGCGAGCCTGCCCATGCAGCGCGCGCCACACCGACGAAGCGCGCAACGCTGAGCACGCATTCGCTTGCCGCGTGCTTGCAGCCCCGCTGGTTCGACCAACGAAAGAACCCCTAACCTCAACCGATAGCCACTGGGTGCGCTACGGTTGGTTCCGACCCTGGGGCTCCGAAGCTATGAAAATACCACGTGCGGCGCTCTTTCGGTCGCCCGAGGGGCTGCAACCCGTATGAGAAACAGCATGCGGCGCCCTAGGACATTCTTCCTAGCGTTCCCACGGTGGTACCCCACGCGTTCCCAGGCGCTGCCACGCGTTCCTCGGCGTTCCCAGGCATTCCCAGGCGTTCCCAAGTGCCCCCAGGCGTTGGCGTTCCAAGCGTTCCCAGGCGCTGCGAAGCGCTCTCCACGGCTCCCAAGCGCTCCCGGGCGCTCCCAAGAGTTCCCGGGCGCCCCCAGGCGCTCGCGAACGCTCCTTGGCGCTCCCAGGCGCTCCCCCGCCATGCAGCTGCTGCCGCAGCCATGCCCGCGCATCGTTGCGAGGGGGCGCCGAGCCCGCCCCCTCGCGCCCCTCCTCCAGCCGCGCGAAGTTCGCGCCGAAGGCGGTTGCGTCGATGAACGCAATCGCTTCGGCGGGGGCGACGCCAACGGCGAAGCCCAACGCCGAAGTCGAATGCGACGGCCGTGCGCATCGCCGTCGGCCCCCGTGGACATCTGCGCCCGCGGCAGCCCCGCGGTGCAATTCAACGCCGAACGCCGCGACGAGCAGCTCGGCAAAGCGAGCTCAAGTGCCCGCGCAGAGCGCAATTATGCGAAACTAGAACCACGCGCGCGCTACGCGCGCGCTTAGGTTCTAGTCGCAGATGAGCCACGGGTGCCGTTGTAAACCCCGCTGTAGCCACAACGACGAGTTCCAGCGTTCTCGGGTCCATGTCATAGACGCAAAAAAACGCGTAGTCTGAACGCGGGCCGCCACGTTCCCGCGCACCTCACAATCTCGCTGCCGCCTTCGTTTGGTGCATCGAACTGCGTTTGTTTCTCCACTTTCATTTCCGCTCTGCCCCGTCGCAACATTCAATGATTTCGCACATCTGATCAATCTCCCCATGCCCGATCACGCAGACATCTGCAGGTTCCTGATGTTGGGGTTGGCTCGGGGCCTCGTTGCGCGCGCGTGGGAGCGCGCTGTTGTTTTCCTCTTCCTTGTGCTCCAAGCTTCTCGTTCACGGCGGTCGTTCAGCTGTCGGATATTTGCAGAGGGCGCGCGCAGATGCCCTCGTCATCTGTGCCCTTCTCTGCAATCAGTTGCTGTCGAGTCCGTCCACGGGAGTGGGGGAACTTCGTCGTGCTGGACGCCAAACCTCACGCCGGCGATAATCGCACCCGTGGGAACAGAAGGCTCGGGGTCACGGAGGCTGCTCAATGATTTGCCTGGCAAGTCCCATGTATGGGGGTGCGTGGAGCTCTGGCGGGGCCTCTGGCGGCACCTTCTTCGCGCTCTGGCGAGGCCTTTCAGGAGGTGGGGGAAGGCACGAAACCTAAACTATTGTATGGTATAGCCACACCCCGCTCGCTCGGGCGGGTCCGCCTTGCAAGGGTGGGGGGAGCAAAAGCCGCGTGAAAGAGTATGGTGTAGGGATGTCCTGCTCTCTCTAACGGGGGTTTCCCTGGCGCTCTGGCGGGGCTTGCCCAGGAGGGGAGGGAAGAGCACGAAACCTGAGGAAAACTATGGTATAACCACATCCCGTGCGCTCTAACGGAACTACTTCGGGTGCGGTGGGAAGAGCAAAACGTAACAGGGACTGTGTATGCTATAGCAACACCCCTCTCGCTCTGCCGGGGCCGCCCTTGAGGGGTATGACGGGCAAAGCAACTTGTGAAATGATAGGGTATAGCGATGCCCCGCTCGCTCAGGCGGGGCCTGTCTGGCGCTCTGGCGGGGCCGTCCCAGGAGAGGAGGGAGAAGCACGAAAACTGAGGGGTGAGGGGAAGAAGAGGAGAGAGGAGGTAATGGAGGAGGGGGTGGGAGGGAAGGAGGGACAGAAAGGGGAGGCCCGGGCCATCTGGGCCGTCTTCGAGCGCCCTGGGGCCTCCCGCTCCCGCTCTGTGGTCCATTTTGGGCCTATCCTGGGGCCTCTTGGGCCGTCTGGGGCTCCTCGTGTGCAATTTGCAGGTTCTCTGGAGCCGTCTTGGCGCTCTTTTGGGGCGTCTTCGGCGGTCTTGGGGCGGTCTTGAGGGCGTCTTCGACCTTCTTCGAACATTGGAAGCTCGAGGACGCGAGAAAGCGAAAATCATCGAACAAACCAATGCACATCAATGATTTGGGCCTCTTCGGGCTCTCTCGGGACGTCTCTCGGAGCTCTCTTGGGCCCTCTTGGAGGCCTCTTGGACACATGTTCAAACGCTCTCGTGCAGTCTTGGGCTCTCTTGGAGCGCTCTTGGGCCATCTTGGCGCCCTCTTGAACGTCTCTCGGCCCCCTTTGATGTTTTTCGGCGCCCTTCGCTGGGCCCGAAACGGCCGGAAAACACATCGGTGCACTTTGGGGGCCCCGGGGCCCTAGAACCACGCATGCTCTTCGCGCGCTTAACTGGTCGACCGGCGATCTGTCGCCAAGCTATGGGCCAGGAAGAATACAGCGCTACAGCGCCATTGTGCATTATGCTATGAGCGTGGCTGCGGAGCACTTATTACCTAACATCGAAGACTGATAGGTTTCTAACGGGCTAAAAAGAGAGCAGCACATTACTCCACAAGGGGGTCTGGGCAGCCGTTGGGGAGCCGTTGGGGATTTCCGGGGGGGGATCCGCGGAACCTCGTTTTTCGCAAACAGTCACACACTTCGTGCTCTTCGACCTCCCAGAACTCCATTCCCGGGCCACATTCTGAATGCCCGGAGCCAACTGTACGCCACCCAGAACTCCATTCCCGGGCCACATTCTTAACCGCCAGGCTGCGCTTGACCTCGCAGACGCAGAAGAAGTTGGACCGCCTCACAGGCACACTCGGCGTCGACGTGATCGATGAGCTGGGTGCTGTGCCGGGGCCCCTGCTGCATGCCGATGCACTGCGCACGACCTACGGCAGGGCGTAGCGCTACAACCTCGACCCCACGAAGTACATGCGCCCGCAGGAGACGCGGGGGCGCATGGCGGTGAAGATCCTGCGCGGGGACTTCTACCAGTTGCCACCGGTCCCCGCCACCGCCTCTCTGCTGGCGCCTCCCGCGGGCCAGTCCTACGAGCGCCAACAAGGTAGGACATTGCTCGCCGACTTCGAGTACGTCATCGACTTCTTGCAGACGCAGCGCTTTACAAACCCGTTGCAGCTCGAGGTCCTCCACGCCATGAGGACTCCAGGCGGCAAAAAGATCTCTGACGAGAGCTGGCAGGCGATCGTCAAAACAGAGGTCCTTAGCCCCAGCGGTGCTGTTCAGCCTGCTGCCACCAGCAGCGAAGCCCCTCAGCAACCTCAGTGGGATCATCGGTTGCGTGCAGCACGAGGCTGGTACGAGTCGGCATATGAGTGGCGCATCGTCTCTTACGCCATGCATGCGCAGGCCAAGCTTGATGCGCACGATGCTGGCCAGCTGCTCTTCTACGTGCCGGCAATCGACAGACCAGCTGCGCGCCTTGCGAAGCCTGACTTCGACGAGATGCGCGCGATGCCCAACATCGGCACTACCGCAAAAATGCCGGGACTGCTGCCGCTCTTCATCGGCGTGGAGGTCATCCTGACGGAGTCCGTCTTGCCACCTCAGTATGTCCGTGGCGCGCCGGGCAAGGTGGGAGGCATAGAGAGGCGCGCTCTGGAGCCTCCAATGGAAGGCCGTCCGTCCATTGTCTCGGATGGTATTGTACTACTCCGCTACATGCCAAAGGCCGTCTATGTCAAGATGGACAACAGCGATGAACTCTTCTTGACGACCGCGCCAGTGACAGCTGGCAGTGCTTCTCAGCCTGCTGGCCCCGACCTGCGCGGAGTGCTCGCGATCGCCGCGCAGGCCCGCCCCTGGAAGTTCAAACCAGCGGCGGGTGGCCCAGCCATCTCGGTATCCAGGACGCAGTTGACCGTGCTGCCCAGGAAGCAGGGCACTCTGCACGGCGTGCAGGGCAAGACGGCGGACCCAGGCTTCATCGTGCACTGGACGTTTCCGCCAGGACTCAAGAAAGAGTCCGTTTGGCTGGCCTACTACGTCAGCCTGTCGCGGCCCAGGAGCTTCGGCCAGCTCTTGAGCCACGGCTTGCCTGACCGAAGCATCATCGAATCCGGCCCCCCGGAACAGATCGCCAAGGCCTTCGCGGAGCTCTTCACGGACAAGATTGCCGCGACGAAGATCGCTTGCGCGAAAGCCCGACAAGAGCTAGGCTGGCCTGCACGAGCCTAGCTCTACGGGGCGTAGTGAGATACGGGGCGTAGTGAGATACGGTGCTCCTCCGTCTAGTGCTGTACCCGTGCGTAGTGAGTTACGGGGCTCCTCCGTCTGCATACTATGTGCACTGGTGCTGCTGTGCAAACGATGGTACGCACCAGCGCCTTCGAAAGCGCGTGACGAGAGATGCAAACACAAGAGCTTCGAACTCCTGTTTTGGTGCTAAAACCATTTATACCAATAAATCGTTTGAGACTCAATCCGTTGATAGCAGTGTCTCGTTCGCACCTACATCCATTGAAGCTCCGTGCGTTGATAGCAGTGTCTCGTTTGGACATACATCCATTCAAGCTACGTGCGTTGATAGCAGTGTCTCCTCTGGACATACATCCATTCAAGGTCCGTGCGTTGATAGCAGTGTCTCGTTTGGACATACATCCATTCAAGCTCCTTGCGTTCATAGCAGTGTCTTTTCTGGACATACATCCATTCAAGCTCCGTGCGTTGATAGAGCAGTGTCTCGTTTGGACATACATCCATTCAAGCTTCGTGCGTTGATCGCAGTGTCTTGTTTGACCACATATCCATTCAAGCTCCGTGCGTTGATAGCAGTGTCTCGTTTGCAAATACATCCATTCAAGCTCCGTGCATTGATAGCAATGTCTCGTTTCGACATACATTCTACTATTACTTCTACTGATACCGTTACTACGGGGGCTAACTTCCCCTACTACCATTCTACTATCCAAGACATCCGCCGTACTTCACTGTTACTACTACTGCCATCCACCCACTCCAATTATACTTCACTTCACTGTTACCACTACACCCTACTACTACTACTACACTTCACTCGTTCACTCCCGCCAACTACAACTACTACTTCACTGTTACCACTGTTTCATCTCTCCTACTCTTATTGCTACTACTACTGTGACTGTTACTGCTGCTGCATGCCTCCAGCTATGCTTCTACATATCGATGTTAGGTTGCTTTGCCGGGATATTTTTCCCCTGCGGCTAGGAGCGACCCTCGCGGCACTCTGCACCACAAAGCATTGCTCCTCCGAGCCCGCGGGGCGCGCGCCGACAACGCGCTCCCCGACCGTCGGCTCGAGGAGCAGCAGGAGGAGGCAAACTGAGCATCGTTTAACCGATCCCTATCCCCACTGGAGTGGCCTGGGCCCTGCTGGTCGATTTACCCCTTAGATGCAAATGCAGGTCAACATCATATGTTTCCTTCTGCCCCTTCCTTATTCCTCCTCCTCCGCTCTCATCGACCAGTCGACCGGTGATCTGTCGCCAAGCTATGGGCCAGGAAAAATGCAACGCTACAGCGCCATGTTGCACTATGCTATGAGCGTGGCTGCGGAGCACTTGGGGCAATCAATGAAACTCGTGTCAAGGAACCCGCACGTGCAAATATGCAGAAAAAAACTCCATATTCTCCCCTGCGGCTAGGATCGACACTCGCGGCACTCTGCACCACAAAGCATTGCTCCTCCGAGCCCGCGGGGCGCGCGCCGACAACGCGCTCCCCGACCGTCGGCTCGAGGAGCAGCAGGAGGAGGCAAACTGGGCATCGTTTAACCGATCCCTATCCCCACTGGCGTGGCCTGGGACCTGCTGGTCGATTTACCCCTTAGATGCAAATGCAGGTGAACATCATATGTTTCCTTCTGCCCCTTCCTTATTCCTCCTCCTCCGCTCTCATCGACCAGTCGACCGGTGATCTGTCGCCAAGCTATGGGCCAGGAAAAATGCAGCGCTACAGCGCCATGTTGCACTATGCTATGGAACGCCATGATATGCCATGCTACGCTATAAAGCGCAATGCCACTATGCAGTATGCAATGCAATAACATGATATACTGTACAGTGCGCATTGCATGCCATGCCATGCTGTGCTGTGAAATGCTATGGTAATATGTTGGATGATACGCTGAGCCATATCATGCGATGTTTCCTACGAAGAACGATGCTACCGCGTTACACGGTATGCACAGACACGGCATACCGTGCTATTCAATGCAATGCAATGCTATGCCATGTTATGAACTGCTAGGCTAAAATAAACAGGACGACAGTAAGAGCAACAACGGGGGTGTGATATTTGTATGGTCACGGTTTACTCTTGCGCAGAGCAGTACGGTGCTGTTCTAGTAATGTATGCGCATTGGAATGCCATAGTACGCCACGGTGCGTCATGAGATGCCATGCCATGCTGGGCAATGTTACGTCGTGACTTGCAGTGTGAGGCTCAGCTAAACACTGCTATGGAATGCAATACGATGGTATGCTGAACCATACTGTGATATGCATTGACACGGTTAGCTATGTCGTGCTGTGCCGTGCCATGCCATGTCGTGCAACGCTGCGATGCCACGATAGGTTAGGCGGTCCTTTGCTATGCACCGGTATGTTTTGGAGGCCGTTTGGGGTGCTCTTGGGGCCTCTGTTGCGGCCTCGTTGGGGCCTCTGGGGCCTCGTGGGGCAGCTAGGGGGCCTCTGGGGGGCCTCTTGGGCTCTGTTGGGGGCCTCTTGGGGCCTCCTGGAGGCCTCTTGGGGCGGAAGGCTCGAATTGTCGGTTCGTGTTCCCCCTCTTGAGCCCTTCTTGGGGCCGTCTTGGGGCCCTCTTGGGCGATCTTGAGCGCCTCGTGGGCCGTCTTGGGGGGCGCGCTTGGGCCGTCTTGGGGCTCTCTTGCGCCGTCGTGGCGCCCTTTTTGGGTGTCTCTTGGGCCGCGTTGAGCTGATTTCTGGGCCCTCGTGGGCTGTCTTGGACAGTCGGAAACACGAAACAGCGAGAACACGAAAAACCTTCAAAAACCATCGAAAATAACACTTTGTTCGCCTCCTGAGTGCCTCGTGGGAGTCCTTTTGAGAGCATCTTGGCCGTCTTGAAGCACTCTCGGGCTGTCTTTAAGCCATGTTGGACCAATTCTGAAACGCTCTTGTGCGGTCTTGGGCTCTCTTAAAGCGTTCTTGGGCCATCTTGGCGCCCTCTTGCCCCCCTTTGACGTTGTTTGGCGCCCCCCGCCGAGCCCGAAACGGCCAGAAGATAGATCAGTGCACTTTGGGGTGCCCGGGACCCCCTATCCATTATATATATATATAGAGAATATATATATATATAGAGAGAGAGAGAGAGAGAGAGAGAGAGAGAGAAACAAATATAATTAAAAAAACCAAAAAAACAAAAACAAAAAAAAACATCGCGCGCGCTTCGCGCGCGCTCAAGATCTAGCTAGGCTTGATCGGCCAACTCATGTAATCTCATTTTGGTCGCTTCCTGCGTCCAGGGACTCCCTTGGAGGCCCTGCGCAAGCCTCGGAATCGTATAGAAGGGAAATGCGGAAACGCAGAAATCATTAATTCATTTCCTTTCGGTATTCAACGATCTGGGGCCCTCAAATGCTTCCTGGGTTTTTTGGGGGAGGTGACGGGGTCTGAATTGTGGTGTGTTGTGCGAGAGTAGACCGGGGGCCAAACTTGAAAAACAAGAAAAAGGAATTGTGGGATGTCCATTTTTTCCAGTTCCTCGGCGTCGTTCGGCGCTGTGTTTTGTTTGTGCCTCGTGGGTTTTGTTAGCCCGGCTCCTCAGGGGTGTTGGTTCTTCCGGACCCCCTGGGGGTTCTGGAGGCCTCCTGTAGGCCTGGAGAGCCGTGTCTCGGGCTGCGCGGGAGCGTGTTGGGCCGTTCTTTACGCTCTGGGGGCTCCTTAGGGTCGTCTTGGGCTGTCTTTGGGCGTCTTGGGGGTCCCCCGGGAAGCCGGGAGGCGCGGTACTGGCCAAATGTCAGGGGATGTGCGGGATCTCCGAGTCAGAGTCCCATTATATATATTTATATATATATATGTATATATATATATATGGGAAAAAACAAAAAACAACAAGAGAGAGAGAGAGATAGCAAAAACAACAAAAAACACAAAAAAATGGAATTCTGGGAATTCCTTTTTTTCCAAACCGTCCTTGTGTTGGGTACTCGTTTTGAATAGAGCACTGTGGTATCCACCTCCCGCCCTCTCCTCCTTCTTCTCTCCTGTGTTCGCGGTGCCCTGCTGGGCTGCGATCTGCGCAACTGTCGCCACTTTCGTGGGCTCCTGGGAGGCCCAGCGGAGGTACGTCCTACGCAGACCACTTTGAGGCCTCCCTGTCCCCTGCGGGGCTGCGATCTGCGCAACTGTCGCCACTTTCGTGGGTTCCTGGGAGGCCCAGCGGAGGTACGTCCTACGCGGACCACTTTGAGGCCTCCCTGTCCCCTGCGGGGCTGCGATCTGGCAACTGTCGCCACTTTCGTAAGTTCCTGGGAGGCCCAGCAGAGGTACGTCCTACGCGGACCACTTTGAGGCCTCCCTGCCCCCTGCGGGCGCACTTGTCGCACCTGTCGCACCTGGCGCCCCCTGGCGCAGTGGACGCCCGAAAGGCAAACACGCCAAAAATATCAGTTTCCCCAAAGGAAATCTACGATTTTTGCTTATTGGGATCCCCGATCCTCATCGTTCGCACGCCATGTTCCGGAGGAGCGTTCCTGGAGCACGGGCTGCCAGAGGCCCCCCCGCTCTCCCCCCCTCCCTGACTATCCTGCCGAGGAACTCTTGGGTTGCGCAGGGCCGGTCTCGCGGGCTCCCTGGGGCTTCCCGGGCCCGCCCATGGCTGTTTGGGAACGGACCTGGAGGCGCGCTGGGCCCCATTGGAGCGTCGAAAAGCCGAACAGACAAGAAGGCCAAGATCCTCCAATTCCTAAGTAAAACGATTTTGGCCTGTTGGGGCCCTCTTGGGGGGTGCTCCTGGAGGCGTCCTGAGCCATGTTTGAAGCCTCTTGGGAGCTATCTGAAGCCCCCTGGGGCTCTCTTGAAGCGGAAGCCCTGGGTTTTCCGAGCGCGGTCCGTCTCTTGGACACCTTTCGGGCCTGTTTGGGGCCCTCGTGGGCGGCCCTGGGCGCTTCTTGGGCCAGCCTTGGGCCCTCCGGGACCGCCTCGGGGCGGCCTTGGGCGCTTCTGGAGCTGTTTGGGAGCGGTCTCGGAGGTCTCCTGGGCCGCCTAGGAGCGTCGGACAGCCGCCGAGATCAGAAGGCCAACCCTCCAAGACTATTGAAAAAATCAATGTTTGGCCTGCTGGGGCCCTCGTGGGAGTGCTTTTGGAAGCGTTTGGAGCCATGTTGGAGGACTCTTGGGGGCCGCCTGGGGCCTCCCGGGTCACGCAGGGAAGGGGGCAGGGGGAAAAAGGCCAGAGAGCGCTGAAGGATACAAATGCTGGAACCCTCTTGTGATTTTGTGGGGGGCCTCGTCCGGCCGCTCGCTGGGAGTTTGACGTAGCTTCTCGGGAGCCTCTGAACCTGTCGGGGGCCTCCTGGAAGCAGGTTCGAAGCATTTTGGGGGCCGATTTGGGGCTTCTCGGGGCCTCCTTTGGGCCTCTTGGGGGTCTCCTGGGGCCTCTTGAGGGGCCTCCTTGGGGCCTCCTGGCGGCCTCTTGGGGCGGAAGGCTCGAGCTTGCGGTTCGTGGTCCCCCTCTGGGCCCCCTCTTGGGCCCGTCTTGGGGCCCTCTTGGGCCATCTTGGGCGCCTCTTGGGCCGTCTTGGGGCCCTCTTGGGCTGTCCTGGGGCCCTCTTGGAAGCTTCTTGGGCCGTCTTGGGGCGGTCTTGGGCGCCTCTTGGGCCGTCTTGGACGCGGCGAGAGCCCAAGAGGCGAACATGCGGAACATATACGTTTTCCCATAGGAAAGGCACGATTTTTGATTCTTGGGCCTCTCTTGGGCTGCCTCTCGGAGCGTCTTGGAGGCTTCTGGGACCTTCTTGGTGTCATGACAGGCGTCTTGGAAGGCATCTGGAGCCATCGGAGCGCGTTCCGAAACCGCCTGCGAACGATCTTGGACGGCGTCCGGCGGTCCGACGAGCCTCCGGGCCCCCCGGAGCCCACATTTGTGGCCGGGGTCCCGGCCCCGGGCCCCCGGACCCGGTGCGCCGTTATATGTATACACTCCCTGGCGCTCGCCGGCGCCCCCAGGCGCCCCCCAGTGGCCCCAGGCGCTCCCAAGCGCTCTCCAACGTTCCCAGGCGCTCCCAAGAGCTCCCAGGCGCCCCTGGGCGCTCGCGAACCTTGGCGCTCCCGAGCGCCCCCCCGCCATGCAGGTGCTGCCGCAGCTTTGGCCGCGCATCGTAGCGAGGGGGCGCCAAACCCACCCCCTCGCGCCCCCCCTCCAGCCGCGCGAAGTTCGCACTGAAGGCGGCTGCGTCGATGAATGCAATCGCTGCAGCGGGGGCGCCCAGGCGCTCCCAGGCGCTCGCGGGCGCGCGTTCCAAGCGCTCCAAGGCGCTCCCAGGCGCCCCCAAGCGCTCCCAAGCGCTCGCCGGCGCCCGCAGGCGCTCCTGGGCGCTCCCGGGCGCTCCAAGGCGATCCCAGGCGCTCCCAAGCGCTCCCCCGCCATGCAGGCGCTGCCGCAGCCATGCCCGCGCATCGTGGCGAGGGGGCGCCGGGCCCGCCCCCTCGCGCCCCCCGCTCCAGCCGCGCGAAGTTCGCGACGAAGGCGGTTGCGTCGATGAACGCAATCGCTTCGGCGGGGGCGACGCCAACGGCGAAGCCCAACGCCGAAGTCGAATGCGACGGCCGTGCACATCGCCGTCGGCCACCGTGAACTTCTGCGCCCGCGACAGCCCCGCAATGCAACTCAACGCCGAAAGCCGCGACGAGCAGCTCGGCAAGGCGAGCTCAAGTGCCCGCGCAGAGCACATCGCGCGAAACGCTCCTTGGCGCTCGCCGGCGCCCCCAGGCGTTCCCTAGCGGCCCCAGGCGCTCCCGAGCGCTCTCCAACGCTCCCGAGCGCTCCCAGGCGCTCCCGGGAATCCCGGGCGCCCCCGGGCGCTCGCGACCCCTGGCGCTCCCAAAAGCTCCCCCGCCACGCAGGTGCTGCCGCAACTTTGCCCGCGCATGTGCGCGGCGAGGGGGCGCCCGACCCGCCCCCTCGCGCCCCCCCTCCAGCCGCGCGAAGTTCGCGCCGAAGGCGGCTGCGTCGATGAATGCAGTCGCCGCAGCGGGGGCGCGCGTGCCAAGCGCTCCAAGGCGCTCCCAGGAGCCCCCAAGCGCTCCCAAGCGCTCGCCGGCGCGCCCAGGCGCTCCCGGGCGCTCCAAGGCGATCCCAGACGCTCCCAAGCGCTCCCCCGCCATGCAGGCGCTGCCGCAGCCATCCCCGCGCATCGCAGCGAGGGGGCCCCAGGCCCGCGCCCTCGCGCCCCCCCCTCAAGCCGCGCGAAGTTCGCGCCGAAGGCGGTTGCGTCGATGACTGCAATCGATTCGGCGGGGGCGACGTCGACGCGCCCGCCCCCTCGCGAATCCCCACCACCATCCGAAGAGCGCGTCGAGACCAGCGACGGGCCCCGCGGCGAGGCCCAAAGCCGACGGGCTTCTGCGCCCCCGTGGACTTCTGCGCCGCGGTGCATTTTATAACCGAAGGCCGCGACGAGCAGCCCGGCAAGGCGAGCTCAAGTGCCCGCGCAGGAGTGCATCGTGCGCATGCCCAAACGCGCGCGAACTGCCAGGGCCACTTCGGCCAGCTCGCAACAGCATGTCCCCTTGCGCGCTGAACGCGACAGCCCCCCTTGATCGGGGGGGCGGGGGGCAGAAGCCTTAAACGCTTTTAAAGGACTTCGCAGCGGGTGGTCTGGGGAGGGAATGCAAGTTCGGAGCGCGCGCGGCCCAGGCTGCCCCCCCCGACGCTCTCGGTGATTGGGGGATCGCAGACAACGCGCGCTCTCTCCAAAGCGGGCCCTGAAACCTGAATTCCCACGCACCTCGTCGTGCACCCGCCCGCCCGCCGCGCGTCCTTGAAGCCGTCCACGGATGACAGGGGCATCTCTGAGATGCTTCAGCAGGTAGCCAGAGTGGTTCGCCTTGACAGCCTTGCGCCGCCCTCGCCCACATGGGGGAACCGCGACTCATGCACGCGCACGAGAAAACATCCTATAATCCCTTTGACGGAGAGTCTCCGGGAGCGCTCTTCGATGTAAAATCTCTGAACGGCAGCGCTCCAACGACCTCGCGGCGTAGGCAAGATCCATTGGCGTGCCAAGGCGAGGGCTTCGATCTCCCGCGTCTCCGTGGCCATGCGCCCATCGAACTTCTGGAGTGCTTTGAGTGCGGATGGAGGCTGGCCTTTCTGCAGGACCTCCCTCGGCGGCGGCCGGAGTAAAAACGTATCGTCCATGCAAGTGGCTCTGCTGAGCATCGCGTACAGGTGCAGCCGCCAGTTCTCCGCTCTTTCCTCCGGTCTGCCAACGCTCGTGTCTTGCGCACAGTCGATGGCCACCCCAGTGCGGATCGTCTGGCCCTGCGACGCGGTGGGCGTCAGGAAGCGCCCGTGCGTGAGCGCGTGCCCGAATCTCTTCGCCCGGTGCACTATGTTGGCGCTTTGCCACTTGAAGTGCGCCTCCATTACCGGGAAGCAGAACAGGCCGTTCGCCGTCTCTTTTTGGTTTCCGAAAAAATTGATGAGAGCGGCCACCACGTCCGGGCTCTGCTTCTCGAACTTGTGCACCTGCATCCAGATTCCGGCTGGCAAACAGCGCGGGCGGAAAATCTCTCCCGGAGCGCAGGCGTCGTAATCTGCGTGGTCGCCGCTTTCGAACACAAAGCTCACGATGGTGGCCTTCTGCTCCTGGGTCCAGCTCTTGCGCTTGGACACCTTGACGGTGAATCTCAGCTCCATGCTCACGTGCGCGGGAAGAACTCCGTGCATGTGCCCCGTGTCGCCAGGGTTCGGCACGTCCATCAGCCTTCCGCAAGCATTCTCAGTTTCGTGTGGCGTGCTGCAGACGACGCCCTCGTCCTTCGACTGCAGGAAAACCGGCGGCACACCCATGGCGCGAGTCGATCATGCTCCGGCGAGATATCCATCGGCATAACGTGCTCCAGTATCAGGCCATCCCGAATACGGTCGCAAACTTTTCCTCGTCGTGCCTCGGGCCCCTCACTCCGGTCGCGCAGTCGGTGGCGACCCGAGCCCGAAGGCGGCCCATGCACGATCTGGAATCCGTCGTGCGAAGCGCATGCAGGCGAGGAGCTCGATCAGCGGGTCGCCAGGCTTGAAGCGTTTGGTGCCCTTCAGTTCGATCACGTGGGGCACTTTTCCGAATGCTCTGACGGCGAAGCTCCCCACCCCATGCGCCGGCCTCTGGCGCCGAGGAACTGTTACGCCTGACGCGCCCTGGAAGCCTGAAATAAAGAGCGCCCCCAACTCCTGCCACACACTGCGAGAGTGTCTCGGATAGAGGCCGCGCTGATCGGGACCACCCGCTGCGCACCCCAAGTGGCGTCGAGAATGTGCCGCGCCTGCCACGCTCCACGCTCTGCGAGGGTGTCACGGATAGAGGCCCCGCTGATGGGCCACCCTCTGCGCCCCCCCAGCGGTGTCGAGAAAGTGCCGCGCCTGCCACGCTCTGCGAGCGTGTCACGGATAGAGGCAGCGCTGAGGGACCACCCTCTGCGCACCCTCTGTGGTGTCGACAAAGTGCCACTCCTGCCACGATCTGCGAGCGTGTCACGGATAGAGGCCGCGCTGAGGGACCATCCTCTGCGCACCCCCATGTGGTGCCCAGATGCCGCGCCTGCCATGCCCTGCGAACGTGTCACGGATAGAGGCCGCGCTAAGGGCCCCCTCCCTGCACCCCCGCAGTGGCGTCGAAAAAGTGCCGCGCCGCTCTGCGAGAGTGTCTCGGATAGAGGCCCCGCGGAGGGACCACCCGCTGCGCACCCCCCAGTGGTGTCGAGAAAACGCCGCGCCTGCCACCCTGTGCGAGCGTGTCACGGATAGAGGCCGCGTTGAGAGACCACCCGCTGCGCACGCCAAGTGGTGTCGAGAATGTGCCGCGCCTGCCACGCTCCACGCTCTGCGAGGGGTGTCACGGATAGAGGCCCCGCTGGTGGGCCACCCTCTGCGCCCCCCCAGCGGTGTCGAGAAAGTGCCGCGCCTGCCACGCTCTGCGAGCGTGTCACGGATAGAGGCAGCGCTGAGGGACCACCCTCTGCGCACCCTCTGTGGTGTCGACAAAGTGCCACTCCTGCCACGATCTGCGAGCGTGTCACGGATAGAGGCCGCGCTGAGGGACCATCCTCTGCGCACCCCCATGTGGTGCCCAGATGCCGTGCCTGCCATGCCTTGCGAACGTGTCACGGATAGAGGCCGCGTTAAGGGCCCCCTCCCTGCACCCCCACAGTGGCTTCGAGAAAGTGCCGCGCCGCTCTGCGAGAGTGTCTCGGATAGAGGCCCCGCGGAGGGACCACCCGCTGCGCACCCCCCAGCGGTGTCGAGAAAATGCCTCGCCTGCCACCCTGTGCGAGCGCGTCGCGGATAGAGGCCGCGCTGAGAGACCACCCGCTGCGCGCACCAAGTGGCGTCGAGAATGTGCCGCGCCTGCCACGCTCCACGCTCTGCGAGGGTGTCACGGATAGAGGCCCCGCTGGTGGGCCACCCTCTGCGCCCCCCCAGCGGCGTCGAGAAAGTGCCGCGCCTGCCACGCTCTGCGAGCGTGTCACGGATAGAGGCCGCGCTGAGGGACAACCCTCTGCGCACCCCCCATGTGGTGCCCAAAATGCGCCGCGCCTGCCATGCCCTGCGAACGTGTCACGGCTAGAGGCCGCGCTGAGGGTCCACCCACCGCACCGCCCCAGTGGCGTCGAGAAAACGCCGCGCCTGCCACGCTCTGCAAGCGTGTCACGGATCGAGGCCGCACTGAGGGACCACCCGCTGCGCCCCCCCCCAGCGGCGTCGAGAAAGTGCCTCGCCTGCCACGCTCTGCGAGCGTGTCTCGAATAGAGGCCACACTGAGGGACCACCCTCTGCGCACCCCCTGTGGTGTCGAGAAAATGCCGCGCCTGCCACGATCTGCGAGCGTGTCACGGATAGAGGCCGCGCTGAGGGACCACCCTCTGCGCATCCCCCACGTGGCGTCCATGAAGTGCCACTCCTGCCGCGACCTGCGAGCGCGTCACGGATAGAGGCCGCGCTGAGGGACCACCCTCTGCGCACCCCCAGTGGTGTCGAGAAAATGCCGCGCCTGCTGTGCCTAGACGACCGTCGTGCATAGCGGCCGCGGTGAGAGACCACCCAGTGCGCACCCCCCTATGGTATCAAGAAAGTGTCACGCCTGCTACGCCCTGCGCCATGGCCCGCATAGGCGCCGCGCTCGGGGACCACCCCCTGCGCACCCCCTATGGTGTCGAGAAAGTGCCACGCCTGCTATGCCCTGCGCCATGGCCAGCATAGACGCCGCGCTTGGGGACCAACCCCTGCGCACCCCCTATGGTGTCGAGAAGGTGCCACGTCTGCTATGCCCTGCGCCATGGCCCGCATAGGCGCCGCGCTCGGGGACCGTGCCACGCCTGTGCTGTGCTGTGCTGCTGTGTGCTGCTGTGTGCTGTGCTGTGCTGTGCTGTACTGCGCTGTGCTGGGATGTGCTGTGATGTGCTGTGCTGTGCTGTGCTGTGCTGTGCTGTGCTGTGCTGTGCTGTGTGTGTGTGTGAGGTGTGCTGTGTGTGCGTGTACGTGTGTATGTGTATATGTGTGTATGTGTGCATGTGTGCTGTCTGCACTGTGCGTGTGTATGTGTGTATGTGTGTATGGGTGTATGTGTGTGCTGTGCTGTGCTGTGCTGTGCTATGCTGAGGGCGAGGGAGGAAGGAGGGGGGGAGGGAGGAGGATGAGGAGGAGGAGGAGGACGAGGAGGAGGGGAGGTGAGAGGAAGAAGACGCAAGTGCGACGCGGGAGGGAAGAAAACCAGAACCCCACCAAGCATGTGGGGAAACACCTGTCACAATCAATGGTTATCGCCTCTTCGGGCCCTCTGGGGGGCGCTCGGCGAGCCCTCTTGGGCCCTCTGGGGGCATCTTGTTATGGAAGGCTCGAAGTGTCCGTTTGGCCCCCTGCTCGTGGGCTCCTCTTGGGGCCGTTTTTTTTTCCCCCGAAGCATCCCTCCTGCCCACCCTGACCTGCTCCGTCCACCGTCTGCAACGGAGACGGCCGAACGCGGTTCCACGGAGTCGAGGCGCGCGCACGCTTGACATCGATTCAAACAAGCGGCAGCACGCTACGCCTGACTCGCGCGTGAAGCGCTGGCAACAACATCTGGCACGCAACACAGCGCCCCCGCTGGCTGGCCGTCCCCTGCCCACTCCACCGACCATCCCTCCTGCTCACCCTCGACTCCTCTATTCACTATCGGCAAACTGCTGATCGCGGTGTCACGGAAAAAAGGCGCGCACACGCTTGCCATCGATTAAACAAGGGGCAACGCGCCAAGCTGGACGACCATTCGGACGACCTGGCAGCACGTCGGAGGCGCGACTCCTCCTCCTCCTCCTCCTCCTCCTCCTCCTCCTCCTCCTCTTCCGTCGTGGTCTGCACCCCTCCCTGGGGGCTGGCTCCTCTGGTAAGACCTTGGGCTGTAGTAGCCCCATCGCAATTCAATGGTTGAGAGCAGGAACCCATGCCAGACCAGCGCTGGGGGGCAAACCCGACAACACACCCTGTGTAAACCTGCCATCGCCTGCAACATAGATCGCCAACACCCATGCGAATGAGAGGGGCGTGCAACATACCTTTCACACGTTAGCAACCGTCGCGCCCCGTGCGTGATGCCGCGCGATGCAGGCGCAGGACGCGTGCAGACTGCACGGCGCCCACTAGATTTCACAACGCGTTCCCTGCATGATTGTACACGTACCATTGGTCGTGGTGGTGCGTGGCTAGATCTATGCATGGCCCTACCTGGCCGTGTTGTCTGGTTGTGCTAGTCATGGGTGTCGTAAGTGTTGCGTTATCTGGGTGAACCCATGACGTGTCTTACCTGGCTCAGTTGTGCGTGCGTGCCGATCGTGAGTCATACATGTCTGAGTTGTTTAGCTGCACTTTGAGTGCGCCTATCTTTGTTTGGGCCTGCGTGCGTAGCATCGAGGGCGGTGGAAAAAAAACAGGAGGAGGAGGAGGCGGAGGGAGGGGAAAGGAGAGAACGTGAGGAGGATATATAATGCGGAACGTTCGGAGCCTAGTGGGGGCGACGAGGAAGGGGCATGGAGGACGAACAAGGATGAGAGATGACGAGGAATAATAACGGTGGATGGGAGAGAACGGGAATACTGACACGGAAGATGAGGACACGGAGGAGGAGTAGAGACACAAGGAGGGGGGGGCAGTTTCTATTGTTTAGGGGGGTCGTTGTTTAAGCGTCCCGTCAGCCCTCCTCGTCCTCGTTGTCCTCCCCCCTCCCTCTTCTCGGCAGTGGGCGGCGGCGCGCCCCGCCTCCGCCGTGAAGCCGCCCACGGGCGGCCGCCGACGGGCGGGGGAGGGCGGGCCGCGCACTCTCTCCCCGCCCAGGGCTCCCCGCTCTCTCACTCGTCGTTGCTGTCATCGTCCCCCCATCCCTTCCTCACCCCGTCCCTCTACTCCACTACTCCGTCCCTCTACTCCTCGTCGTCCTCCTCCTCCTCATCCCTCCTTCTCCCCTTGCCCTTCCGTCCCCTCCTAAACCTCCCGTCTCCCCTCCACCCCCGCCCCTCTCCTCCTGTTCCTCCCGTCTTCCATCTCCTTCCCTCCCTCCACGTGCCGCATCCCCTTTCCTGTCTCCTCACTGGGGCATCTTAGAATCCGATATGGCCCCGACCCCGATTCTGAGGCCTACTCTGAGTCCGGTCGAAGTCGGAACCTATGCCCACTCCATCAAGAGAGGGGAGGGGGAGGAACGGGAGGTGGAGGAGGGAGGAGGCGGGAGGATGAGGCCCAATAAGGAGATGGCGAGAATTACCCACCGTCAATCGGTGATAAGGTCGGCGGTGGGATCATTATTGCCGATGGTGGCAGTGGCGGTGATGGCCACACCGATGACGGTGGTTGTCACGATGATGGCATCGATGCCGCCATCGTGGCAACCATCGTCGGCGAAGGTAGTGATGATGATGATAATAATGATGACACTTGCTCCGATGCTGATATTGACGATGTTGCCTCTGCTGCCCGTGGTGGAGGCTCCTGGGCGGCCGTCCAGCCACCAGTCTACTTGTAGTGAGCACGGAACCACTTTGCACGGTTGGCCCACATCGCATCCTCATTCTTAGTTTTGGAGTGTGTCTCCTTCCAGGCTGAGACGACCTGTCGCACTTTCTCGTCCACACCGCTGATGTCGGCAGCGCGCAGGAGCGGGATGCTGAGCACGAACGCGACCCTCGATTGATCAGTCGTCTTCGGTGCTGCCGACTTGCCTTTCTTCTTCGGCGGTGGGTTGGTGTCGTCGTCATCTGCCGCAGCCGTCGGGATGTGCACCATGTGCACGGCGAGCCCGCGGGGGATGAAGATGGCAGCATTGTCCATCAAGCGCACCGTCACGATGGATGAGTCCTGGTACTTCTGACCCGCAGGCGTCTCCAGAAAGGACGGGTAATCGGTCATCGTGAACCCGTGCTCTGTGAGATTGGAGATCGCCGTCAGTTGAACGTAGATTGGGCCCTCCAGCACCACCAGCAACGATGCGGCACCTGGGAGAGGGTAGGCTTTCGGCCCGTACCTGCAGCAGTGCGCACGGCAAGCAAACATCCACGGCTCGCCCCCGTCGCCGTCCAAGATGTCGGGGTCGAGGTCGGCGTTGGCGGCAGTGCAGTGGGCGCCCTCCACCACGCACATGCCGCCCGCCCACGTGGTATTCTTAGACAGGGCAGCCTTCATGGTGGTGAGCTTGGCCTGCGCTCGCGCGTCCTCGTTCAAGATCTTCTTGAAATTATTGGCCCAGGCGTTGCCAGCAACCCATGCCGAAACGTGGTTGAAGTCCAGTGTGTCCTCATCGCGGTTGATCTTGATGCCGTGGGCCGTGTCCTCGGGTGTAGTTGGATGCGCGTGGATCTTCGTCAGAGCCGCCGTCTCGAAGTTGAAGATGATCTTGCTGGGCCGCTTGGCGTGCTGCTTGCCGAAGCCGTTCTTGGTCAGCGCCGCATTCACCTTCGTTTGAACCAGTAGTCCTTCTGGCGGTTCGAGCGCTCATTGTTGCGAGCTTCGGCGATGAGGTGGTCGCCTGCACTCTTGAGGTCAACGTGCTTGTCTTTGATGATGTTGATCGAACTTGTCAGGTCGCTCAGCGACTTCTCCGACTCCGCCACCTCGTGCTTCTGGATGTTCGAGACCTTCTTCAGCAACGCCTGCACATGACCATTCACTTCATCAATCTCTTGCATGATCTTGTCTGGAGCATACGGGAGCAAGTTCAGGTCGGTGCCTTTCTTGTTCAGGTCGTCTGAGAGGGCCTTCAGCATAACCTTCATGCCCCTCTTGCCCGTCAGCTCCCCGCCCAGCTTGCGGACGTTGCTGATGAGCTCGCTGCGCGCCTGCAGGAACTTCACACCATCTGTCAATCCAGCGCCCTTGTCTCCATCAGGTGTGCCATTCGGACGCGGGGACGTCTTGCCAGTAATCTTCTTGCGCTTCTCGAGGGTCTCGCCGTCGGATGTCTCCGCCACCGTAGTCGGCACTGCCAATAAGCCTCGGGCGCTCCCATGCGCCGTTCCGCATGACGACGCGGCAGTGGATGGCCCGTCGCCTCTCCTCGCTCCTTCAAGACTCTGTTTGCCACTCAAGATCCGCTTGCGGGGCTTGTCCAACAACCACACCACACTGTTCATCGACTTGTCATACATGTGGTAGTTCCCGTCCTTCTCCTGCGCCTGGAACAGCTCGTCGAACTCGTCCTCCAGATCGACGGACTCCAAGTCATCGTCTGGATCCTCTTCCTTTCGGTGAATTTTGAACTGCGACTTGGTGTAGGCAACCTCGTCTTGAATGACAACCTCTTGGTTGAGCTTCGCCGTCTCTTCGAACTTGTTCATCCTGCTCATCGCCTCCGCCTGCTGGGCAACCTGACCGCCTTGGAAAATAGGTTGAGCTCGCCGCTGCTCAGGGTGTTGGTGCATCATCGTCTTGTCATCCTGGAACTTCGCCCTGCCATCTGCGCCTCCCCTGACCTGTCTGTGGTGGCTCCTGATTGTGGCAAAGCACTCCTGGCACCAGTCGAGGCCCCGCGCCGTTTTGTAAGAAGGGGACGGCGTCACGCACAAATGACGCACGATGCGAGTGCCCTCTTTGGCCTTGCGAGCCCTGGAAGCCGAAACCGCAGTGCCACAGGCGGACGCGGAATCCATCTCCATGTCAGCGTCTATTGGCTCCATCGCGGGCCTTGCCCACCACGGAGAGGTCTCTGTCTCTCTGCAAACTACTGCGCCCACGTATGGCGCTCGATGAAAGGCAGCGCTGCTCTCTGACCGCTTTGAACCACAATGCAACGACGAGGAGGAGCTGGGCGGGGGAAGCGGGTCGGGGTAAGTGGAAAGAAAAGAGAAGGTGGAGGAGTCTGAGAGCGTGGTGCTGCATGGGGGGTGGTGGCTCGGGGGGGGGCATCAGGGTGCTTCGCCGCTGCGCTGTTGCCCCCGTCAAGGCTCAAGCTCAAACGGCGGTTCTATCAAGGATTGCCCGGAGTGCTCAGTGCCGGAGGGCGGCCACCGCCAAGAGTAAATCTGAGCAGAGCCATCTCCAAACGACTGTCGATCGTGCGCGGCGTGAGCGGGTGGGCAACATCTGAAGCAATGGACCTCCATCGGGAACGTCATTCGAATGAGATTGACGGTGCAAGCGCGGCTGATGGGAGACAGTCGACCCGCCAACGGTCTGTCGTTGCTGGCTTGCCTGGGGAAAGGAACCGTTGAATACAATGCAACGCAATGGAAGTCTCGCCCCGAAGTGTTTCTGCATTGAGGTGATGTCTCTGGAAAGGCCTGCAAGCTACATAGCCGATGCCGACTACATCAATCTCGATGGCACTAGTCCTATTTGGTCTAGACCACATTGTCTGCGACTATTATGCATGTATTTGAACGCAATGAAGATGGCGAGTTCAATTGGTGGCGGGCATGCTATATTACAGATGCCAGGGTGCATGGATTACTTTGGGCAAATGATGCGCGGGGCGCCAGCGCGACGCATGACATTGCCAGCAGTGCACAAGTGCTGTCTTTCGTTGTACGCGCGCATTTCCGCACTGGGTAGAGCTCCCACCCAGCAGCGAAGGATTTGTCGGGTTCTCGCTGAAGTATGCGGCGCGCTGTCCGACGTCGTCCATCGCGCGTTCCAGGCTGGTGGTTTTCCAACAAGTCGATGCCGTATGGTTTCGGCAGTTGTCTAACATATATAAATAGCGATTGCGCAGGATTTCACAAGTGGTTCGGGCGCGAGTTCCAATTTTTGCAGGGGAGGTTGCGCACGGCAGACTTAAAACGGGAGGGGCTGACGCGCCGCAGCATAATGGTTGACGAACTGTCGCAGAGTGGCCCGCGCACAATTTATCCATGACCACGCCGTGGCCCGAGGGTGGCGCTGCCAGAGGAGTTCCGAAGTGCTGCGTGGTGGACATGGTTTCGCAGTGGTTCCCGCGCGGCGCAAACGTGTTTCCAAGGTGGCCCCGATGTGGCCCGAACGTGGTTCGGACGCGGTTTGCGGCATTCGCGCGTGGGTGGGAGCGCGTCAACCAGCCAATCGGCGCTCTAGGTAGTTCGTTCACATTGGCCCAAGACTTGCCCGAAAGTGGCTCGTCTGCCATTCATCAATAGATGGCCCACAGTGGTTTTGCAGAGGGTTCCGAAGTGGTGGATGTGGCGAGGGCGCGCCCGCTGGCGTTTCACATGGGAATTCCGCGCGCGCGCTGTTCGATAGTTGTGCGACCGTGGTTCACCAGCGGCCCAAACGCGCCCCAGCGCGACCCCGAAGTGGTCGCAAGCTGGCGCCGCTGCGCTCCCCGACGGCATGGGGGTTGGTTTAGCAGCGGCCTGCTTGAGCTGGCGCAGCCACAAAGTATCGAACGTGGTGCAAAGGTGGCGCAGGGGTTGCTCCGACGTGGTTCCGACATTGCTCCACGTGGTTCCGAAGTGGTTACGACGTGACCCCAAGGAGATCCAAATGTGGCTCGGGGCAGCGGTTCGCAGGCCAGCCAGGTTAACTTGAGCTTACATTGCGCGCCCAATGGCAAGTCTGCATGTCCAGTCCTGGCCCAAGAGTGGTCCATGATTGGTTCAAAGGTGGTTCCACCGCGGTTCCAGCGTGATTCCGACATGATGCCGAAACGGTTCGGGCGTGGTGCGTAGAGGGGTGGCTCGGGGGTGTTTCGCGCGCGGTTCAAACGTAGCCCCAACCATGCCCCAACGTGGCACAGGAGTGGCGCGCGCGCGGCTTGACATTGGCGCAGGGTGGGCAACGCGTCGTACAGCCACGGGTCGTTTTCAAGAATTGGTCGGCCTTGCGCCAGGAGTGGACCAAACTTGGTTCGGGGAGTGGCCCCACACGCTTCCAAAGTGGGCCCGGGTTGGTGCCTGCGCGATCCCGACGTTGGCCATTGCGTGCGTGCGCGCGTTGTTCACGACAGCGCAACGCGGCGCGTCTTCTCGGACGCTGGGCAACAGTGGTGGGCTTGTGGCCTCACCGCGGTTCCACAATGGTCCCAGCGGGTCGCAAATCGGCCCCATTGCGTCGCCAGTGCAAACCTAGTGGCATTCGGAGGCCGTGTTCAAACGTGGTGTTCAAACGTGGTGTTCAAACGTGGTTCAAAGGTGGTTCAAAAGTGGCCCCAATGTGGTCCTGAAGTGGTTTCAGATTGGTTCCGATGTGGCTCCAACGGCGCCCACGGCATGTCCATTGGCGGCTTGGGGTAGCGACTCGCAAGCCAGCTCCGCTGAACCAGAATCCCCGCTGCGCGCGACGGTATGGCGATGGCGCAGCAACTACCCAAGAATGACCAAAAGTGAACCAGAATTGGTTTCAACGCTGCCCCGAAGTGGCTCCGACGCCGTGCTGAACTGGAACGGGCGTGGCGCGTGGAGGGGGCGGTTCAAACGTGGCTCGCGCGTGCTTCAAAAGTGGCCCCAGCGTGGTTCCAAAGTGGCGCGCGAAGTGGTTCCCGCGTTGCTCGGCTGTGGCGCGGGCGTTGGAATCGCGGCGCGCATTCACGGCTTGCGTTTAGCAAACAGCCGACCTCACGCCAAGAGTGGTCCAGGCGTGGTTCAGGAATAGCCGCAATGTGGTTCCAATGTGGGTCCGAAGTGGTGCCAGAGTGGTGCCGACGTTTGCAACGGCGCGCCCGCGCGCGCGTTGCGCGACACCGCAGCGCGGCGCGTCGTGCGAAAGCTGCCCAAAGGAGGCGCACATGATGTCCCCAAGTGGTTCCAGGGTGGTTCCAAAGTGGTCGCAACCTGGTTCTGCTGCGCCTCCATTGGGTTAGTGGTGTCATTCAGAAGCGGTGTACCCCAGCAGTCGTGACCACGAGTGGTTCAAAACTGGTTCAGGGATGGTTCAAAAGTGGTTCCAATGTGGTTCCGAAGTGGTTCCGAACTGGTTCCGACGTGGTTTCGGCGAGGTCCCAAGCATGTCTTCCTGTGGCTTGGGGTAGCGACCCGCGCGCCAGCACCGATAAAACAACGACTTGCAATTGCGAGTGGAAGGATGGCGATGTTGCAGCAATCGCCCACGAACGGCCCAAAGGTGGTCCAGGTGTGGTCACAGAGTGACCCCGAAGTGGTTCCGAAGTGGTGCTGAAGGGGTTCGGGCGCGGCGCGCGGGGGGGGTGGTTCAAAAGTGGTTCACGCGTGCTTCCACAGTGGTTCCAAAGTGGTTCCAAAGTGGCGCAGAAGTGGTTCCCGCGTTACTTGTCATTGGCGTGGGGGTTGGAAGCGCGCCTTGCACCCGCAGCTTGCGTTTAGGCACTTGGTCGGCCGCGTGCCAAGGGTGGTTCGAAACTGGTTCAAACGTGGTTCCAACGTGGTTCCAAAGTGGAGCCGAAATGGTTCCAACGTGGTTCCGACGTTCGCAACGCCGTGTCTGCGCGACTGGTTCCCAACAGCGCAGCGCGGCGCGCTGTTCGGACTTTGAGCAACAATGGTTCGCAAGTGGTCCAATAGTGACCCCAGATTGGCCCCAGCGCGGCCCCAAGTGGGTGCTACTGCGTACCCATTGACATTTTGATGTGGTTCAGAAGCGGTGTACCCCAGCAGTCGTGACCACGAGTGGTTCAAAACTGGTTCAGGGGTGGTTCAAAAGTGGTTCCAATGTGGTTCCGAAGTGGTTCCGGAGTGGTTCCGACGTGGTTTCGGCGAGGTCCCAAGCATGTCCTCCTGCGAGTTGGGTAGCGGCTCGTACGCCAGCGCCGACAAAAACCGAATTGCAATTGCGTGCGATGGTTCGGCGATGTTGCAGCAGTTGCCCACACTTTGTCAAAAGTGGTTCAGGAGTGGTCATTAACCGGTAACGCAGCGGTTCCGAAGTGGTGCTGAAGTGTGGTGCTGAAGTGGTTTGGGCGTGGCGCGCGGGTGGTGGTGGTTCAAAAGTGGTTCACGCGTGGTTCCAAAGTGGTCCCAAAGTGGTCCCAAAGTGGCGCTGGAGTGGTTCGCACGCGGTGTGGCAACATTGGGGAAGGGTCTGGGGTGCGTCGCCCATGGGAGATTCGCGGTTGGCAGGGCTTTCGCATTGTGCCACGAGTGGTTCAAAAGTGGTTCAGGTGTGGTTCCAAAGTGGTTCCAAGATGGTTCCATTGTGGTTCCAAAATGGTAATGGCATCGGCATGGGCGCACGACCGCGGCTTTTGAGCGACAGTTACGCGCACATGGCCCGAACGCTGCGCAAAAGTGGTTCACAAGTGGTTCCAAAGTGGCTCCGAAGTGGTCCTAAAGTGGTTGCAAGTTGGTTCTGCTGCGTTTCCCAACAGCATTAAGGTCGGTTCAGATGTAGCGTGCGCCCGCAATCGTACCCACGAGTGGTTCAAAAGTGGTTCACAAGTGGTTCCGAAGTAGTTCCACAGAAGTTCCGAAATGTGCCGAAATGGTCCCGAACAAAATCCAGCCATGTCCCAAGTTGGTCCAGTTGCGCCTGGGGGTATCGACTCGCACTCGTCTCAGGCGAGCCTGATCCCCACTGCGCACCGATGGCAAGTTGGCTGCACCGCCATGGCCGAAGTGTGGTTCACAAGTGGTGCAGGCATGGTTCCAAAATGGTCCTGAAGTGGTTCCGAAATGGTGCTGAAGTGGTTTGGACGTGGCGCGTGGAGGGAGTGGTTCAAAAGTGGTTCACGCGTGGTTCCAAGGTGGTTCCAAAGTGGTCCCAAAGTGGCGCTGAAGTGGTTCGCACGCGGTGTGGCAACATTGGGGAAGGGTCTGGGGTACGTCGCCCATGGGAGATTCGCGGTTGGCAGGGCCTTCGCGTTGTGCCACGAGTGGTTCAAAAGTGGTTCAGGAGTGGTTCCAAAGTGGCTCCAAGATGGTTCCATTGTGGTTTCAAAATGGTGCTGGCATCGACATGAGCGAACGCCCGCGCCTTTTGAGCGACAGTTACGCGCACATTGCCCAAACGCTGCGCAAAAGTGGTCCACAAGTGGTTCCAAAGTGGTTCTAACATGGTTCCAACGTGGTCGCGTGTTGGTTCTATTGCGCCCGCCAACCGCATCGCACGTGCTTCACCAGCGATTTGCATCAGCAGTCGTAGCCGCGAGTGGTCCAAAAGTGTTCAAGGGTGGTTCCAAAGTGGTTCCAAAGTGGTGCCAAAGTGGTGCAAAAGTGGTTCCGACGCGTTCCGAACGTGATCCAAAAGACGTCCGATCTGCGGTTTGGAACACGACCTCATGAGACGACAACCAGCCCGAGTCTGCAATGCAAACCGATGGCAAAGCGATCACTCCGCCATGGCCCAAGAGCGGTTCAAACATTGTTTATAATAGGCCCGATTGTGGCCCGAGGGTGCCCCCAATGTTGTCCCGAAGTGGCTCGGGCGTGGCAATTGGCGGGGGCGGTTCAAAGTGGTTCCCGCGCGGTTCAAGCGCGGCCCATCCCCTGCCCAAAATAAAAACGCCGACCGCGTATTGGAAGAACGCCTCAGCCAGCGCGATACAGCGGCCAGCGCTGACCCGCCGCGCTGGAGGTGCGTCCGCGCCGCGCCGCCCGCGGGCCCCGCAGCTGACAGATGGCGCGCGGCGGGCGCGCCCTTGCACCCCCCCGTTCACCGCCCCCCCACCCCCGCGCGCCAGCTGCGGGGACATGCTTCGCTGTGGCGGCGGCGCCGCCCAATCGCGCCTGTGCGAGTCAAACGCGGCGCCCGACCGCGCTGGCCACGAGCGAAAACTGTCGCCAAACACGCTGCCCGAACCGTGTAAATTCACAAGGAAAGAGCACGCGGCCAACGCCGAGCCCGTCGGGTCGATGCATTTTTCGCGCCCGAGCCTTTCGACGGGGTGCGAACATCTGCGGCGGGCAGGGGGCCGTCCCCAGGGCGAACGCCGCGAACTGGTTTTCCCCTGGGGAAGAGGGGTCGGCGTGCGGGTGCGCAATGGTTGCGCGCGGCGCAACCCAGTCGGGCCACCCCGAAGTGGCGCAAAAATCGTTGCCTCGGTGGGGCGCGCTGGCACCCACCGCGCAGCGCGCTCCACGCGCGCGCCCGCGCGGGCGGCCCGACAGCGTGGACGCATTGCCAGGCGTTCCTGCGGGTGCTTGACTCCGGTCTGTGGCGCGCAACTTGGTAATCCAATGGACTGGCCGTGCCCGCGGCTGGTTCAAAAGTGGTTCAGGAGTGGTGCAAGTGTGGTGCTGAAGTGGTTCTGAAGTGGCGCTGAAGTGGCTCGGGCGCGGCGCGTGGGCGGGGTGGTTCAAAAGTGGTTCACGCGTGATCCAAAACTGGTTCCAAAGTGGTTCCAAAAAGGCACAGAGGTGGTTCGCGCGTGGCTTGCGGCATTGGCGCGGGGGCTGGCGCGCAATGCCTTCACGACCTGCGTTTTGGCATTTGGTCGGCCGCGTGCCAAGGATGGTTCAAAAGTGGTTCAAAAGTGGTCCCAAAGTGGTTCCAAAGATCCGAAGTGGTTCCAAAGCGGCCCAGCGTTTGCAACGCAGTGCTTGCGAGCCTTGTCCACGACAGCGCAGCGCGGCGCGCGTTGAACGAACGTTGCGCAAACGTGGTTCGCAAGTGGCTCCGACGTGGTCCCAGCATGGCCCCAAAGCGGTCGCAACATGGCCCTACTGCGTCTCCAATGTATTATTGGTGTGGTTGGGAAATGGTGTGCCCCAGCAGTCATGGCCACGAGTGGTTCAAAAGTGGTTCACGGATGGTTCAAAAGTGGTTCCAAAGTGGTTCCGAAGTGGGTCCAAAATGGTTCTGGCGTGCCAGAATACGTTGGCCTAGGCATGTCCATCTGTTGCTCGGGATAGCGATCCGCGAGCAAGCCCAGACAAACATATACCCCGATGCGCGCAATGGCAGCGCGATGTTGCAGCGGTTGCCCAACGCTGCTTCAAAAGTGGTTCAGGAGTGTTTTCGCAATGGTCCTGAATTGGTTCCGACGTGGTGCTGCAGTGGTTCGGACACGGCGCGCGGAGGGAGTGTTTCACAAGTGTTGCACGCGTGGCCCAGAGATGGGTACACAATGGTTCCAGCATGGCCCAGAGGTTGTTCGCGCGTGACTTGCGGCAATGGCGCGGAAGTTGGACGCGCGCCGCGCATATTCGAACCGTGTGGTGCACGTGGTCGGCCGTGCGCCAAAGAGTGGCTCAAAAGTGGTTCAAAAGTGGTTCCAAAGTGGAACCGAAGTGGTTCCAAAGTGGTTCCAACGTTGGCAGGGGCGTGCGTCGCGCCTTGTTCACGACAGTGCAGCGCGTCGCGTTGATCGTACGTTGCGCAAAAATGGTTCGCAGGTGGTCCCACAGTGGTTCCAAATTGGTACCAAAATGGTCGCAAGTTGGTTCTACTGCGCCTCCAATGTGTTACTGGTGTGGTTGACAAGTGGTGTGCCCCAGCAGTCATGGCCACGAGTGGTTCAAAAGTGGTTCACGAGTGGTTCAAAAGTGGTTCCAAAGTGGGTCTCAAAATTGGTTCTGGAGTGGCAGCATACGTTGGCCCAGACATGCCCATTTGTGGATTGGGATAGCGACCCACGAGCCAGCCCAAATAAAGCACATTTCTCGTTGTGCGCAATGCCAGCGCGATGTTGCAGCAATTGCCCAAGCACGGTTCAAAAGTGGTTCGGAAGTTTCCCAACGTGGCCCCGAATTGGCCCCGAAGCGGTGCTGCAGTGGTTCGGACATGGCGCGCGGAGGGAGTGGTTCAAAAGTGCTGCGTGCGTGGTCCAGGCATGGATGCAGACTGGTTACAGCATGGCGCGGAGGTGGTTCGCGCGTGGCCTGCGACATTGGTGCGGACATTGGAAGCGCGCCGTGCATGTTCGATCCGCGTGGTGCACGTGGTCGGCCTTGCGCCAAGGGTGGTTCAAAAGTGGTTCAACAGTGGTTCCAAAGTGGAACCGAAGTGGTTCCAAAGTGGTCCAACGTTTGCAACGCAGTGTTTGCGAACCTGGCTCACGGCAGTGCAGCGCGGCGCGTTGATCGAACGTTGCGCAAAAGTGGTTCGCAAATGGCCCCAACGCGGTTCCACACTGATCCGAAAATGAGCGCAAGTTGGTTCTACTGTGTCTCCAGTGTAGTATTGATGTGATTGAGAAGTGGTGTACTCCAGCAATCATGGCCACGAGTGGTTCAAAAGTGGTTCACGGGTGGTTCAAAAGTGGTTCCAAAGTGGTTCCGAAGTGGGTGTAAAATGGTTCTGGGGTGGTAGGAAACGTTGCCCCAGGCACGCCCGTGTCTTGCTTTGGGATAGCGACCCGCGGGCAAGCCCAGATAAGCCTGATTTCTCGTTGCGCTCAATGGCAGCGCGATGTTGCAGCACGCGCCCAATAATGGTACAGAGGTTTGTTTTCCCCCGTGGTGGTTTCAAAGTGGTCCTGAAGTGGTTCCGAAGTGGTGCTGTAGTGGTTCGGGCTTGGCGGCGGAAAAAGTGGTTCAAAAGTGGTGCACGCGTCGTTCCGAAGTGGGCCCGAAACGTTTCCGAAGTGGCGCGGAAGTGGTTCGCGCGTAGCTTGCGACATCGGCGTGGGTTTCCGACGCGCCTTTTTCATGCACGATTGGCGTTGGGCAAGCCACTTTGCGCTAGGAGTGGTTCAAATGTGGTTCAAGAGTGGCCCCAAAGTGGTTGCAAAGTGGGCCCAATGTGGTTCCAAAGTGGTTCCGACGTTGGCAACGGCGTGCCCGCGCGCGCGTTGCACGGCAGGGCAGCGCGTCGCGGTGTTCGAACGTTGCGGACGAGTGGTTGGGGTGGATCTAAGGGTGCCCCAACATGGCCCAACCGTGGCCGCAAGTTGGCCCTGTTGCGTTCCCAACGCAACTCGGGCGGCGCTTCTGGCACGCTGGCTTGACACATGGCATGTGTCACATGGCCTGGCACCACAGGGCTGCCGTTGGCAAGCGTGCCCATGCCCTTGCTAGTATCGCCAGTATTGCTGTGGGCGGGCATGCCCCCCCCCCACCTGGCACTGCCATCGCAAGCTCGCACCGCCCCTCCCACCCTTCTTACCAACTGCAGACTGGCCCCCGCCACCGACGGCAAACGCGCGGTGCCGCCGCGGCCCGAGAGCGGTGTGAAGGCGGTTCAGGGGCGGCCCAATCACAGTTGCCAGGCGGGCCCAGCGGGGCGCGGGATTGGTTCGGAAGTGGCGCGTGGAGGAAGTGCACCAGATGTGGTTCGCGCGCAGCCCAAACTTGGCCCCAACGCAATTCCAGCATGGACCGAACGGGTGTGGGAACTGACCTTCTGGCATTGGCGCGGGATGGAACATGGCCGATGTGCCATGACGTGCTCATAGCAATCGGGCCAACGTGGGCTGGGCGTCGCCCAGAAGTGGCGCGGACGCAGCTCAAGGGTGACCCGTGATGGGCCCCAACGCAGCCCCGAACGCGCAGAATTGGTTATACTGCGCTCGTGCGCATCACACGCCGCAGCGCGCACGCGAGACGGTTCAACGCTTGCGCAGTCTTGGCTCGCACGTTGTCGAACCGCGCCTCCGAATTGTTTCGGGCGCGGCAACTGTGACACCCTGGGTGTCGGGGGTGCGCCCAGGCGCGGCGCGGGGGTTGCGCGCGCCATTGGACACCGACGCGGGGCGCTCAGGATCGTTTCAACCAGCACCAGAATCGACTCCGAAGTTGTGCGGCCGTGGCCCCGAACCAGTGCCAGGCTGTGTCCAGCGCGTGGCCAACCTGGCTCTGTCGTGGTGCTTGTTTGCGGGTGCGCGCGGGCTCCGTTAGCATGAAAGCCCGCGTCATTGCCCATAGCTGCTTCACTTTTGGCAGCGGCCCACGGGCGATTCAATGACTTGCCCAAAAAGGGTTCCAGCGCGAACCCACAGCATTGCCCAACGCAGTGCCGACGTGGTTCGGTCGTGGTGTTTTGCCGAACTTATTCAAACGTGGCCCCTAAGCTGTCGGGGCGCATTTCCGATGTGGTTTCGGCTGTGGGTTGTGGCATTGGCCCGCGGGCGGAAATGCCATGCCCAGTCTGGCGTCGCGTGCCGCGCGTGGCTTCAGGCTGCCCAACGGCTGGCCCACAACTGCGCAAACGGTGTCCAAGCGTGGCCCCAGGGTGGCCCACGATTGGCTCGGGGAAAAGTGTGCGTGAGATTTGCATTGCAAGACTGGCTTTTGGATTTGCCCAATAAGTGACCACCCGCTACCAAAGTGGCCCCAAAGTGGTTCCAAAAAGGCACAGAGGTGGTTCGCGCGTGGCTTGCGGCATTGGCGCGGGGGCTGGCGCGCAATGCCTTCACGACCTGCGTTTTGGCATTTGGTCGGCCGCGTGCCAAGGATGGTTCAAAAGTGGTTCAAAAGTGGTCCCAAAGTGGTTCCAAAGATCCGAAGTGGTTCCAAAGTGGTCCAACGTTTGCAACGCAGTGCTTGCAAGCCTTGTCCACGACAGCGCAGCGCGGCGCGCGTTGAACGAACGCTGCGCAAACGTGGTTCGCAAGTGGCTCCGACGTGGTCCCAGCATGGCCCCAAAGCGGTCGCAACATGGCCCTACTGCGTCTCCAATGTATTATTGGTGTGGTTGGGAAATGGTGTGCCCCAGCAGTCATGGCCACGAGTGGTACAAAAGTGGTTCACGGATGGTTCAAAAGTGGTTCCAAAGTGGGTCCAAAATGGTTCTGGCGTGCCAGAATACGTTGGCCTAGGCATGTCCATCTGTTGCTCGGGATAGCGATCCACGAGCAAGCCCAGACAAACATATACCCCGATGCGCGCAATGGCAACGCGATGTTGCAGCGGTTGCCCAACACTGTTCCAAAAATGGTTCAGGAGTGTGTTCGCAATGGTCCTGAATTGGTTCCGACGTGGTGCTGCAGTGGTTCGGACACAGCGCGCGGAGGGAGTGGTTCACAAGTGTTGCACGCGTGGCCCAGAGATGGGTACATAATGGTTCCAGCATGGCCCAGAGGTTGTTCGCGCGCGACTTGCGGCAATGGCGCGGAAGTTGGAAGCGCGCCGCGCATGTTCGAACCGTGTGGTGCACGTGGTCGGCCGTGTGCCAAGAGTGGCTCAAAAGTGGTTCAAAAGTGGTGTCAAAGTGGTTCCAAAGTGGAACCGAAGTGGTTCCAACGTTGGCAGGGGCGTGCGTCGCGCCTTGTTCACGACAGTGCAGCGCGTCGCGTTGATCGTACGTTGCGCAAAAATGGTTCGCAGGTGGTCCCACAGTGGTTCCAAATTGGTACCAAAATGGTCGCAAGTTGGTTCTACTGCGCCTCCAATGTATTACTAGTGTGGTTGACAAGTGGTGTGCCCCAGCAGTCATGGCCACGAGTGGTTCAAAAGTGGTTCACGAGTGGTTCCAAAGTGGTTCCGAAGTGGGTCTAAAATGGTTCTGGAGTGGCAGCATACGTTGGCCTAGACATGCCCATTTGTGGATTGGGATAGCGACCCGCGAGCCAGCCCAGATAAATCACATTTCTCGTTGTGCGCAATGTCAGCGCGATGTTGCAGCAATTGCCCAAGCACGGTTCAAAAGTGGTTCGGAAGTTTCCCAACGCGGCCCCGAATTGGCCCCGAAGCGGTGCTGCAGTGGTTCGGACATGGCGCGCGGAGGGAGTGGTTCAAAAGTGCTGCGTGCGTGGTCCAGGCATGGATGCAGACTGGTTACAGCATGGCGCGGAGGTGGCTCGCGCGTGGCCTGCGACATTGGTGCGGGCATTGGAAGCGCGCCGTGCATGTTCGATCCGCGTGGTGCACGTGGTCGGCCTTGCGCCAAGGGTGGTTCAAAAGTGGTTCAACAGTGGTTCCAAAGTGGTTCCAAAGTGGAACCGAAGTGGTTCCAAAGTGGCCCAACGTTTGCAACGCAGTGTTTGCGAACCTGGCTCACGGCATTGCAGCGCGGCGCGTTGATCGAACGTTGCGTAAAAGTGGTTCGCAAGTGGCCCCAACGCGGTTCCACACTGATCCGAAAATGGTCGCAAGTTGGTTCTACTGCGTCTCCAGTGTAGTATTGGTGCGATTGAGAAGTGTACTCCAGCAATCATGGCCACGAGTGGTTCAAAAGTGGTTCACGGGTGGTTCAAAAGTGGTTCCAAAGTGGTTCCGGAGTGGGTGTAAAATGGTTCTGGGGTGGTAGGAAACGTTGCCCCAGGCACGCCCGTGTCTTGCTTGGGATAGCGACCCGCGGGCAAGCCCAGATAAGCCTGGTTTCTCGTTGCGCTCAATGGCAGCGCGATGTTGCAGCACGCGCCCAATAATGGTACAGAAGTGTTTTTCCCCCCGTGGTGGTTTCAAAGTGGTCCTGAAGTGGTTCCGAAGTGGTGCTGTAGTGGTTCGGGCTTGGCGGCGGAAAAGGTGGTTCAAAAGTGGTGCACGCGTCGTTCCGAAGTGGGCCCGAAACGTTTCCGAAGTGGCGCGGAAGTGGTTCGCGCGTAGCTTGCGACATCGGCGTGGGTTTCCGACGCGCCTTTTTCATGCACGATTGGCGTTGGGCAAGCCACTTTGCGCTAGGAGTGGTTCAAATGTGGTTCAAGAGTGGCCCCAAAGTGGTTGCAAAGTGGGCCCAATGTGGTTCCAAAGTGGTTCCGACGTTGGCAACGGCGTGCCCGCGCGCGCGTTGCACGGCAGGGCAGCGCGTCGCGGTGTTCGAACGTTGCGGACGAGTGGTTGGGGTGGATCTAAGGGTGCCCCAACGTGGCCCAACCGTGGCCGCAAGTTGGCCCTGTTGCGTTCCCAACGCAACTCGGGCGGCGCTTCTGGCACGCTGGCTTGACACATGGCATGTGTCACATGGCCTGGCACCACAGGGCTGCCGTTGGCAAGCGTGCCCATGCCCTTGCTAGTATCGCCAGTATTGCTGTGGGCGGGCATGCCCCCCCCCCACCTGGCACTGCCATCGCAAGCTCGCACCGCCCCTCCCACCCTTCTTACCAACTGCAGACTGCCCCCCGCCACCGACGGCAAACGCGCGGTGCCGCCGCGGCCCGAGAGAGGTGTGAAGGCGGTTCAGGGGCGGCCCAATCACAGTTGCCAGGCGGGCCCAGCGGGGCGCGGGATTGGTTCGGAAGTGGCGCGTGGAGGAAGTGCCCCAGATGTGGTTCGCGCGCAGCCCAAACTTGGCCCCAACGCAGTTCCAGCATGGACCGAACGGGTGTGGGAACTGACCTTCTGGCATTGGCGCGGGATGGAACATGGCCGATGTGCCATGACGTGCTCATAGCAATCGGGCCAACGTGGGCTGGGCGTCGCCCAGAAGTGGCGCGGACGCAGCTCAAGGGTGACCCGTGATGGGCCCCAACGCAGCCCCGAACGCGCAGAATTGGCTATACTGCGCTCGTGCGCATCACACGCCGCAGCGCGCACGCGAGAAGGTTCAACGCTTGCGCAGTCTTGGCTCGCACGTTGTCGAACCGCGCCTCCGAATTGTTTCGGGCGCGGCAAATGTGACACCCTGGGTGTCGGGGGTGCGCCCAGGCGCGGCGCGGGGGTTGCGCGCGCCATTGGACACCGACGCGGGGCGCTCAGGATCGTTTCAACCAGCACCAGAATCGACTCCGAAGTTGTGCGGCCGTGGCCCCGAACCAGTGCCAGGCTGTGTCCAGCGCGTGGCCAACCTGGCTCTGTCGTGGTGCTTGTTTGCGGGTGCGCGCGGGCTCCGTGAGCATGAAAGCCCGCGTCATTGCCCATAGCTGCTTTACTTTTGGCAGCGGCCCACGGGCGATTCAATGACTTGCCCAAAAAGGGTTCCAGCGCGAACCCACAGCATTGCCCAACGCAGTGCCGACGTGGTTCGGTCGTGGTGTTTTGCCGAACTTATTCAAACGTGGCCCCTAAGCTGTCGGGGCGCATTTCCGATGTGGTTTCGGCTGTGGGTTGTGGCATTGGCCCGCGGGCGGAAATGCCATGCCCAGTCTGGCGTCGCGTGCCACGCGTGGCTTCAGGCTGCCCAACGGCTGGCCCACAACTGCGCAAACGGTGTCCAAGCGTGGCCCCAGGGTGGCCCACGATTGGCTCGGGGAAAAGTGTGCGTGAGATTTGCATTGCAAGACTGGCTTTTGGATTTGCCCAATAAGTGACCCCCGCTACCAAAGTGGCCCCAAAGTGGTTCCAAAAAGGCACAGAGGTGGTTCGCGCGTGGCTTGCGGCATTGGCGCGGGGGCTGGCGCGCAATGCCTTCACGACCTGCGTTTTGGCATTTGGTCGGCCGCGTGCCAAGGATGGTTCAAAAGTGGTTCAAAAGTGGTCCCAAAGTGGTTCCAAAGATCCGAAGTGGTTCCAAAGTGGTCGAACGTTTGCAACGCAGTGCTTGCGAGCCTTGTCCACGACAGCGCAGCGGGGCGCGCGTTGAACGAACGTTGCGCAAACGTGGTTCGCAAGTGGCTCCGACGTGGTCCCAGCATGGCCCCAAAGCGGTCGCAACATGGCCCTACTGCGTCTCCAATGTATTATTGGTGTGGTTGGGAAAATGGTGTGCCCCAGCAGTCATGGCCACGAGTGGTTCAAAAGTGGTTCACGGATGGTTCAAAAGTGGTTCCAAAGTGGTTCCGAAGTGGGTCCAACATGGTTCTGGCGTGCCAGAATACGTTGGCCTAGGCATGTCCATCTGTTGCTCGGGATAGCGATCCGCGAGCAAGCCCAGACAAACATATACCCCGATGCGCGCAATGGCAACGCGATGTTGCAGCGGTTGCCCAACACTGTTCCAAAAATGGTTCAGGAGTGTTTTCGCAATGGTCCTGGATTTGTTCCGACGTGGTGCTGCAGTGGTTCGGACACGGCGCGCGGAGGGAGTGTTTCACAAGTGTTGCACGCGTGGCCCAGAGATGGGTACATAATGGTTCCAGCATGGCCCAGAGGTTGTTCGCGCGCGACTTGCGGCAATGGCGCGGAAGTTGGAAGCGCGCCGCGCATGTTCGAACCGTGTGGTGCACGTGGTCGGCCGTGTGCCAAGAGTGGCTCAAAAGTGGTTCAAAAGTGGTGTCAAAGTGGTTCCAAAGTGGAACCGGAGTGGTTCCAAAGTGGTTCCAACGTTGGCAAGGGCGTGCGTCGCGCCTTGTTCACGACAGTGCAGCGCGTCGCGTTGATCGTACGTTGCGCAAAAATGGTTCGCAGGTGGTCCCACAGTGGTTCCAAATTGGTACCAAAATGGTCGCAAGTTGGTTCTACTGCGCCTCCAATGTATCACTGGTGTGGTTGACAAGTGGTGTGCCCCAGCAGTCATGGCCACGAGTGGTTCAAAAGTGGTTCACGAGTGGTTCAAAAGTGGTTCCAAAGTGGGTCTAAAATGGTTCTGGAGTGGCAACATACGTTGGCCCAGACATGCCCATTTGTGGATTGGGATAGCGACCCGCGAGCCAGCCCAGATAAAGCACATTTCTCGTTGTGCGCAATGTCAGCGCGATGTTGCAGCAATTGCCCAAGCACGGTTCAAAAGTGGTTCGGAAGTTCCCCAACGTGGCCCCGAATTGGCCCCGAAGCGGTGCTGCAGTGGTTCGGACATGGCGCGCGGAGGGAGTGGTTCAAAAGTGCTGCGTGCGTGGTCCAGGCATGGATGCAGACTGGTTACAGCATGGCGCGGGGGTGGCTCGCGCGTGGCCTGCGACATTGGTGCGGACATTGGAAGCGCGCCGTGCATGTTCGATCCGCGTGGTGCACGTGGTCGGCCTTGCGCCAAGGGTGGTTCAAAAGTGGTTCAACAGTGGTTCCAAAGTGGTTCTAAAGTGGAACCGAAGTGGTTCCAAAGTGGTCCAACGTTTGCAACGCAGTGTTTGCGAACCTGGCTCACGGCATTGCAGCGCGGCGCGTTGATCGAACGTTGCGCAAAAGTGGTTCGCAAGTGGCCCCAACGCGGTTCCACACTGATCCGAAAATGGTCGCAAGTTGGTTCTACTGCGTCTCCAGTGTAGTATTGGTGTGATTGAGAAGTGGTGTACTCCAGCAATCATGGCCACGAGTGGTTCAAAAGTGGTTCACGGGTGGTTCAAAAGTGGTTCCAAAGTGGTTCCGAAGTGGGTGTAAAATGGTTCTGGGGTGGTAGGAAACGTTGCCCCAGGCACGCCCGTGTCTTGCTTGGGGTAGCGACCCGCGGGCAAGCCCAGATAAGCCTGATTTCTCGTTGCGCTCAATGGCAGCGCGATGTTGCAGCACGCGCCCAATAATGGTACAGAGGTTTTTTTTTCCCCGTGGTGGTTTCAAAGTGGTCCTGAAGTGGTTCCGAAGTGGTGCTGTAGTGGTTCGGGCTTGGCGGCGGAAAAGGTGGTTCAAAAGTGGTGCACGCGTCGTTCCGAAGTGGGCCCGGAACGTTTCCGAAGTGGCGCGGAAGTGGTTCGCGCGTAGCTTGCGACATCGGCGTGGGTTTCCGACGCGCCTTTTTCATGCACGATTGGCGTTGGGCAAGCCACTTTGCGCTAGGAGTGGTTCAAATGTGGTTCAAGAGTGGCCCCAAAGTGGTTGCAAAGTGGGCCCAATGTGGTTCCAAAGTGGTTCCGACGTTGGCAACGGCGTGCCCGCGCGCGCGTTGCACGGCAGGGCAGCGCGTCGCGGTGTTCGAACGTTGCGGACGAGTGGTTGGGGTGGATCTAAGGGTGCCCCAACATGGCCCAACCGTGGCCGCAAGTTGGCCCTGTTGCGTTCCCAACGCAACTCGGGCGGCGCTTCTGGCACGCTGGCTTGACACATGGCATGTGTCACATGGCCTGGCACCACAGGGCTGCCGTTGGCAAGCGTGCCCATGCCCTTGCTAGTATCGCCAGTATTGCTGTGGGCGGGCATGCCCCCCCCACCACCTGGCACTGCCATCGCAAGCTCGCACCGCCCCTCCCACCCTTCTTACCAACTGCAGACTGGCCCCCGCCACCGACGGCAAACGCGCGGTGCCGCCGCGGCCCGAGAGCGGTGTGAAGGCGGTTCAGGGGCGGCCCAATCACAGTTGCCAGGCGGGCCCAGCGGGGCGCGGGATTGGTTCGGAAGTGGCGCGTGGAGGAAGTGCCCCAGATGTGGTTCGCGCGCAGCCCAAACTTGGCCCCAACGCAGTTCCAGCATGGACCGAACGGGTGTGGGAACTGACCTTCTGGCATTGGCGCGGGATGGAACATGGCCGATGTGCCATGACGTGCTCATAGCAATCGGGCCAACGTGGGCTGGGCGTCGCCCAGAAGTGGCGCGGACGCAGCTCAAGGGTGACCCGTGATGGACCCCAACGCAGCCCCGAACGCGCAGAATTGGTTATACTGCGCTCGTGCGCATCACACGCCGCAGCGCGCACGCGAGACGGTTCAACGCTTGCGCAGTCTTGGCTCGCACGTTGTCGAACCGCGCCTCCGAATTGTTTCGGGCGCGGCAAATGTGACACCCTGGGTGTCGGGGGTGCGCCCAGGCGCGGCGCGGGGGTTGCGCGCGCCATTGGACACCGACGCGGGGCGCTCAGGATCGTTTCAACCAGCACCAGAATCGACTCCGAAGTTGTGCGGCCGTGGCCCCGAACCAGTGCCAGGCTGTGTCCAGCGCGTGGCCAACCTGGCTCTGTCGTGGTGCTTGTTTGGGGTGCGCGCGGGCTCCGTGAGCATGAAAGCCCGCGTCATTGCCCATAGCTGCTTCACTTTTGGCAGCGGCCCACGGGCGATTCAATGACTTGCCCAAAAAGGGTTCCAGCGCGAACCCACAGCATTGCCCAACGCAGTGCCGACGTGGTTCGGTCGTGGTGTTTTGCCGAACTTATTCAAACGTGGCCCCTAAGCTGTCGGGGCGCATTTCCGATGTGGTTTCGGCTGTGGGTTGTGGCATTGGCCCGCGGGCGGAAATGCCATGCCCAGTCTGGCGTCGCGTGCCGCGCGTGGCTTCAGGCTGCCCAACGGCTGGCCCACAACTGCGCAAACGGTGTCCAAGCGTGGCCCCAGGGTGGCCCACGATTGGCTCGGGGAAAAGTGCGCGTGAGATTTGCATTGCAAGACTGGCTTTTGGATTTGCCCAATAAGTGACCCCCCGCTACCACGACAAGCAACTGTGGTCAAGCCCGAACAGCGACGATGCACATATGCAGCGGCAGTCGGTTTAGGCTGCAGATCGCCAGTGTAGCCGGTTGGCAAAAGCATGGCCGAGTCGAATTGCAAGGTCAAGTTTCGGTGGCATCGCAGATAAAAGGAATGGGGGGATGCGCGCACACGGCATGGGATGCCACGGCTTGGGCGCTTTGCGTTAGCGGTGCAGTGGCTCGCGTCGGTAGACCTGTGAGTGCAGATGCGCCCAGGTTTGCTTACCCAGACTCGGGCACGCCATGCTGGAAGAAGCAAGTTTGGTTCGGTGATTTGTTTGATGCAGCTGGTTGTGCAGAATAGCGGTGTTTCTCGTGTGAATGAACGATTGTCTGTGACCACAAACATAGGTATGCATAGACATGCTGTGGGTAGCACGCGTGGTGGGACGTACGCAGGCGAACTTCGTTATACAGTGTCAGCTCGAAGGCACAATATCTACAGTTAAACGCTTATCGCAGTAGTGATTCAAATCATGGCTTCCAGATGGTAACTCGCACGTCCTAGTTAAAAAGACCTTTTGGATTTCGCAATGCAGTTGCACGTGTCCTTCGGGGCCTCACAGGGAACCAGGGGCATCACAGTACTGGGGCCTGCGAGCTGCATTCAGATTGCGGGGGCGTCTCAGGCGAACGCCGCGCGTGATCCAATCCTACATGAGGTTGTGGTCTGCGTTGTTTCCTCCCCCCTCATCATCATCGCGCCCGCATTGCTCCTCCTCAGTGCCTTCCACATCGACATCGTCGTCGTCCTCCTCATCTGCCATTCTGTCTCGGTTCTCCTCCTCCTTCCTCACCCTCCCCTCTCATGCCACGGTCTGCGTGTGTTTTGCTCCAGAGGCGCATCGCTGGCCAAACCGGCCAGCTCCGCAAGTACACCAACAAACAGTCGATGAAGTAGTATGTCACCCACTGGCCATGCACTCTCGGATGTCTTTGACATTGGGCCTGTACTTGCCATGGGCGGCAGCGTCCATGGACCCTGCTTTTGAAAGCCACGTGGACAAATATAATATCGCTGCTGACGGTCCGAACGTCTCCGTCTGAAGTGAAAGCGACCTGTATTTCGAGCAAGGTGGTGCGTGCACTGGGCACTTGACCCTCAGGCCAACTCCACCTCTCCAGTGAGTTTCAATGGACACTGGATGTCCAAGCACATGCTCTGGAACATCGGCCGCCCCAACCACGTCACCCTCGACGCCTGGAGATGCAGGCGCTCCGCCAGCGTCAGGATCAGCATCATCCAGCGACGCGTCGTCGTCGCCATGAGGATCGTCGCCATCGATGTCCTTGATGGCTGCCAGTTCAACTCCTGGTCTGGGCGCTGGCGGGGGAGCAATCAAATCTCCGTTCACGGCATCGGCCCCGTGGGTGTCGATCTTGTCGCGCTGCTCCTGGGCTCCTTTAGCACTGGCTTTCAGCGGGACTGGGCCTTTCGATCGAAGTAGCCACTTGTAGTGCACGGCCGACTGGTCGCTCCTGAACATGGCCATCCCTTTGTCGAATATCGCACTGCATCCGATCACACACTGGAGGTAAAACCGCCTGGAACAGATCCTGCGGTCATCATATACCTTTGGCGCCTTAGGCGCATGAAGGACAAGACGGGACTGCCCAACAAATCCCAGACGGTCGAGCTCATCGATCAAGCACGCCACTGGGATATGAGGGTCAGCCAGAGGCTTCCTGGGGCAGCAGGGAACAGCAATTTGGAATCCGAACCCCGGGTACTTGAAAACTCGGAACTCGAAACCTCGAAAACCCTGGATCGCATCGGAAAGGTTCCCGAATCGCGAGATTCGGGTCGAGACGAAACCTGAACCA
Source organism: Prorocentrum cordatum (assembly GCA_963575745.1). Classification (NCBI taxonomy): domain Eukaryota; class Dinophyceae; order Prorocentrales; family Prorocentraceae; genus Prorocentrum; species Prorocentrum cordatum. The sequence continues at coordinate 617,311 of CAUYUJ010021971.1, read as the reverse complement.
AACAATCGGATGCGATCGGATTCGGAAGAGTGGAAGGCAGAGAGAGAGAGGAGCGGGGCGGAGGTGGAGGGAGAGGGAAAGGGGGGGAGGGAACAGGTGGGGGACGAGAAGGGGCGAAGGAGGGGAAGGAGGAAGGGGGCGATGAGGACAGGGGACAGGCGAGCCCCAAAAATCCTTCACTGCAGAGTCTGCGCACGTTTCCCCCAGAAGTCCTCCACTGCAAAGGCTGTGGGCCCTGGAGGCCCTGGCAACCGTCGACCTGGTTCTCGCCAACAGTGAACTTCCTGATGTCGCCTCCTCTGCCGATGTCGCCGAAGATGCCGAACACGTTGCAGTACTTCCCTGTGGGGTCCATCAGAAAGACATCAAGTCGCTGGGGAATGCCGCCAGCGTCGCCTGCGCTCCCGTCGTCGCTCACGTCCATCTGTGAAAGCAGCCACGTAGAATCATCATTCGGCTGTGTCGTCACAGTTGGGACCAGTATGTCTTTGCATCTTGTTGATAGCACCTGGTACACTTTAAAGTGACGTTCGCCGTCAGCATCCGAAACGACTGGAACTGCGACAAAATCATATACTGCCAAGGTGCTGCGAAGAAGCTCAAGCAGTAGCCTCTGCGAGTCGGTCATGGCAACACCGTCATCGACACCGCCGCTGTCGTATGGCACGATCTCCCCATGCTCTCGAACAGGGAACTCCACCTCACCTCGAACTCCGCCGATCTCGATGGGGCCACCCTTGCCGCGCAATTCGCTGCACCCGAAACAACGATGCGTGTTGAGCTCATACGTCTTGCAATGCACGGCCTTGGATTTCATCCTAACTGGCGTTGTCGGTCTCTTCACGTTCACGATCGCTGTCCAGGAGTTCCACACGTGCTGCAAACAAGACCCAGTTCGATGTATGAGATCATCCAGCCCATCCAGATTCTGAGATAAACGCAGGGTTGAAGCAACGAACGGGAACCGTGTGCAACGAGAACTGCCCATGACCCTCTTAGCCCTCGCGCGCGGCCCCTCGGCGACGTGGTCGTCGAACGGAATGTCTCTGAGCGCGTCGACAGGGCCCCGCAATGCATCTGGAAGTGGGCCTCCCTCTGCTGGTAGCATAAGCACGTGGGCCCTGAGGTTCGACTCGGGACCAAGAAAATACATGGTGAGGGGATGATGGCGTTCAGACTGTACGGGGTCGAAGTCTTCCAGAACTTTCTGAACTACTCCAGGTTCGCCCAATCGCGCTAACAAGTAGGGCAACTGCACAGGGAACCTCAGCTTCCGCAACGCCAGCGCCTTGGCGAACTCAGCAGCTCCAAGACACTTACTGCGAAGATCCACGCTGCCGCCGAAGTCGCTGAACGACCAGCCGTAGATCTCGCCCATCCCGTCCTCGAGTGCAACACGCGCCTTCTGCCCAGCAAAAGGAAGGAGCCTCCCTGTCCGTTGACACTCGACCTTCTTGCCTTGTTCGTACGCGTCCTGATGGCACACGCACGATTGCAAGTCCGTCAACCACCCAGCGAACCACCGCGCGAACCTGTGCTGAATAAGCCACGCTTCGTTATGAATCGATGCTTGCACTCTCCTGACAAGGGTGGTGTCCCGAATCTTCTTGACGAAGGTGCAGTCGTCCCATGATCGCCGTACTATGTCAATCAATACTGACGTTGCCCTGCATGCCTTGCGGAGCGTGCCCCACCTCCACTCTGCAAAGCAGGGGGCAGCAATTGAGTCGAGAAGCTGAGCGACTCCAGTGAACCTCTGTCGAACGGCAGCCTGTATATCAGCAGAATACAACCTCGAGGAATTCAAAACAGCTTTCAGACCAGTCAAAAACGATGGGAACCACTCCAGACTGCTCAACCCTCGCTCGATAACGGTGCCAACGATGTGCATCCATCCTGGAGCCACAACTGCAAATGGAAACCACCTTTCGTGGCGAGATACATTGCGTGGGACTCTGATGCCCACGTGTCCACCGAATTCGATCAATACATCAGGGCATGCACTCAACAAACGTTCCGCCCCGAAGTCCGTTGTGATGGACACGACCCTCGTCAAAAACATGCGGATGCTCTCGAACGACGGGCCCACAAGCAGCATGATCTTCCACAAGATCGCGTATGCCTTGCCCTGTAAATTCAATTGTCGGTTGCCAATTCTGACCACAGGAAGTAATATGCGCGAGCAGCCCCAGGATGATGGCGATGACCGAATACAATCCATTGTTGATGCCATCAGTTCAACTCCGCTCCACTGCGGACTGCCATCTGTGAACAGGTAGATGTGGGCTGTGTCGAGCGTGTCTCTCATCATCATACGTGTCAATAGCATGCGCACGGCGTCCAAGCGGATCCTGCCCAAGCGAACAACATTTCTACTGCACTACTTGTGCGGAGCAACACTTTCCGAGATTTCTCCAGGTCATGGCCGCATATGATCTTCGCCCAAGCTTTTCTGGCGGGTTCAATATAACGCAAGCTCTTGGGAAACCGAGTGGCTGAAAGGAAATCAACGACGACGTGGGCGGGCATGCATCCGAGTAGTTCTGTTGGCCTGGGCTGTGCAACGACACTGAAGGGCCCAGCTCGTCTAACCACCTCAGGCGGGCACTGCGATAAAAAAAAGCACGACCTCCAGTGCCGAGCTTCTCTGGGAGATGGCCCATTCGGCAGTAGCTGCCGCCCAAACCTGCACTTTGCAGAGAGAGGTGCGATCTTCAGGATCCGAGATGCGTTGCTTATTTGAGAAACGTAGTCTGGAGACGTGAATACCGTGACGAACTTTATATCAACCATTGTCACGTCTTGACTCCGAGCCCATTTCTCAACGAGTGTTCGACATGGAAGTTCGCGTTGAGCGTCGGTGTCGTCGAACGCATCTCCGCACAACTCGGATGCACAGCACCTCCACACATCAACGAAACCGCATGGTAGTCTGAGTGGCCATCTGAGGGTCGATGCAGTTGTTATCTTGTACATAATGGCCCCCGCGACTGGTTCGTTCACGAGGCGTTGCATGTCATTGAACAGCCCCAGCGTATGTTCATTCATTTCGGTAGCAAACCTATCTGCTCTGACTGCCTCCCAAAAGCCGAAGGCAATTGCGTGCACGTATCTTGGCTGAAATGCATTCACTTGGGATGTCACCGTGAAGCCGATGAGGGATTCGGCCGCACATATCAGAAACACACACAAGCCTCCGAACTCGTCGTGTGCATTGGGTCGGCGGCCTCGTTTGCGCCTTGGCGCAGCTGACGGTGACACATCATCAATCACAGGCTGTGGATCACCATCGATGCCGCCACAATCACTGTGGCATGGGTCATCGTAGTCGATTGCATCGTGATGCTCCTCCATGGAATCAGCCAAAATGGCTATGGCTGCGGTGCGCCGATATGAAGAGCAGCAAAGTTGGCAGGAAGAGAAACAGCACCGATGTCTCACCCCCGAATCCTCTGACGTCACCAGCAGAAGGACGGGGAGGAGCGGCAGAACACGATTGGCCGAAACACTCCGAGGAACACGTTGCATTAGGAAGGGGAAGGTATACAAGCGAGGACTGATGTGTCAATTTGTGTGAAGTGTTCCTCTCTTCTGTAATTGGTTTAACGTCCTCCTCGCCCTACTCCCCATCCCTCCTCCTCCTACTCCTTCTCCGCTTTTGCACGGTGTGTCTAAAACACTGACATCGCTGCGCGGTTTCTTGACTGATCGAGACAATCATAGCTCAATCCGCCGACCCCATCGAGGCCATTAGCGCGAGAGTCCACTGGGCCCCAAGAGTTCGGGCGTGACCCTCTTCCCCAACGTGCGCCGACAGTTTTAAGATGGGTGAAAAGCGAAGTCCCCGATGCGCCCCGACGAGTTCTAACCTGTGGGGGGAGGGCAAGAAGATGTATCGGCGAAAGGCTCTTCTGACACTCATCCTATCATCTAACGATGTGGCGATCACTTCAACGACTAAGTTGTTAGCATTGATCGTACAGCTGGTAACTCTAAATGTTCTACCTCCCTATGCTTGGGTTTGCGGACCTAGGTATCAATTTACTTTGGGGTTGGGGGATCTATGCATCACCAATTCGGCGGCTTAGCTCACAAACCAAGGCCTTACCAGGCTCCTCTTCCCGAGCTCCCCTCTGACGGGCACAGGGCCCGGCAAGGGCCCTTGGAGGCTGACGCTTGACATACACTTCCGCCGAAAGCTTGTGCACGATGCGAAGACGTCAGCTGAACCTGGCAAGATCCGCGGGGTGGTCAGCTGACGACCCGCAGCCCATGCCGATCGTGCCGGTGTGCACAAGCATCCCGCACTCCGCCCGAGGGCCACGCCCGCCTTGCGCGCCGCCCCGACCCTCCTTTTCCCCATTAACAAGTCGAACTCAGGAGCCGCACTGTGCGGAAAAAAAAACCTTCGGCCGCTCGGGCAATGTTTCAGCCCCTTCCCGCGACGAGGACAAGCACGCATGACTACGTGAAAGGGTGCTCGCATTCTCGGCGCGCCTGGCGCCCCCGGGCTGCCAGGCCTGCGCCCTGCTCGTGCAGTGACACAAAAAAAGGAGCCAGAGCCAAGGTGGGACTCTGGCCAAAAGCTGATCGAGTGCCGTCCAGCTCGCAATCGAGACGTAATACTCGAAACCGCGAGATGCTGGCCGTGAGACACGTTGGGCAGCTAACTGAGGAGCTAATTACCAAGAGAGACCTGCCTTCGAAGTCGTTGCAATTCGGATTGTTGAAAATATCATGCACTGGTGCGTTGAGCTCCCTGGGAAGACTGGGGGCAGGCCGATGAGCTCATTTGAGGGAGTTTCTGTGGAACTACCGTCATCCCCACCCCCGGCGTGGGGAGCACAGGGGCCCAGAGCGGCCTCCGGCACCGTTTCCAGACAGATCCGGTGGATCCGGTGGATCCGGTGGATCCGCCGACGAATCCCAAACCGGCGCCCTCGCTTGAGACATCCTCACAAAACCGGCCCCGGGGGAGGTGCCCAGAGGAGCCCAGAGCGGCCTCCGGCACCGTTTCCGGACACATCCGGTGGATCCGGTGGATCCGGTGGCCGCCGACGAATCCCAAACCGGCGCCCTCGCTTGAGACATCCTCACAAAACCGGCCCCGGGGGAGGTGCCCAGAGGAGCTCAGAGCGGCCTCCGGCACCGTTTCCGGACAGATCCGCTGGATCCGGTGACGAATCCCAAACCTGCGCCCTCGCTTGAGACATCCTCACAAAACCGGCCCCGGGGGAGGTGCCCAGAGGAGCCCAGAGCGGCCTCCGGCACCGTTTCCGGACAGATCCGGTGGATCCGTGGATCCGCTGGATCCGGTGTCGAATCCCAAACCGGCGCCCTCGCTTGAGACATCCTCACAAAACCGGCCCCGGGGGAGGTGCCCAGAGGAGCCCAGAGCGGCCTCCGGCACCGTTTCCGGACAGATCCGGTGGATCCGCTGGATCCGGTGACGAATCCCAAACCGGCGCCCTCGCTTGAGACATCCTCACAAAACCGGCCCCCGGGGAGGTGCCCAGAGGAGCCCAGAGCGGCCTCCGGCACCGTTTCCGGACAGATCCGGTGGATCGGTGGATATCCGCCGGACGAGTCCCAAACCGGCGCCCTCGTGACACATCTCACAAAACCGGCCCGGGGGAGGTGGAACCCAGAGCGGCCTCCGGCACCGTTTCCTGGACAGATACGGTGGATTCCAGGGGGATCGCCGACGAATCCCAAACCGGCGCCTCGCTTGAGAGCGTTATTATTCTTTTGAGACCATCCTCACAAACCGGGACCCGGGGGTCCCGGGGGAGGTGCCCAGAGGCCCAGAGCGGCCTCCGGCACCGTTTCCGGACAGATCCGCTGGATCGGGTGGATCCGCCGACGAATCCCAAACCGGCGCCCTCGCTTGAGACATCCTCACAAAACCGGCCCCGGGGGAGGTGCCCAGAGGAGCCCAGAGCGGCCTCCGGCACCGTTTCCGGACAGATCCGGTGGATCCGCTGGATCCGGTGACGAATCCCAAACCGGCGCCCTCGCTTGAGACATCCTCACAAAACCGGCACCGGGGGAGGTGCCCAGAGGAGCCCAGTAGCGGCCTCCCGGCACCGTTTCCGGGACTGAATCCGGTTGGATTTCGGTGGTATCCGCCGACGTATCCAAACCGGACGCCCACTCGCTTGAGCATCCTCACAAAACCGGCACCGGGGGAGGTGCCCAGAGGAGCCCAGAGCGGCCTTCTTTCTAGCTTATATCGTTGATTCGTTCAAGCACGTTTCCGGACAGATTCCGCTGGATTCCGGTGGATCCGCGACGAATCCCAAACCGGCGCCCTTCCCGCTTGAGGAAAGACTCACAAAAACGGCCATGGGGAGGTGCCCAGAGGAGCCCATGAGCGGGCGCTTCGGCACTTTGTTTCCCGGACAAAATTACGGGTGGATCCGCCTTACGAATCCACAAAAGCAGGCCCTCGCTGTGCTATTGGACCCTTTGTGATAGTGTGAGGACATCCTCACAAAACCGGCCCCGGGGGAGGTGCCCAGAGGAGCCCAGAGCGGCCTCCGCCACCGTTTCCGGACAGATCCGCTGGATCCGGTGGATCCGCCGACGAATCCCAAACCGGCGCCCTCGCTTGAGACATCCTCACAAAACCGGCCCCGGGGGAGGTGCCCCGAGGAGCCCAGAGCGGCCTCCGGCACCGTTTCCGGACAGATCCGGTGGATCCGCTGGATCCGCTGGATCCGGTGACGAATCCCAAACCGGCGCCCTCGCTTGAGACATCCTCACAAAACCGGCCCCGGGGGAGGTGCCCTGAGGAGCCCAGAGCGGCCTCCGGCACCGTTTCCGGACAGATCCGGTGGATCCGCTGGATCCGCTGGATCCGGTGACGAATCCCAAACCGGCGCCCTCGCTTGAGACATCCTCACAAAACCGGCCCCGGGGGCGGTGCCCAGAGGAGCCCAGAGCGGCCTCCGGCACCGTTTCCGGACAGATCCGGACAGATCCGGTGGATCCGCTCCCCGGGGGAGGTGCCCAGAGGAGGAATGAGGAGGAAGAGGAGGAGGAGGAGGAGGAGGAGGAGGAGGAGGAGGAGGAGGAGGAGATGATGGAGCTGTGGGGTGGAGGAGGACAGACGGAGGCAAGAGAAGGATGGAGGAGGAGGAGGAGGAGGAGGAGGAGGAGGAGGAGGAACCTCATCCTCACCCTCGCCAACAGGCGCACGCACCTTCTTCTATATACAGAAACTCCCGATCAACCGCAGAGCGGCCGGCTAGTATGTAATCTCTGCTGAAGGTAGTTATAACAATATGCAATGCCACACCATGTATGCGATGTTTGATTGGGCTATTCCAAGCCGTTCATAGTGGATTCTGAGTCTGCACAAAGAAGCAGCCTAAAACCTAATTAGGCGAGCTCTGTGCCAGCTCGCCCTGGCAGGTCAGGGCGCTGGCCGAATCTGCGCGAGTGGGCAGTGTTCATGGCCGTTCTTATGCCTGCCATTGAAGCAGAAGCCTGGGAGAAACTCATCAAACGGACCAAGTAGTATCGCCCACCGACGCGTCGTCAGCTGTGGGGTGGCGCAGCACGTAGTCTGGCACCTTCATCACCTCTTCGAGCCCGTCGGCCCCGAACAGCCCGCCGTCGCCCTGGGAGCCGCCGCCTGCGCCGACGCGCCGCACCAAGACCGTGGCGTAGCGCTGGTCGGCAGCGCTGAACCGCTTCGGAACGGAACTCGTGCCCTGGGTGGCGTCGATGCCTTCTGCCTCTGCCTCCGGCCCCGCCCCCTCCTCCTCCCCGACGACCTCGGCCTCCACGGAACCCACGTCGGGGTCCCTGTAGAGGCGAACGCGGACCCCCCTGTCGTAGCGCCTTCTCAAGAGCTTTGATGGAATGTCCCTCAGTGCTGGCAGTACCCCGCCCTGCGTCGCAGGGCCGGTGAACCTCTCGAGGTCCGCCTGGAGCTCAGACATGACGTACGCCTGCAGCTCCTCGTGCTCGTCGAACGCGCTCTCCAGCCTGACGTCGTGAACGAGCCCGGAATGCCCACCGTGCCTCGACCCGTGAACTCGGGCTGGGAACCAACCGCCGAATTTCTGGGAGAAGACGCTCACCGATTCGCCCTCGACGAGAGGCATACGCAAGTCTCTCACGTCCACGTTCTGCACCGTCTGTCCGGTCCCACCCAGCTGTACTTCGTAGCTGAACGCATTAACCTTCAGGGCCTTGTCGTAATGCGTGCCATTGACACAGAGGATCTTGGCCGGCAGCCATGTTTGTTTACTCTCTGACCAATATTCCACCGACTGCCCCTTGTGGCAAAGCTGCAGGGTTGTGCTGGTTGCCGACCCCGTGTCGAACGTGACCGTTTTGGAACCATTGTCGCCAATCTGAGTTGTTATCCTCTCTGCGACCGCATCCTCGGTCTCGATGTTCAAATCATAAGTCATCCACACCATGCGGCCGTGCTTCTTCTGTTGCTCCCTCCAAGTGAGGCAGTCGACATCGCCGTCAAAGAAAGGCTGCTCTGCATTCCCTTCCACAGGACTCACCTCGACACCAGCGCTGCGCAGCTTCTCGAGGAGAGGGCTGATCGCATTGGACACACCATTTCTTGGGGCGCTTGCGGTACCGAGCACGAGGCTGTCGCCAGGATGGTCCGCGACGCGGTGGAGCCCCCGGGCGTCCTCCTGGCCGTCGACCTTGAGGACGTACTGGTCCTCCTTCCTGCTGTACGAGACCGAGATCACATGCTTCTCGCCATCCGCGAGATACGTCTTCCCGCTGATGCAGTCCTCGCCGACCTGCCATGCCGCGAGGCCCTGCCGGATCACGAGGGCCTTCGCCCCGCCCCCGCGAGCCGCGCCGCCCCGGCGGGGGAGCCGCCCGACCAGCAGCGAGTCCTGGGCGGTGGTCCTCACCCCAACCTGCAACTCGAAGTCAACCGTGCCACCGAAATCCAGGTCCACTGGTCCGACCGGAGCGCCCTGGCCACCATGGGGCGTCAGGGTGGCACAGCCTGGCACCTGCCCCTTCTTGCGCGTGTCCGCGTCTCCGTCGACGAGTCCCTCGTCCCTCGTCCAGTGGAGGTTTAAGCCACGGCTGCTGGGATACCTCCTCCTCCGGACGAGCCAGCCGAGCAGGCAAGCACAGAAGACGAAAGTGACAACGATCGCAATGGCAACTCCCGACGCCTGCGCCTCGCAGCCCTCGCCCGTCACGGGATCCGGGCCGCTCGGGCAGCTCCAGTCGTACGGGCACCCGACGTACTGCTCGCACGCCTCGGAGCTGGCCACGCCGCTGGCTCCCGGCGCGGCGCTCGCGCTGCACAGCTCGACGGCGTCGCTGCCCCACGCCCCGATGCACTCCACGGTGCGGGTGCGCTCCCCCGCGCCGCACGTGTTGCTGCACGTCGACCAGGGCGTGCGGGCCACCCACCGCGCCACGGGGAGGGTGAAGCGAGCGGACGTCGGCGCCCCGGCGAGGAGCGTGGCGGTGGAGAGGCCCGGCGGGGCGCCGCTGCCGGCCGCCTCCAGGGCAGCCTGCAGCTCGCCGATGAAGTCGCCCACGCCGAGGCCGAGGAGCCCATCCTCCAGGTCTGTCAGGCTGTCAATCGGGTAGGGCTGCAGCACGGCCTCGAAGGAGAGCCCGTGCAGGGACGCCAGGCGCCTCGTGGGAGTGGCAGGGGCCCAGCCGGGGCTCAGCTCCTCCTGCCCCTTGAGGAATATCTGGCCCTGAAGCAGGCCCAAGAGTTTGGCAAGTGTGCTCTTGATGGCGGCCTCGATTCCTGCACTGCGGGCCCAGTCGGCAGTCAGGCCCGAATCGGATTCATTGGTGGCGATTGCCATCTCAACGACAAAGACATCGGTAAGCTCTAGCGCCTCTGCGTGCCGAGAGTGTATGCAGATCAGTGGGAGTTCGTCAAACTGGCCATTGGTGCACTTGATTGGCTCGATCAATTCGTACGACTCGTTGCATACTGGCGAGCAGCTCGAACCGCTTGCAGTGCCGACGCACGAAGAGCTATCGATCACGTCCCACGTGTCTGGCACCGAGTCCGCGTAGCATGCCATTCCAGCGGTTGACGTTTGTGTCGCCGTCGTAAGAAACCACACAAGAACTTCTGGCTCAGTCGCAAGCAGTGAGGTTACACTGGGCAGGCCCATTTCTTCCAACACCGCCTGTAGCGTCGAAGCGATGACGCTGGTGTCATTGTGCAGCGCAGCCAGGAGAGTTTGCTCTCTTGACGCATCGGAGCCCGCCACGGCGACAATGTAAGCAACTGCATAAGAGAAGGTGGTGCTGCTGAGCGCTCTCGCACCCCGTCGACTGCCAGATGTGCCCGCTTGACTGACGGTTACAGAGTCGACGGTGACCAGCGACTCCGACATATCCAAATACAGCGAGATAGCGCTCTGAGCAGCGGCCGCTGCATCGGCAGAGGAGACGTTGGTGCCGAATGTGAGCACGAGGGTGCCCCGGACCTCGGACCACCGCTGTGGGGTAGCGGTCGCGGTAGCGGTTGTGGTGCCTGTGGTTGTAGTGGAATGAAGTGTCGAACTTGAGGCCTGGGACGTCAAAGGGGCGGTCGTGCTGGAAGACGAGGTCGTGCTATAGGTCTCGCTTGTCGTAGTCCCTGTCTCGCTGTACGTCTTGGTCGTCGTAGTCCCAGTTGCGGTGAAGGTCTCGGTGGTCGTAGTCGGGGTAGTGCTGCTGGACGCGGTGGAAGACGTCCGCGTTGTCGAGCTGGACGCGGTGGCAGTGGTCGGGGCAGTGCTGCTGGACGCGGTGGCAGTTGTCAGAGTGGTGGTGCTGGACATTGAAGTGGTGTGCCCGGTAGTCGTGCTGGTCATGCTGGATGTAGTCACACTTGTGGTGCTGGTCGTGGACATAGTGGCGAAAGTAGTGGTGTGCCCGGTAGTGGTGCTGGTCATGCTGGATGCGGTGATGGTGTTGGTGTTGGTCAGGGTAGTGGTGCTGGATTCAGTGGAGCTGCTCGTGCTTACGCTGGTAATGCTGGTAATGCTGGTCGTGGTGCCAGTGGACGTGGTAATGGTGCTGGTCGACATTGTGCTGGTCGCCGTTCTGCTGGTCGCCGTCATGCTGGTCGAGGTCACGCTCACCGTTGTCATGGTTGCAGTAACAATCTGGATTTCTGGTGATGCAACGGTTACTAAAGTTCCATCAGTTCCTAAGCCTAGCGCCTGCAGCTTCGTTTGCAGAGATGCGGTGAAGTTAGAAGATTCGTTGGCTATCTGCCATGTCGCTTCGAAGATTTGGCTAGCAGAACCTATAGGTGCGACTATCTCGAAATCTGCTACCCACAAGCTGACAGTCGACCGGCCGTTAGAGGAGGAGACAGTCACCAAAAGTTGATCGCCATCCACGCCAAACGTATCAGATAAATGCAACGTTATCGCATCTGTCACATTGTCCACTGTGCCATTGCTTGAAAAATATAAGGAACTGCTTACAACATAAAGCGGGGTAGTGGTGCTAGTAAGGGTGGCACTGGTACTGGTCGCAGTAATGCTGGTCACAGTGGTGCTGGTAATACTGATGCTACTTGCGCTGGTGCTGGTCAAGGTGCCAGTGGTCTGGCTGACGCTGGTACTCACACTGGACGTGGAGGTCTCGGACGACGTACTAACAGACGTGCTGGATGTATCTGACTTGGTTGACACTGTCACAGTAGCGGTCTGGCTGACGCTGGTACTCACACTGGATGTGGAGGTCTCGGACGACGTACTTACAGACGTGCTGGATGTATCTGAGTTGGTTGACACTGTCACAGTAGCGGTCTGGCTGACGCTGGTACTCACACTGGACGTGGAGGTCTCGGACGACGTACTTACAGACGTGCTGGATGTATCTGACTTGGTTGACACTGTCACACTAGCGGTCTGGCTGACGCTGGTACTCACACTGGAGGTGGAGGTCTCGGACGACGTACTTACAGACGTGCTGGATGTATCTGACTTGGTTGACACTGTCACACTAGCGGTACCAGAAGTGCTGGAATCGGATAACGTAGATGCAGTCGCCGTGAAAGTCTGGGATGATGTGCTCGCAGTCGCACTGGAAATTACACTGCCTGAGGGTGCCGGTGTAGCAAGCGCACCTGTCGTCTCCGCGTTGGCAGTGGTAGCCTCCTGGGGCGCCGTCGTAGTAACCACTCCAGTCGTCCCCGCCTGAACTGTACTGTCCTCGGCTGGTATTGTAGTAACGGCGGCAGTGGTGACAACCTCGGGCGCTGTCGTAGTAGCCGCTCCAGTCGCCCCCGCCTGAGATGTACTGTCCTCGGGTGGTGTTGTGGTAGAGTAACCTGTCGTCTGTGCCTCGGCGGTGGTGGCCACCTCGGGCGCTGACGTAGTAGCCGCTCCAGTCGTCCCCGCCTGAGATGTGCTGCCTTCGGGTGGTGCTGTGGTAATGACAACTGTCGTCTCTGCGTCGGCAGTGGTGGCCTCCTCGGGGGTTGTTGTAATGAGGGAGCTGGTTGTGCCCCCTTCGGCTGTGCTGTCTTCGGATGGTGTTGTGGTGACGGCACTTGTCGTCTCCGCGTTGGCAGTGGTAGCCTCCTGGGGCGCCGTCGTAGTAGCCGCTCCAGTCGTCCCCGCCTGAACTGTACTGCCCCCGGCTGGTAATGTAGTAACGGCACCTGTCGTCTCTGCCTCGGCGGTGGTGGCGACCTCGGGTGCTGTCGTAGTAGCCGCTCCAGTCGTCCCCGCCTGAGATGTACTGCCCTCGGGTGGTGTTGTGGTAACGCCACCTGTCGTCTCCGACACCAGAGTGGTGGCCTCCTGGGTGCCAGATGTCCCCGCCTGGGATGTGCTGTCTTCGGCTGGCGCCGTGGTCGCAGCACCCGTCGTCTCCACCGCGGGGGAAGTCGTGCTCTCACTCGCTGTGATGGTCCCTGTCGCTGTGATCGAAGTCGTATTGGGCGTACCTGTGTCCATTGAACCTGTTGTGCTGGATGACTCGGATGCCGTACTCGCTCGCGAGCTGAGACTCTCTGTGAGGGTTGACGCGGTGGTGGTGGAGGTCTCGGTCCTGGTGTATGTGTCCGACATGTTTCTCCATGTCGTTGGCGTCGACGAAGTTCCAGATGTGGATGAGACGGTCGTGCTTGAAGACACGGTCGATGTGAGGGAGGTCTCCGTTGTCGATGTCAGTGTCGTGGAAGAGCTGTCTGACGTAGATGTCAGCGTCGTGCTCGAGGACATCGTCGTGCTAGAAGTCTCGGATGTCGAACTCAATGTCATAAAGGAGGTCCCCGTTGTCGATGACTCCGTTGTCGATGACACTGTCGTGGTAGAGCTGTCTGACGTAGTTGTCAGCGTCGTGCCCGAGGACATCGTCGTGCTGGAAGTCTCGGATGTCGAACTCAATGTCATAAAGGAGGTCCCCGTTGTCGATGGCACTGTCGTGGAAGAGGTGTCCGACGTAGTTGTCAACGGCGTGCTAGAACTCTGTGTTGACGATGACCGTGTCGTGGTCGAACTCACAGTCTCTGTGAGGGTTGACGCGGTGGTGGTGGAGGCCTCGGTGCTTGTGTATGTGTCCGACATGCTTGTCCATGTCGTTGGCGTCGACGAAGTTCCAGATGTGGATGAGACGGTCGTGCTTGAAGACACTGTCGTGCTAGTAGTCTCGGACATCGTGCTCACAGTCTCTGTGAGGGTTGACGCTGTGGTGGTGGAGGTCTCGGTGCTGGTGTATGTGTCCGACATGCTTGTCCATGTCGTTGGCGTCGACGAAGTTCCAGATGTGGATGAGACGGTCGTGCTTGAAGACACGGTCGTGGTGTCAGAAGTCGCTGTTGTCGATGACACTGTCGTGGTAGAGCTGTCTGACGTAGTTGTCAGCGTCGTGCCCGAGGACATCGTCGTGCTAGATGTCTCGGATGTCGAACTCAATATCAGAAGGGGGTCCCCGTTGTCGACGACACTGTCGTGGAAGAGGTGTCCGACGTAGTTGTCAACGTCGTGCCAGAACTCTGTGTGCGATGCCCGTGACGTGATCGAACTCACAGTCTCTGTGAGGGTTGACGCGGGGTGGTGGAGGTCTCGGTGTTGGTGTATGTGTCCGACATGCTTGTCCATGTCGTTGGCGTCGACGAAGTTCCAGATGTGGATGAGGACGGTCGTGTTGTGAAGACACGGCGTGGTGTCAGAAGTCGCTGTTGTCGATGACACTGTCGTGGTAGAGCTGTCTGACGTAGTTGTCGCGGTCGTGCTCGAGGACATCGTCGTGCTAGAAGTCTCGGATGTCGAACTCCATGTCGTAGAGGAGGTCCCCGTTGTCGACGACTCTGTCGTGGAAGAGGTGTCCGACGTAGTTGTCAACGTAGTGCCAGAACTCTGTGTTGACGAAGACCGTGACGTGATCGAACTCACAGTCTCTGTGAGGGTTGACGCGGTGGTGGTGGAGGTCTCGGTGCTGGTGGATGTGTCCGACATGCTTGTCCATGTCGTTGGCGTCGACGAAGTTCCAGATGTGGATGAGCGGTCGTGCTTGAAGATACTGTCGTGCTAGTAGTCTTGGACATCGTACTCACAGTCTCTGTGAGGGTTGACGCGGTGGTGGTGGAGGTCTCGGTGCTGGTGTATGTGTCCGACATGCTTGTCCATGTCGTTGGCGTCGACGAAGTTCCAGATGTGGATGAGACGGTCGTGCTTGAAGACACTGTCGTGCTAGTAGTCTCGGACATCGTACTCACAGTCTCTGTGAGGGTTGACGCTGTGGTGGTGGAGGTCTCGGTGCTGGTGTATGTGTCCGACATGCTTGTCCATGTCGTTGGCGTCGACGAAGTTCCAGATGTGGATGAGACGGTCGTGCTTGAAGACACTGTCGTGCTAGTAGTCTCGGACATCGTACTCACAGTCTCTGTGAGGGTTGACGCTGTGGTGGTGGAGGTCTCGGTGCTGGTGGATGTGTCCGACATGCTTGTCCATGTCGTTGGCGTCGACGAAGTTTCAGATGTGGATGAGACGGTAGTGCTTGAAGACATTGTCGTGCTAGTAGTCTCGGACATCGTACTCACAGTCGTGCTGGAGGTCCCAGATCTCGTAGTCGCAGTCGTGGTAGAGGTCTCAGTCGTCGAAGAAATGGTAGTGCTGGAACTTTCCGTCTTGCTGGAAGTCGAGCTCGTGGTGGCTGATTCCGTGGAAACAATCGTCTCGGTCAAGGATGACGGCTCCCCCTTGCAGACGTACCGGCGGTATTCGCCAAACGTGCCTGTCGTCGACGACGAGGTGCTAGAAGACACGGTCGATGTGTCGGAGGTCTCCGTTGTCGATAACACTGTCGTGGTAGAGCTGTCTGACGTAGTTGTCAGCGTCGTGCTCGAGGACATCGTCGTGCTAGAAGTCTCGGATGTCGAACTCAATGTCGTAGAGGAGGTCCCCGTTGTCGATGACACTGTCGTGGAAGAGGTGTCCGACGTAGTTGTCAACGTCGTGCTAGAACTCTGTGTTGACGATGACCGTGTCGTGCTCGACGATTCGGATGTCGTACTCAAAGTCGAAGTGGAAGTCTGCGATGTCGTGCTCTTAGTCGCGGTGGAGGTATCAGATGTCGACGACACTGTCGAGGAAGATGTCCATGTGGTTGAAGAGAGGGTCGTGCTGGAGCTACCCGTCGAGCTATGAGTCAAGCTAGTGGTGGACGACTCTGTCGATGTGGTCAGGCCATCGCAAATGTCGAGCCAGAGCTCGTAGGCATATTGCGCCCTCAGGTCGTAGTAATTGATGGTTTCGCCTCCAAGGTTGAAGATACAGCCTGCGAGATTTGACCCCTCCTCCAGGTTGACTGTGCTCTGTGGCCAGGCTACGACGCTCGTCATTACCTGAGCTGTGGTGAAGCAAGCCTCTTGTCGCAGAGCAGGCGTGCTACCAATCACGACATGATAATACCAGATCTGGCAAATGTCTGGATATGTCACGTTGGTGGGATCGTATCTTTGGGTGCTAGTTGACACGGACGTGCTTGCGGTCGTCCCGGTAGAAGTCGAAGTCTCTCGGTGGCACTCCTTGGCAGACGTAGCGTCTTCCGTCGTCAGCGGCTCCAGCGGCTCCGTTGCCAAAGAAAAGAAAGCCGTACTGAAACGCGCAGGAAAAGAATTCGGCAGGAACTGAAAAAGTCTGGATCACCGTAGAGAGGTCTGCGACTCTGCTCTGCGCATCCACGAAGCACGTCTGAGAATCCGGGATCTCTTCATAGCCCTGCGACTCGCACGTCTCGCCAGCAATCAGCAAGACGTAATTCGGGGTCACGGTTGCGGTTGTGGTGGAGGAGATCGAAGCAGTTGTTCGTGTCGAACTGGAAGACCGAGTCGTGCTAGAAGTCTTGGACGAAGTCGTGCTCAACGTCGTAGTCGAGGTCGGGGAAGTGGAAGAGAGAGACGTGCTAGAAGACATGGTCGTGGTAAGCGGATGTCCCTGTTGTCGATGACAGTGTCCTGGTAGAGGTGTCCGTAGCCGACGTTCCAGACGTGGAGGAGACGGTCGTGCTAGAAGACATGGTCGTTGTATCGGATGTATCCGTTGTCGACGACAGGGTCGTAGTAGAAGTGTCAGAAGCAGTTGTCCCTGTCGTGCCAGAGGAGATGTCGTTGTCCCTAGAAACCATCGTCGTTGAAATGCTCGTACTGGAAGACATCGTCGTGCTAGAAGTCCCGGTTGTCGTACACAAACTCGTAGTGGAGGTCCCTGTTGTCGATGACAGTGACGTGCTCGACTTCTCGGACGCGCCTACTCAGAAGTCGTAGAGAAGTATGAGACGTCGAGCTTAAGGGCGTCGAGGTTCCAGATGTGGAGAGACTGTCGTAACTAGAAGACACGCTCGGGTTGTCCGAAGTCGCTGTTGCCGATGACAGCTGTCGTTGGTAGAGCTGTCTGAACGTAGTTGGCAGCGTCAATGCTCGAGGACATCGTCGTGCTAGAATCTCGGATGTCGAACTCCATGTCGTCAGAGGAGGTCCCCTTGTCCGGCGACCGTCGTGGAAGAGGTGTCCGACGTAGTTGTCAACGTCGTGCTAGAACTCTGTGTTGACGATGACCGTGTCGTGCTCGACGATTCGGATGTCGTACTCAAAGTCGAAGTGGCAGTCTGCGATATCGTGCTCGTAGTCGTGGTGGAGGTATCAGATGTCGATGACACTGTCGAGGAAGATGTCCGTGTGGTTGAAGAGAGGGTCGTGCTGGAGCTACCCGTCGAGCTATGAGTCAAGCTAGCGGTGGACGACTCTGTCGATGTGGTCAGGCCATCGCAAATGTCGAGCCAGAGCTCGTAGGCATATTGCGCCCTCAGGTCGTAGTAATTGATGGTTTCGCCTCCAAGGTTGAAGATACAGCCTCCGAGATTTGACCCCTCCTCCAGGTTGACTGTGCTCTGTGGCCAGGCTACGACGCTCGTCATTACCTGAGCTGTGGTGATGCAAGCCTCTTGTCGCAGAGCAGGCGTGCTACCAGTCACGACATGATAATACCAGATCTGGCAAATGTCTGGATATGTCACGTTGGTGGGATCGTATCTTTGGGTGCTAGTTGACACGGACGTGCTTGCGGTCGTCCCGGTAGAAGTCGAAGTCTCTGGTGGCACTCCTTGGCAGACGTAGCGTCTTTCGTCGTCAGCGGCTCCAGCGGCTCCGTTGCCAAAGAAAAGAAAGCCGTACTGAAACGAGCAGGAAAAGGATTCGGCAGGAACTGAAAAAGTCTGGGTCACCGTAGAGAGGTCTGCGACTCTGCTCTGCGCATCCACGAAGCACGTCTGAGAATCCGGGATCTCTTCATAGCCCTGCGACTCGCACGTCTCGCCAGCATCCAGCAAGACGTAATTCGGGGTCACGGTTGCGGTTGTGGTGGAGGAGATCGAAGCAGTTGTTCGTGTCGAACTGGAAGACCGAGTCGTGCTAGAAGTCTTGGACAAAGTCGTGCTCAACGTCGTAGTCGAGGTCGGGGAAGTGGAAGAGAGAGACGTGCTAGAAGACATGGTCGTGGTATCGGATGTCCCTGTTGTCGATGTCAGTGTACTGGTACTGGTGTCCGTAGCCGACGTTCCAGACGTGGAGGAGACGGTCGTGCTAGAAGACATGGTCGATGTGTTCGGAGGTCTCCGTTTTCGCGACAGGGGTCGTAGTAGAAGTGGGAGGTCCGTTGTCCGATGACAGTGACGTGCTCGACGTCTCGGATGCCGTACTCAAGTCGAGAGGAAGTCTGAGACGTCGAGCGTAAAGAGGCGGTCGAGTTCCGATGTGGAGGAGACGGTCGTACTAGAAGACACGCTCGTGGTGTTCGAAGTCGCTGTTGTCGATGACACTGTCGTGGTAGAGCTGTCTGACGTAGTTGTCAGCGTCGTGCTCGAGGACATCGTCGTGCTAGAAGTCTCGGATGTCGAACTCAATGTCGTAAAGGAGGTTCCCGTTGTCGATGACTCTGTCGTGGAAGAGGTGTCCGACGTAGTTGTCAACGTCGTGCTAGAACTCTGTGTTGACGATGACCGTGTCGTGCTCGACGATTCGGATGTCGTACTCAAAGTCGAAGTGGAAGTCTGCGATATCGTGCTCGTAGTCGTGGTGGAGGTATCAGATGTCGATGACACTGTCGAGGAAGATGTCCGTGTGGTTGAAGAGAGGGTCGTGCTGGAGCTACCCGTCGAGCTATGAGTCAAGCTAGTGGTGGACGACTCTGTCGATGTGGTCAGGCCATCGCAAATGTCGAGCCAGAGCTCGTAGGCATATTGCGCCTTCAGGTCGTAGTAATTGATGGTGTCGCCTCCAAGGTTGAAGATACAGCCTCCGAGATTTGACCCCTCCTCTAGGTTGACTGTGCTCTGTGGCCAGGCTACGACGCTCGTCATTACCTGAGCTGTGGTGAAGCAAGCCTCTTGTCGCAGAGCAGGCGTGCTACCACTCACGACATGATAATACCAGATCTGGCAAATGTCTGGATAGGTCACGTTGGTGGGATCGTATCTTTGGGTGCTAGTTGTCACGGACGTGCTTGCGGTCGTCCCGGTAGAAGTCGAAGTCTCTGGTGGCACTCCTTGGCAGACGTAGCGTCTTCCGTCGTCAGCGGCTCCAGCGGCTCCGTTGCCAAAGAAAAGAAAGCCGTACTGAAACGAGCAGGAAAAGGATTCGGCAGGAACTGAAAAAGTCTGGATCACCGTAGAGAGGTCTGCGACTCTGCTCTGCGCATCCACGAAGCACGTCTGAGAATCCGGGATCTCTTCATAGCCCTGCGACTCGCACGTCTCGCCAGCATCCAGCAAGACGTAATTCGGGGTCACGGTTGCGGTTGTGGTGGAGGAGATCGAAGCAGTTGTTCGTGTCGAACTGGAAGACCGAGTCGTGCTAGAAGTCTTGGACGAAGTCGTGCTCAACGTCGTAGTCGAGGTCGGGGAAGTGGAAGAGAGAGACGTGCTAGAAGACATGGTCGTGGTAGCGGATGTCCCTGTTGTCGATGACAGTGTCCTGGTAGAGGTGTCCGTAGCCGACGTTCCAGACGTGGAGGAGACGGTCGTGCTAGAAGACATGGTCGTTGTATCGGATGTATCCGTTGTCGACGACAGGGTCGTATTAGAAGTGTCAGAAGCAGTTGTCCCTGTCGTGCCAGAGGAGATGCTCGTACTGGAAGACATCGTCGTGCTAGAAGTCCTGGTTGTCGTACACAAACTCGTAGTGGAGGTCCGTGTTGTCGATGACAGTGACGTGCTCGACGTCTCGGACGCCGTACTCAAAGTCGTAGAGGAAGTCTGAGACGTCGAGCTTAAAGAGGCGGTCGAGGTTCCAGATGTGGAGGAGACGGTCGTACTAGAAGACACGCTCGTGGTGTCCGAAGTCGCTGTTGTCGATGACACTGTCGTGGTAGAGCTGTCTGACGTAGTTGTCAGCGTCGTGCTCGAGGACATCGTCGTGCTAGAAGTCTCGGATGTCGAACTCAATGTCGTAGAGGAGGTCCCCGTTGTCGATGACTCTGTCGTGGAAGAGGTGTCCGACGTAGTTGTCAACGTCGTGCTAGAACTCTGTGTTGACGATGACCGTGTCGTGCTCGACGATTCGGATGTCGTACTCAAAGTCGAAGTGGAAGTCTGCGATGTCGTGCTCTTAGTCGTGGTGGAGGTATCAGATGTCGATGACACTGTCGAGGAAGATGTCCGTGTGGTTGAAGAGAGGGTCGTGCTGGAGCTACCCGTCGAGCTATGAGTCAAGCTAGTGGTGGACGACTCTGTCGATGTGGTCAGGCCATCGCAAATGTCGAGCCAGAGCTCGTAGGCATATTGCGCCTTCAGGTCGTAGTAATTGATGGTTTCGCCTCCAAGGTTGAAGATACAGCCTCCGAGATTTGACCCCTCCTCCAGGTTGACTGTGCTCTGTGGCCAGGCTACGACGCTCGTCATTACCTGAGCTGTGGTGAAGCAAGCCTCTTGTCGCAGAGCAGGCGTGCTACCAATCACGACATGATAATACCAGATCTGGCAAATGTCTGGATATGTCACGTTGGTGGGATCGTATCTTTGGGTGCTAGTTGACACGGACGTGCTTGCGGTCGTCCCGGTAGAAGTCGAAGTCTCTCGTTGCACTCCTTGGCAGACGTAGCGTCTTCCGTCTTCAGCGGCTCCAGCGGCTCCGTTGCCAAAGAAAAGAAAGCCGTACTGAAACGCGCAGGAAAAGAATTCGGCAGGAACTGAAAAAGTCTGGATCACCGTAGAGAGGTCTGCGACTCTGCTCTGCGCATCCACGAAGCACGTCTGAGAATCCGGGATCTCTTCATAGCCCTGCGACTCGCACGTCTCGCCAGCAATCAGCAAGACGTAATTCGAGGTCACGGTTGCGGTTGTGGTGGAGGAGATCGAAGCAGTTGTTCGTGTCGAACTGGAAGACCGAGTCGTGCTAGAAGTCTTGGACGAAGTCGTGCTCAACGTCGTAGTCGAGGTCGGGGAAGTGGAAGAGAGAGACGTGCTAGAAGACATGGTCGTGGTAACGGTTGTCCCTGTTGTCGACGACAGTGTCCTGGTAGAGGTGTCCGTAGCCGACGTTCCAGACGTGGAGGAGACGGTCGTGCTAGAAGACACGGTCGATGTGTCGGAGGTCTCCGTTTTCGACGACAGGGTCGTAGTAGAAGTGGAGGTCCCTGTTGTCGATGACAGTGACGTGCTCGACGTCTCGGATGCCGTACTCAAAGTCGTAGAGGAAGTCTGAGACGTCGAGCTTAAAGAGGCGGTCGAGGTTCCAGATGTGGAGGAGACGGTCGTACTAGAAGACACGCTCGTGGTGTCCGAAGTCGCTGTTGTCGATGACACTGTCGTGGTAGAGCTGTCTGACGTAGTTGTCAGCGTCGTGCTCGAGGACATCGTCGTGCTAGAAGTCTCGGATGTCGAACTCAATGTCGTAGAGGAGGTCCCCGTTGTCGATGACTCTGTCGTGGAAGAGGTGTCCGACGTAGTTGTCAACGTCGTGCTAGAACTCTGTGTTGACGATGACCGTGTCGTGCTCGACGATTCGGATGTCGTACTCAAAGTCGAAGTGGAAGTCTGCGATATCGTGCTCGTAGTCGTGGTGGAGGTATCAGATGTCGATGACACTGTCGAGGAAGATGTCCGTGTGGTTGAAGAGAGGGTCGTGCTGGAGCTACCCGTCGAGCTATGAGTCAAGCTAGTGGTGGACGACTCTGTCGATGTGGTCAGGCCATCGCAAATGTCGAGCCAGAGCTCGTAGGCATATTGCGCCCTCAGGTCGTAGTAATTGATGGTTTCGCCTCCAAGGTTGAAGATACAGCCTCCGAGATTTGACCCCTCCTCCAGGTTGACTGTGCTCTGTGGCCAGGCTACGACGCTCGTCATTACCTGAGCTGTGGTGAAGCAAGCCTCTTGTCGCAGAGCAGGCGTGCTACCAGTCACGACATGATAATACCAGATCTGGCAAATGTCTGGATATGTCACGTTGGTGGGATCGTATCTTTGGGTGCTAGTTGACACGGACGTGCTTGCGGTCGTCCCGGTAGAAGTCGAAGTCTCTCGTGGCACTCCTTGGCAGACGTAGCGTCTTCCGTCTTCAGCGGCTCCAGCGGCTCCGTTGCCAAAGAAAAGAAAGCCGTACTGAAACGCGCAGGAAAAGAATTCGGCAGGAACTGAAAAAGTCTGGATCACCGTAGAGAGGTCTGCGACTCTGCTCTGCGCATCCACGAAGCACGTCTGAGAATCCGGGATCTCTTCATAGCCCTGCGACTCGCACGTCTCGCCAGCAATCAGCAAGACGTAATTCGGGGTCACGGTTGCGGTTGTGGTGGAGGAGATCGAAGCAGTTGTTCGTGTCGAACTGGAAGACCGAGTCGTGCTAGAAGTCTTGGACGAAGTCGTGCTCAACGTCGTAGTCGAGGTCGGGGAAGTGGAAGAGAGAGACGTGCTAGAAGACATGGTCGTGGTAACGTATGTCCCTGTTGTCGATGACAGTGTCCTGGTAGAGGTGTCCGTAGCCGACGTTCCAGACGTGGAGGAGACGGTCGTGCTAGAAGACATGGTCGTTGTATCGGATGTATCCGTTGTCGACGACAGGGTCGTAGTAGAAGTGTCAGAAGCAGTTGTCCCTGTCGTGCCAGAGGAGATGCTCGTACTGGAAGACATCGTCGTGCTAGAAGTCCCGGTTGTCGTAAACAAACTCGTAGTGGTGTCCGAAGTCGCTGTTGTCGATGACACTGTCGTGGTAGAGCTGTCTGACGTAGTTGTACTCGCAGTGGTTCGGGAGGACTGCGTTGTCGATGACAGTGTCGTGCTCGACGTCTCGGATGTCGTACTCAAAGACGTGGTGGAGGACAGTGTTTGTGTGACTCCATCACCGAAGAAAAGAATCCCGTACTGGAACACGCAAGAGAAAGGGCCGCTTACTTCAGAAGTCTCCCTGCCCGAAATCTCGGCGATGCTCAAAGTTGCCACATTAAAACACTCTTCGGGGTCGGAAATCTCCTCGTAACCCTCGGAAGCACACGTCTCGCCAAGTCCCAACAGTACGTAATTGGTCGGTCTTGTAGTGGACTCGGTTGTTGTGGACTCGGTTGCCGTGGCCTGGCGAGCCTGGGCGCCTGCCAGCTGCCGCCGGGGCTGCTGCGCCGCCGGGGGCTGCACCTCGGCGTCGGCGCCCGCGGCTGCCTCGGAGCCCCCCGCGCCGGCGCCGCTCGCGCGGCGGGGCCCGCCGGCCGCGGGCGGCGGCGAGGCCCTGGCAGCTTCCGCAGGGGCGCCGCCCCGCGCGACGGCAGCCCCCGGGAGGCTGGCGCTGCCGAGGGCGTGGACCTCGTATTCGATAGCTTCGACGGAACCGACATCCGCGGCGTCCTGGATCCGCCCGTGGGGCGGCACATCCGACTGGGCCACGACGGCGGCCGGCGCAGCGCCTGCTGGCGCAGCCTCGGCGGGTAGCATTGGCCGCGTGCGGCCACCGGCCCTTGCGATTGCCGCAATGCTGGCGAGCCCCAGCAGCAAACTCGTCAGAGTCGCCATTGCTGAGAACAACCTTCGCGAAGAGTTCATCGGAGCGCGAGAGGCGGGGGCCTCACTGAGGGAGCCGTCGAACAACCTTGAGCCCAAATGCTTACGGACCCTCTTGGGCCTCTTGGGGCCGTCTTGGGGCCATCTTGGGCCGTCTTGGGCCCCTCGTGGTGCCGTCTTCGGACCCTCTTGGCCCGTCTGGGGCGGTCTTGGGGGTCTCTTGGGGCGTCTTGGAGTGATCTTGGAGGCCCCGTGGAACGTCGCGGAGCGTCGTAAGCTTGAAAGTCGAGAATCCCAAAAACATCGAAAAACCCTTGGTCAATCAATAACTAGTTGTTGCCTCTTGGGGTCCTGTGGGGAGCGAAAGTCGAATCCTCTTTGGCCGTCGTGAAACTATCTGGGGCTGCCCGAAGCCCCGCGGGACATCTCGCAGCCTTCTGGCGCCACCGTGACGACGCTTAACGCCGTCTGGGTGGCACTCGGGCCGCTGGAGAAGGTACCCGGGGAGCCCGGAGCCCCCATGGCGAGTCGAGGCAGCTGGCAGCTGGCCCCCGGCCGTGTACCCCCCCCCCACCCCACCCACACACACATAGCTATGTGTATATCTATGCACATATATGCACACCTACAAACAAACAAGCATGCATACATATGCACATACGCACATCTATACGTATACATATATGTATATGTATGCATAGACATACTCATACACGTGTACATATGTACCTATATGTGTACGTACATGTACGCCCGCCCGCCAAGCACCCCCCCAAACGAGCAAAACCAACAAAGCATTTACTGATCGCTCCTGCTCGGCCATGCTCATCATCCACGATCTGCTTTCCAATTCGTGAAACAAGAAAAAGTAAACACACAAAGCGTTTGGCGCAATCGGTGTAAGGAAACGCTGCGTATGATTGTGTTTGTTGGTTGTTTGGACTTGGGACACAAGGCAACACTGTATTATTGATTGGTTGGGTATTGGGTTTTTTGGGGTGCCCAATGCTCTCCTCCCCCTCCTTATTATCCTCCTTCCCCGTTCCTTTTCTTACTCCTTACCCTCTCCTCCGTCTTTCAAAACAATTTCTCCTCGCCATCGCCCATCATCATCCCGTCCTCCTTGTCTGTTCCGTGTCCTCCCTTTTTGTAGCAGCGCAAGGCCAATAATGCACAGCGTCTGCTGCCCTAGGCGCCAGGAGGCCCTGTGTATGCAATGTCGCAAAGACAGGGGAAGTCGTGCAGGCGATGCGGTGTGAGCTGCGCGCTGCAAGCTACGTCGTGCAAAACTACGCGGTGCGAGCTGCGCGGTGGAAGCTCCGTGCACCGGGCCCCCCCGGGCGCCCACGCAGGCGGCAGCGGGCGGCCACGCGACGCGACCCTTGCGGACCCACCAACACGCACGAGGCAACCGCGAGCGTGACGAGGCGACGCGGGCGGCAGCGCGGCGCAGCCTCGGCGCCCACGGGGTGGCAACATCGGCGCCCGCGGTTCCCGCGGGGCGGCGCGGGCGGCATCAAAAAAATGGAGGCGGGTGCAGAGCTGCAGCTGGCCACTGACCGCGGAGCTGCCCACAGTTGTTCAGCAAGGTAGGAACATCTCGCGCGCATCGTGCACGCTCAGCTTCTACACGCCATAGAGCCAAACGTATATCGCGCACGTGGGGCCGCTACCAGAATAAAAATCGGGATCCGCTCTGAAGCCGTCGGTATCGTGGCCGATTGTGCCATGCGGGTTGGTGCTCGGGCTGGGGCGAGTGGTGCACAACGACGTCTAAAAGCGCGGACAGGCCCGCGCTGCCAAAACAGTGCGTGGGCCAGCACGGGCACGCGGCCCCAGCGTCGGGTCGATCAGGAAAAAGAGCGTCATCAAGCGTCGCTCCAACGCTTGCGCCGTCCGCCTCGCGTTCTCGGAGCCAGCGCCCCTGCGCCGCGGCGCCGAGTTGAGCGATCTCACGCTCCGCCAGCTGTCTGCGCATGCGGAGATCTTGCCGGCCAACGCCTGCATCGTCATTCCGGAAGCGCGCGATCCAATCCGCCAGTCCGAACATGGTGGAGAACTCCTCGCTGAAGTACGTAGCCCGCTTGATGTGAGAAGCCCACGACTGATCAGGCAGGCGCCCACCACGTGCCATGTTGCGAAGTATGCTGCGCTGCGTCGTGCAAAGCTTCTTCTGCTGGCCCGCGTTTAGAGCTCAAGCTTGACATGCGATGCCCAAAAGGCAGACGCCGTCGTCACAGGATATCATTCAAATTGGAGAAGCTGCCCATCCAGCAGAGATTCGATGCCTGAGCTCTGCCACGTGATCAATACTCAAATTAACCGCGACCAACGACCTCGAACAACCACCCCTGGGATCTCAGACACGTAGAAACACGCGTGGAACGCTCTAGGCGCTCCTGGGCGCGCCCTGGGCGCCCCCGGGACTACCTGGGAGCGCCCGCGCGTCGGAGACATGGGGCGCTGGGGAGTGCCTCGGAGCGCCTGGGCGCGCTCGGGAGCGCTTGAGAGCGCCCGCGGGCGCTCGGGAGGCGCCTAGAAGCGCCTGCGAGCGCCGCCTGGAAGCGAGAGTGGGAATTGAACGCCCCCCCCCTAAACCCTGGAAAGATTTACTTTGGGATGTCGCCAGCCAAGATGGTGCAAGTCTTGCACCCTTCGACAAGCATGATCGGGTCGGCTAGGCGCCCCCCCAATCAAGCTTGCCGAAAGGGGGCAGCGCTGCCTTAGACAGCCGGCCGCTGCGCGCAGGGAAACCCTAAGAGCTCAGAGCCTATAGATATATTAATCCTAAAAGTCCTAGGGCCGCCCTTGAAGCGCCCCCTTATGCGCGGCTACTTCCTAAGTCGTCATTCCATGTGCCCGCGCACGGATCGTGCCCTTCCCGCGTGGCGGCAAATTCCTGAACTCTCATTCCACGGTTGTCCGCGCACGGATGGTGCCCCTCCCGCGTGGCGGTTGGTTCTTAAACCCCCATCCCATGCTTGCCCGCGCACGGATCGTGCCCCTCCCGCATGGCGGCAAATTCCTAAACTCTGATTTCATGCGTGCCCGCGCCCGGATTGTGCCCTTCCCGCACGGTGGCTAAATCCTCCACCCTCAGTCCATCGGTGCCCGCAAGCGGATGGTGCATCTCCTGCATGGCGGTGAAATTTCTAAACCCTCATTCCATGCGCGCCCGCGCACGGATCGCGCCCTTCCCGCATGGCGTCTAATTTTCAAACCCTCGTACCATGCGCGCCCGCACACGGATCGCGCTCCCTCCCGCATGGCGGCCACTACCCCCCCTCCCCGTCCATGCGCGCCCGCGCAAGGGGTGTGCCCCTCCCGCGTGGCGGCTAATTCCTAAATCTCCCTCGCATGCGTGCAGGCGCGCGGATTCTGCCCCCCGCATTGCGGCTAATTCCGCATCGACCCCTCGACGAATTGAGCTCGGTATGTGTAGGGTCATGGGTGGGTGGGGTGCGTCCAGAAGGCTTCGAGTTGAGCTATTGGACCCTATACACTAAACCCTAAACTGACGCGCGACCCCGCTGCGCAGCGCTTTCGACCTCGAACGCTATCGGTTGTGAAGGGCGAGCACTAGTCGAGCCGACGGGTAGAGCTCGGGCCGACGCCAGTGCTGCGCTCCGCCAAATAGCGCCTAACCTGGAATCCTTCTGCTCACGTCGGGCCCCTTGCTCGCCGCCAAAGTAGAAACCTTCGGGTCCGCCGGGGCTCCCAAGAGCCCTGCGGTGGCTCTTGTTCTCTGGGCGGGGCTCCCGGGAGCCCCGGCGGCGGCTCCCAGGAGCCCCGGCGGCGGCTCCCGGGGCGCCCCGGGAACGCTCGGGAGCGCCTGGGAACCCGAGTCCGCCGAGCCCATTTTACGAGCGCGCGCGTCTGCGGGCGAACCCTGCGAGGAACGTTCTCAGGACGACGCCAGTGCTGCGCCCCGCCAAAAGAACCTGAGGCCCGATTGCTCACGTTCGCACTTACCTGGAACAACGCACAATGCCCGGGAGCGCCCAGGGGCGCCTGCGAGCGCTTGGGGGCGCCTGAGAATACCGGGGGGCGCATGGGGGCGCCGGGGGGCGCCTGGAAGCGCCTGGGAACCCCTCCTTGAGGATTGAAAACAGTCTACTTAAGGAAACCCCTTAATTAAAGTAAAACCTCTAAATTACATACTCTAAGTAGAGTGGCCAATGGACACCTTCATTGAAGTGTCTACTTCCGATTGGTTTGCGAGCAACGCGCATCCCCTTCCAGCAGGGGCTGGAGAGCGCGCGCCATGCCGACTCCCCGCGCAGTCAGAGGAAGCAGACCCCTCCCGACAGGGGTGGCCTTCCAACGCCCCCCAGTAACACAGGCGTCACAGAGGCGCCCTGGCTCCAGCTAAGGCGCGCGCGCGACGGGCGCCCCCCCCCCCCCTCAAGATGGCAGCATCCTCGGACAGCGTTGGGCGAGCCACGAGCACGTTCGAGATGAGTACCATGGGCGATGTCGTGAAAGAGCGCGACAAGACCATCACTCGCCTTGCCTTGACGCCGATGGTGGCTTGAACCACGTGATCGGCAGGAGCATGGGCTTCCTGCAGGATTTGGCAGAGCACGCGCAGAGGGTCAACAAAGTTGACCTCCAGCGGTCGATCTCGAAATACTACGGTGACTCGCCCTTGATAAAGGTGAGGACGTACTCTGCGGAGATCAGCAAGGTGTTCTCAAAGGTGCGGACGCGGTTCAAGCAGGCAAAGACTGGCGAGCGCATGGGCCCCGAGATAGCGCGCTGGGGGGGAGCCTGAGGCTACGACAGTCACCCTCCGAGTCCAAGCCCTTCCCCGAGACCCCCGCAAATCGACAGAGGTAAGAATGACGACTAAAGGAGGAACCTCATCAAGGAAAGACTTGGCTTCTCGTCGCCACCGCGGATGCCAGAGTCCACGAGCAGCCACGGCAGGCCGACTCGGGGCCGAGCTGTCCGCTGCCGTGCCCCTTCCCCTCCTCGTCGTCGTCGTCGCCCTCCTCGTCCTCCTCATCCTCCTCCTTCTCCTGCTCCTCGTCCCCCTCCCCCCCCTCCACAATTACTCAATATGAATGTACTCTCCCTCTTCCCCTGATGGCGCCCGGGTGATAGCCGCGCACCCTCCGCGTACTGTTTTTTTACACACAGGATGCCCGGGAAATCCCGGGAAACGACTCTCGCTGAGGCGCCGGCGTCATTTTTTCCCAAAATGCTGCTCTCGTTCAGGCACCGGCCTCATTTCTGCTCCCGAATCCCTCCGAATCGGCGTCCGGGTGATCGCCGCGCACCCTCCGCGTGCTGTTTTTTTTTTTTTGTTGTAAAACGCACAGGATGCCCGGGAAATCTCGGTAAACGACTCTCGCTGAGGCGCCGGCGTCATTTTTTCCCAAAATGCTGCTCTCGTTGAGGCGCTGGCTTCATTTCTGCTCCCGAATCGTTCCGAATCGTGCTCCCGCTGCAGCGTGGGCCTCATTTTCGGATCGGTGTTTGGCCTCCGTCGTTCAGGATGGCGTTCTCGCCCCAGCGCGGGCCTTTTTCTCGCGCGCCCATCCGCCCGCCACCACCGCGCCGCCACCACCACCACCGCCACCACCACCACCACCACCACCACCAACCACCAGCACCAGCACCAGCACCAGTACCAACACCACCACCACCAGCACCACCACCACCACCAGCAGCACCACCACCCACCATCACCACCACCCACCACCACCACCACCACCACCACGACAACCACGCACACACGCACGCACGCACGCACGTGCACCACCACCCACTACGCACGCGCGCGCGGAGCCACAGGTCCGCTACGACACGCGTCCGCGGATAGAGAAAATCAGCGCCATGGTAAGGGATGGGAGGGAGGGGTAGGGCGCCAGATATGACGCGAGCGCACCTAGCTTGTCGCCGCCCCCTCCCCCTCTCCCCCCCCCTCCAACTCCCCCCCCCCCCCCCCCCTCCTCTCCCGCAAGAGCTCGCGCGCGTGGACTGCAGCGCCGGCCCCATGTGCGCAGTTGTCAAGAAGAGAGGGCAGGCCGAGCAGCGCGTGCCTCTGCGCGCAGGGCCGCGTGGCTTCCCGGCGTGGACCAACGACAAGGGGGAGGGGGCGGACACAGAGGTGCCGAATTCAATGCTTGCTGCAAAAGAAAAGGGCGCTGCCGTCAGGAAGAGGCCTGCAGCTAGCAAGAAGCCTGCTGCTGAGAGACCTGCTGCTGCACTCGGCGACTGGAGGGCCGACGACGGCGAGGCCGACGACAGCGCCGAGGACGAGGAGGACACAGCGGCGAGGAGGACGACGACGACGGAGGGGGCCCCCCTGCGCCGGAGCCAGCGGCAGCGGAGCCACAGGCAGCGCAGCCTGCAGCGGCTGTGGCTGTTGCCGTCCCTCGGGGGAGACACGGCGACGCGGCGCAGGAATGGCCATGCCATGCTGTGGCGATCCGCAAAAAGCACGGGGACAAGGCGCAACTCGCTCAGTTCGGCGGCGCCAAGGCCGTCAGCGAGAAGAAATGAAGGAGCTCGCGGACGCAATCTGCAAGGATCTCGTGGCGGGCACCATCCCTGAGAGCAAGGGCGCTGTGCTTGCTATGATATGGATCGGCGCGCAGCGCCGGGGATACTTTTGCCGCGAGCGCGGCTCGGACAACTGGCGTAGCACTAAGGCCAAGGACCCTGAGACATAAAAATGGCAGCGGCGAGCGAGGACTGAACCCACAGGCCCCTCGAGGCTTCTGGGGGGACCCTCTCGGGCCTCCTACATTCCCGGGGAGTGAGCTGGATTCGCGCTCCTCCTGGGACACGTTCGGATCGCCGTCTCGGGCGTCAGAGCGGAGACTTTAGCAAACAAGTCACTCGCCGGCAAAAAAAACACCGAAGATAAGCAAGCAAACGGCTTGCATTGCATAGTATAGCATACATAGTATGATCAGCAATGGCCAGGGTTCGATCGCGATGGGACGAAACCCAAAGATATAACCATCTTCTCACGATACTAAACGGGTGACCGTCATCACAAACAAAAGCTGTCCGCACTGAAACGAATGAAGCTTCTCGAGAAAAACGCGGAATTATGTGTGGATCTTTATCCGGATGTAAAAACACAGCGATATCGGAATACGTAAATCTAGACCGGGCGC
The DNA here is from genome assembly GCA_963575745.1 of Prorocentrum cordatum. Taxonomy (NCBI): domain Eukaryota; class Dinophyceae; order Prorocentrales; family Prorocentraceae; genus Prorocentrum; species Prorocentrum cordatum. Next base: position 586,724 of record CAUYUJ010021971.1, on the reverse strand, counting down.
AGTGTTGGCAACGATGCGGAATACATAAATGGGCGGTAGAACATTTCCGGTCCGATCGGCCAAACTGCCGTCAAACAAAACGGGGTTCACTTTTCCTTCGGCTTCGCCAGCTTGTCCGCTGAATCGGATCCCCACCAAACATCTCTGCCTGTGAGCTTCCACCAACGGCCCTTGAGGTCATTCATCACACTCTCCGGGAAGATCGTGGAATCGGGTTTTCCGAAATGATAATGCCGAAGCAGCCACGAAGCGTGCTTCTTGCAGGTCTTGCAAGTCATGTATACACTATGCGGGTTGTGGCCGATGACCACATCATGAGGAGGAGTGCCAGTCACGCAACTGGGCATGTCAGTCGGCTGCACAGCCGGGGAATATCCACTCCACGACACAACACTGGCTGATGAGGCTGAAACGGAACTCGATGAACTCGTCACGGAAACCACGGTTGGTGATGCGGGAGCCGAACTTCCCTGCGACCTCGCTGATCTTGATCGTCCAGATCCCCGTGCTGATGCTGCAGCATATGGTGATGTCGGTGGCGGTGCGATGGCAGGCGGTGGTTCTGTCGGTACCTGCGGCGGTGGCGGCTACTGAATCGTGGCAGATGTTACTGAACTCGATGCCTGTGCGCTGCTGAAAACGCCCGCATGGGACATTGTGATGTCGCCATCGTGATCTCGATCCTCTGGAATCGTAGGTGGTATGTTGCGGCGTCGGCCGAGAATGCGGCCGTCCCAGCCAGGGTGCTCACCCATGGCCTTCGCCTCGGCGGCGCTCTCCTCGTTGGCGATCGCGTTGTTCTGCTTCAGGATCTCCAGAGCGTCATGAAGATGCCAAAACGTAGAGTCATGCCGAGGACCAGCGTGAACGTCAGCAAACAAACATAGAAGCTGTAGTCCGGCATAGTCGGCGCGGGCGTAGGCTGCCCCTGGACCTTGCCGAGGCAGGTGAACAGAACTGATGCGAGCATGGCAGCGCGTGGCAGCCGGGTCCAATAGGTGTGTTTGCGAGCCCCGAAGAACGACAGCATGACGCCCGCCTCCATCGTCCTCGTCAAGGCGTTCGCGACTATGGCCCAGGTCGGGATCCAGCTGAGCTTGAGCGCGCTGTTGGGGTGCACGGCCTCCTTGATCATGGAGGCGACGATGCGGAACCGCTTGTCAGTAGACTGGCCCACATCTGAAGTGATGTGCGTCACGAGACCTTTGCTGTCGCTGTAGATCTCCCCAGGGCGCTTGTCGGCGAGCGCGTCGATCTGCTTCCGCGCCGTCTTGGGGTTGTAGGCCTCGGTCAGCAGCTGTCGGAACCACATGTTGGTCTCCGACCCCTCGAGGGTAGCGTAGCCCTCGACAGCGAGGGTCGACTTCACCGACCTCTTGACAGTGCCAGAGTGCCAGGCGACGGGCAGGCACAGGTCGTACCGGCCGCCGACGACGTCACGCGGGCGATGGGTGAGCCCCATCACCATGCCCCACTGGCTCTTGACGCCGTCCACGTTGGCGAACGCGGCGTCGCTGAAGCACGCGGTGATCGCCGTCTTCAGGTCGACGAGCTTGCGCTTGAGCACGATCGCGAAGTTCGCGGTGGAGTGGGCATATGCGACTGTCTTGTTGAGCGTCTTCGCGTCAGCCACGGTAGCGACGTCGGTGCGCCGAGCTGCAAAACTCATCGGGCAGGCGAAGTCCACCCGGGTCTGCACTGCTAGCCACAACAGCTGCCCGAGCGTGTGGCGGTAGCTCGTCACCTGGCGGTGAGTCGGTCCTCAGCTCCTCGGCCCTTCTGGGCCTTCAAGTCGACGTAGTCCACCTATGCGGCAGCGGTGGCCTGGGTTACGCGGAACTCGTCGTCGAGCTTGGTAGTCGTACGTCCGAAGCACTTGATGACCCCTTCGACTGGCTTGAGGTGTAGCTTCTTCCCCAGCGATGCGATAGTGGTCTTCCACTTGTTGGAGCTGTTGCGCTGGGCGATAAGGAAATCGTCCACATGTGAGTGGACCACCGCGGCGAGCCCACCTTCGTCGTAGAAGTAGTAGAGGCCCTTCTCGAGCTTGCTCTCCACGAGGCCGTGCTCGGCGAAGACCTTCTGCGCGTAGAGGTACCGCTGCCTCCCGGCGTCGCGCGCCCCGTAGATCGCGCCCGTGGCCATCGCGATCTCGCCAGGCTGGGTCCCCGGCGGCGGTTTCTTGGCCAGCATGCGCAGGAGCAGTAGCCTCTCAATGTTACCCGACTGCAGGTAGGTCGTCATCGCGTCGTAGGACGAAATGTCCCGGTCCTTCTGGGCCGCGGCGGCCAGGGTCAGGCACGGCGCGCCCCGCCCTGATCTGCGACTTGTCCCCCTGGCAACCCTGCGCGACCAGGCGCGCCTTCGTGATGTTCTGGCCCTTGCTGGTCAGCACCCAGCGTGTGCCCACAGGGCGGATGCCAGGGTTGCGCCGCAGGAGCTCCTTCAGTTCCTTGGGCGGGAGCTTCTTGTAGGCGCCGAACTCCGCCCACTTGGACCACTCGGTCTTCGCGGCGGTGTCCATGCTAATTTTCTCGGCGGCGCTCAGCGTGTCGTACTTGAGCTCCTTGGCGGTCGTGTTGCCCGTGAGAAGTGCCTCACGGAGTCGTGTGCTTGCGTAGAGCTCGTCCGCGTGCTTCTGGAAGTAGTTGTCTAGGTAGAGGTCGACCTTGTTCGTGTTCTTCGGCCTCCTGAAGCACTTGGGCAGATCGTCCAAGAGATCCTTGCGCTTGGCAGCGCGCTCGCGGGGTTCGAACTCGTGCTGGCGGTCACGTTGCAGTGCCACTGGTGCGTTCTCCTGTTGAACTTGGCGCTGCGCCTTGGTGCCGCGCTGGTTCTCGGTGTCCGGTGGGCGCCGCGACATCGTCTCCTGGCGCGCCTGCCCCTCCGCGATCTTGGCCCATTCTCGAACCATGTCCGAGCCATCGGACTCAATGTCGTCGTCGACCGGGCCTGGAGGGCAGGCTCAGGAGGTCGAAAGTCTGCGGCAGCAGCGGCGGAAGTGGCTGCAGGAGCGGCAGCATCGCCTGAGTCTGAGGCGAGGCTGGCGCCGACGCTGGCGGCGGCGGCGGCTCCGCTGGCGGCGGCAGCGGCGGGGGCTGCTGTGCGTCTCCTCGAAGGCGGTGGGGCCGATCCTCCACTGCCGCTGGCTCCTCCACTGGTTGTGAAATCGCCGTCTCCTTGGCGGCGTGCCAACCATTCAGCGTGCTTATGAGCACGCTGGTTCGCTTCGGAATGCTCGATGTTGCCGAAGTTGTGCTGCTGGATGGCTGGCTGCTGGTCGGGCGCTGGTAGCGCTGGTGGCGCGGGAGGCTGACCGTCGCTGCGGGGGCGCATCTTCGGTGTCGGCCCCGTCAGATCAAGGAACATGTCGTCGTCAGCGTCTGGCGGTCCAGCAGGGTTTCCTCCTTCGCCAGGACCGGGCGGAGGGGGGTCCGCCCCCTGCGCCACCGCCGCCTCCTCCAGGGCCTGTAGGAGGTGCGGGCCCGGAGGTCCCTCGCGGGGCGCCTGGCGGAGGTCCAGGCGGCTGCTTGCCGTTCAGCGCGTTCAGCACTTGTCCCCGCGGAACGAGTTCCGTGGCCGTGGCGCGGCGTAGGTGTCCACGGTTGACCTTCACGGTCGCGGAGCGATGGCTGACCCATGCGTTCGACGCGCCCTCGAACCCGATGATGACGGCGGGCCCATTCTCTCTTGGGCTTGCCAGTGCCCCCCCAGAAGTACACCTGATCGCCGGTCTGGTAGACGTCGCTGGCGCGCTGAGCTGCATCTGCCCGAGATCGGGCCAGCAGCGCCCTTGAGAGGGACTGGTTGAACCTCAGGTGCTGCATGGAGGTCTGCGCGGCCTTCATGATGGCGATCCTCTCCGAGAAAGGCTTGTCGGACACGATGCGCTCGTGCAGGGGCAGCCTGCCGGCGTTGTCCAGCAGGACATACGGGATGCGAAGGCCACCCCCGAGCACCCACTGCGACGGCGAGTAGCCCGTGGAATTGACCTGGCTGTTCATGGCCCAGTACACGGAGGCGATCATCCACTGGATTTTGCGAGCGGCCGCGGGCTGGTCGAACCTGATGCTGATCTGGTCGACCAGCTTCCGCGCGCGCACCTTCCACGCCCCTCCATGTCGTTCCACGGTAGCATTATGCTGCGGCGTCGCCGCAGATGTCGTCATCAAGCGGCAACCCATGTCCTCGAGCTCCTTGGAGAACTCTCGCTCGAACTCGCCTCCTCCATCAAAGATGACTCGCTGAGGCGCGCCACAAGGCGTGTTCCAAATCTGCAACAGTCGAGCGATAACAACCGATGTGTGCCTTGATGCGACAGTGCTGCACATCGTAAAACCTGAGGCCAGGTCGACCACGTTGAGGTAGACCAGCTGGTTGCCATCGTAGTCGGCCAGGGTGAACAGGTCCACTCCGATGGAGTCGCTGAAGTCCCTGTCCAGTCTGATCCGGCCCGGAAGATGTGGTAGTGGTCGCTGATGTGCTGCACAAGCCTCGCAGTAGAGGTTGAGAGCCATATCGATGGATCTTTGCGATCCACTAATTACACGAAAGGCTCGGGCAAGTGAATCATTGGACGGGCGCCCCGTGTTCACGTGGAGCTGCATGATGGCGGACCGTAGGGTCCGCTCCTCCGCGGCCGTGAGCGATGGCTCCTGAACGGCTGCGGCGGCTGGAACCGTCCTGTCCTTCTTCTTGCCCTTCTCGTCGTCGATGTAGGGTGAGCTTCTCGCGCAGGTCGGCGGTTCGGACGTCGCAGCTGCTCGGCTAGCACCGTCGCGAGATTGGTCGCGTAGTTCTCGCTGCGCTTCGCGTCCTTCCCGCGGGCCTCTGCGCGTGGGTGCCCCCCACTGCAGAAACGCCTGAGCGAGTCGTCGAAACCGAAATGGTCGGTGATGACCCGCCACGGCTTCTGGATGTGGATCCCATTCTTTGTCTTGAGGTTGAACGCGTAGCCGTCGAAGTCCACGACGCGCGGAAGCTGCTACATCAGCTGCTTGGCAATGGCGTTCTTGTTGGGGTCACATCCGTCGCAGTACCTCGGCCACTCGAACGAGACGGCGAGCTGGGCGCCGAACTCCTCGCGCAGCCGTGACATGGACTGCAGGAACAGGCCGATCATCTGCTTAGACTTGTCCCGATCCCGTTTAACTTGGGGATCTTGCTCGGGTCGATATTGACGACGAGTCGTTGTAGCGATGTCCACGGCTGGCAAGGAAACGCAGCGTGAACTCGTACACCCTTGCCTGTGGCAAGGTGCTTCCGGATCCTGCCCTCCAGCTTCTGGACCACGACCTGCTTGGAGAGGTCGAAGCCTGGGAGACCGCACCTGACTGCAGCTCCTCCTTTCTTCTTCCAGATGGCGATGGGCTTGCTGTCCGGGTGGCATCGCCACTCGTAGAGCACGGTGCTGTTCGCGATGAAGGTCGGGTTGGATCTGGTTGTAGACTTGGCCAGATTAGTAATCAAGCCCTGGCCGATCTTGCGCGGCTGGAAGCCGCTCTTGCTGGTGACGAAGACTGAGCGCTTGCCAGCGATCAGCTGCGGCTTCGTCCTCTTCTCGAGCGTCCTCAAGCGCAGCTGCTCCTCCTCCACGATGATGGCCTCGGGTTCGAGGCAGCCATTGGCGATGGGGCCCTGGCCGTGGCCCAGGGTCACGGGCGCGCCGAAGACGCAGTCCGAGCATAACCCTCGGTGGCTGCAGACCTCGAAGGTCGTCTCGCCGCAGGCGATGCAGTCCTGCAGGGGCTCGGCCACGCACGTCGTGGGGCAGGTCGTCTGCGGCAGCGTCGCCAGCGTGAGGTTCGGAGCTGGGGCTGCGGTGGAGCAGCAGACCAGGACTGAGGCTACGGCCGAAAGTGGCAGCGACCTCGTCGGACGCCGAGTCTGGAGACATCTCGGAACGTTCAGCTCCTTCTTCGTGACGAGGTTGTTGATGGTGACCGTGTCGATCAGCGCGCTGGTCCTGGTAGTGTTGTTGACCGTGGGCTGGTCGCCCGTCCTCGTCTTCCGATCTCGTCGGTCGGGCGTCTTCTCGACCTCTACGTACAGGGTCTTGTCCAGCTGCCGCTTCCTTCCGGACGAGCTGGCTGCGCTGGGTGGTTGCTCCATGCCGGCATCCTTGATGGCTTGCCAGTCCTCTGGCTGCAACTTGATTGCAGGGTGGCCCGCGGCGCGAGTGGTGAGCTTCTGAGTGGCGTTCCCGATGCGGATCTGGCCCTTCCAGAGAGAAATGTCGATCTTGGAAGGCTGGATGAAGTCGCGGCCGATGAGCAGACCCAGCGTGGGGCTGTTCACGACGCTGAACACGATGCGGCCAGCCTGGCCGCACAGCACAAGCGGCGCGGTGACGCGCAGCTTGCTCGGGAGAACACCCCTGTTGCCGAACCTGTAGGCCTCGCCCTCCGGCTCTTCGAGGATCTGGCTGGCAAGCCCCATCCTCGTGAGGATGTCCTTGTAGTTGTCGTGCCACTTCTTGCCCGAGACGCAGAAAAGGCAGGCGGCGTCGACCACGCCGACGCCTTAACATGGGCTTGTCACTGCCGATCGCGACGTTCACGTTCGGCAGGTGGTGGATGAGCCGCTCCGAGACGCAAGTCTCTGGGGGCGGGGTGACTGGTCCCTGCGGGCGCATGGCGATCTCCTCGTCCGCGAACTGGACCTGCTCGGTGATGTGCGCCTGGCGCTGAGGACGGCCTCCGTGACCTCCTTGCCGTCCTTGGGCGCGAACTTGCGAGCGCCTGGCGTGGGATGCTCCTTGTTCCCTGTCCAGTGTCCGGTCTCGCCGCAGCCCCAGCGCGAAGTGTTCCTCTTGCGCTGGTCGACCCGGCCCTGTAGCTTGGTCGGGCGGCGGTTCGGTGAGGACTTCCCCTTGCCGCGGCCCTTGAGGGCCCCCCGAGCCGATCTGATGGCGGCCATGGCCTCGGGGATAGCGGCAAGTTCAGCTGCGGCAGCTTCGACCCCGGCAGAGTCGTCGCCGTCGAACAGCTCGGAGATGTCTACGTTGGAGGACTCGAGCTCGGCGCTGAAAGCCTCGAGCTCCTGGCGAACCATGTCCTGGGCGTCGATATCGTCCTCGTCGTCCTCCTCTTGCTCTTCGTCGTTCTCGTCGCCCGGCTCGTCGACGACAATGGTGGAGCGCCCCCCGCGGCTGGAGGAAACGCTGCTGCGCCAGCTGCCTTGTGAGCGCGACTGGTTGGTCCATGACCTTGGCGGGGGGGCGCGGCGCTCCGACGCGTGGATGTCCGGGAACACCCTGGCCAGCAGCCCGCGGACGCGCTGGTAGCCGCAGTGCTCGTCGGGCAGGTTGCCCACGACACGCTCTTGGCGCTCTGCCGCGAGCCCAGCCTTGCGCAGCAGGAACCGCCCCGCCGCGTCGTCCAGCGCGTTGAGGTCCACCTCATTCTCGCGCAGCTGCTGCAATCCAGTCCCGAAACGGATGAGCCAATCCGTCGTGCGTTCACCTCTTCGTCGGTGATGTTGAGTCGACTCGAAGAACTTCTCGAGGGTCTCGCCCTTCTGCGCAGGCTTCTGCTGACCCAAACTAGCCTCCAGGTGTTGTAGCACGTTCTCTATGCCGACCTGGCTCCTATCGCGCTTCTTGTCATCGGGGTCTTCGATGTCCGCCGCGGCTGCCTGGGTGCAGCTGCGCTTCAGTCAGATTCAATGCTGCGGCGCGGGCAGCCCCACTTAGCTTCAGCACGAGCTTCGATGCGAGGCTGTGGGCCACGGCGAGGTTCTCACTGAGCTTCCAGAGCTTGACCTCCGGTTTGTAATCTCTCCACGTTGCCGGGTCGCCATTCCATGTAGGGGTGGTGTTGCACGCGCAGTTATCCGTTATTTTGTCAAGAATGAAGTAGTGAGCCGCGTCGCTGACACTGGCGTCGAAAGAGAATTAGGCGTTGATGCTGGCGTCGCTGACGCTGGCGTAGGAGAAGTAGGCGTAGATGCCGGCGTCGCTGACGCTGGCGTTGGAGAAATCGGCGCTGACGCTTGCGTCGCTGACGCTGCCGTAGGGGAAGTAGGCGCTGATGCTTGCGTCGCTGACGCTGGCCTGGGAGAAGGAGGCGAAGTAGTCGTTGATGACGGCGTCGCTGACGCTGTCGTGAGAGAAGTAGGCGTTGATGCCGGCGTCGCTGACGCTGAGGCACAGCGAGTAGGCGTCGGTGGCGGCGTCGCTGACGCTGTCGGAGAAGTAGGCGTGGATGTCGGCGTCGCTGACGCTGACGTAGGAGTTGGCAGGGTAGGAATTGATGTCGGCGTCGCTGACGCTGACGTGGATGACGCTAGCGTCGCTGACGCTGGAGAGGGCGCTGAGCAACAGCGCGACCAGGCTGGTCAGGAAGCCGCCGGGCTTCGATTTAGGAAGACGCGTCGCAGACGCCGTCTTGCAATATGTACGGCGCGCAGCGCCGGGATCGCGGAACGGCCTCGCTCCAAGCTACCACTGTGATATGGATCGGCGCGCAGCGCCGGGGATGCTTTTGCTGTGAGCGCGGCTCGAACAACTGGCGTGGCACTAAGGCCAAGGGCCCTGAGAAATAGAAATGGCAGCGGCGAGCAAGGAATGAAACCGCACCCGTGAGCTTGATTCGCACTTGCGAAGGCAGCATCGCTCATTGACAGCGTGGGAAAAATCCGGCCCCTTCTCATTTCCATCGCCCTCATCCCCCCCCCCCCCCCTCGCCCTCAACAGTTTAGCCATTACCTGGGCGCGTGTTCCGCGCATCTTCTGCAGCGTGCACGCGGGATAAAACTGGACAGAAAAGCCGCCCAGAACCCGAACTTGAGACCCCCATCTTTTGGGCGAAAGGGGGGGTCTCAAATGTGGCGAATCCATATGGAAATTAAACCACTTTCGCACCCCCCAGAGGCCTCCCACGAGGCCCCCTGGGGGCACAACCAGCGACGCCCCTTCCATCAGGGGCACCGACAGCGCCACCCCTTCATCAGGGGCATGTCATCATCATCGTAAGCATCAGTCTACGGCACAGAAGAGGGCCCCCCGCCAACTGGGAGGCCCGTTGCTGAGGTCCCTGCCGCAGGGGCAAGCATGCGAGTATAGATGGCATTGATTCTTCAGTTCTTCCTCTGTCCTTTGTTCCCCAAACAGCTTGCTGAACGGGGTGCTGTTGTGATAGAAACTAACTCCAGCCGAGGGAACGCGGAGCAGAGACATCCTCACACAAATCTTATGGTTTTGGCCGTTTCGCTTGAAACATCCTCACAACTCTCGTTTCTGAGTTGGCCGGGATTGGCCGTTTCGCTTGCGACATCCTCGAAAAGCTGCGCTCCGGGACGCCGCGCGAGAGGAGGTCCGGGCCGTTTCGCTTGAGACATCCTCGAAACTCTGAGCCCCGAGGTGCCGTGCGAGAGGTGGTCCGGGCCGTTTCGCCTGAGACATCCTCGAAACTCTGAACTCTGCGATGCCTTGCGCGAGGTGGTCCGGCCCGTTTCGCCTGAGACATCCTCGAAACTCTGACTTCGGAGATGCCGCGCGAGAGGTGGTCCGGCCCGTTTCGCCTGAGACATCCTCGAACTTCTGAGCTCTGAGATGCCCTGCGCGAGGTGGTCCGGCCCGTCTCGCCTGAGACATCCTTGCAACTCTGAGCTCTGAGATGCCGTGCGCAAGGTGGTCCGGCCTGTTTCGCACAAGACATTCTCGCAACTCTGAGCTCTCAGATGCTGCGCGAGAGGTGGTCCAGCCTGGGCGCCCAGAAGACCACATGTTACATATCCTCCATGGGACCCTGCGAGCCTCAGGAGGCCCCAGAGAGGTCCAGGAGGCCGCAGGACGCCCAGGACAGGCCCCAGGGGCCCCCAGGAGATTCCCAGGAGGCTCCCAGGAGGCCCCAGGAGGCCCTCTATCAGAACGTGTCAAGTTAATACACATCCGGTGTCGATTCGTTGATTTTTCCTGCTCTTGTGCCCCCCCCCCCCCATTTTGAGGGGCCCAAGCGGCCACAGGTTAGATATCCCCCCTGGGAGCCCCAAGAGGCTTCAGGAAACCTCAGGTGGAGTTCAGGAGGCCACAGGAGGCCCAGGAGGAAGCTCCAGGAGGTCCCCAGGAGGCCCCAGGAGGCACCAGGAGGCCGCAGGACGCCCAGGACAGGCCCTAGGGGTCTCCAGGAGATTCCCAGGAGGCTCCCAGGAGGCCCCAGGAGGCCGCCTATCAGAACGTGTCAAATTAATACACATCCGGTGTCGATTCGTCTATTTTTCCTGCTCTTGTGCTTCCCCATTTTGAGAGGCCCAAACGGCCACATGTTAGATATCCCCCCTGGGAGCCCCAAGAGGCTTCAGAAAGCCCCAGGTGGGGTCCAGGAGGCCACAGGAGGCCCAGGAGGAAGCCCCAGGAGGTCACCAGGAGGTCCCAGGAGGCCCCAGGAGGCCCCCGCAACTCGGAGCTCTGAGACGCCGCGCTCGAGGTGGTCCGGCCCGTTTCGCCTGAGACTTCCTCGCACCACGTTTCGCCAGAGACATCGTCGCAACTCTGGGGTCCGAGATGCCGCGCGCGAGGTGGTCCAGCCCGTTACGCTGGCGACATCCTCGCAACTCTAGGCTCCGAGATGCCGTTCGCACAAGACATTCTCGCAACTCTGAGCTCTCAGATGCTGCGCGAGAGGTGGTCCAGCCTGGGCGCTCAGAAGACCACATGTTACATGTCCTCCATGGGACCCTGCGAGCCTCAGGAGGCCCCAGAGAGGTCCAGGAGGCCGCAGGACGCCCAGGACACGCCCCAGGGGCCCCCAGGAGATTCCCAGGAGGCTCCCAGGAGGCCCCAGGAGGCCCTCTATCAGAACGTGTCAAGTTAATACACATCCGGTGCCGATTCGTTAATTTTTCCTGCTCTTGTGCCCCCCCTCTTCCATTTTGAGAGGCCCAAGCGGCCACAGGTTAGATATCCCCCCTGGGAGCCCCAAGAGGCTTCAGGAAACCTCAGGTGGAGTTCAGGAGGCCACAGGAGGCCCAGGAGGAAGCTCCAGGAGGTCCCCAGGAGGCCCCAGGAGGCACCAGGAGGCCGCAGGACGCCCAGGACAGGCCCTAGGGGTCTCCAGGAGATTCCCAGGAGGCTCCCAGGAGGCCCCAGGAGGCCGCCTAGCAGAACGTGTCAAATTAATACACATCCGGTGTCGATTCGTCTATGTTTCCTGCTATTGTGCCCCCCCCTCCATTTGGAGAGGCCCAAACGGCCACAGGTTAGATATCCCCCCTGGGAGCCCCAAGAGGCTTCAGGAAACCCCAGGTGGAGTTCACGAGGCCACAGGAGGCCCAGGAGGAAGCTCCAGGAGGTCCCCAGGAGGCCCGAGGAGGCGCCAGGAGGCCCCTGCAACTCGGAGCTCTGAGACGCCGCGCTCGAGGTGGTCCGGCCCGTTTCGCCTGAGACTTCCTCGCACCACGTTTCGCCAGAGACATCGTCGCAACTCTGGGGTCCGAGATGCCGCGCGCGAGGTGGTCCAGCCCGTTACGCTGGAGACATCCTCGCAACTCTAGGCTCCGAGATGCCGTTCGGGATGAAGAGGAGGTGGAGGAGGAGGAGGAGGAGGAGGAGGAGGAGGAGGAGGAGGAGATGGAAGGGAGAAGGAGGAGGCGGATGATGTGCATGAGGGAGCAGGCAGGAGGAGGGGGAGGCCCCAGAGAGCTCCAGGAGGCCGCAGGACGCCCAATGTGACTGGTCTCCCAATTTTCCCGTTTCAGGTTTAGCCCCAGGACAACCCCGGACAGGGACCCCGGGAGTTTGTCACTTAGAGTTCTGACCCTGAGGTGACTCTCCGTTGTGTGTTGGCTCAAGGGAAAAGGCGCCCACTTCTTCTGCTGCTGCCACAATTGGTAGCGGAGCGGGGTCAGCCGGAGCGGCCATGGGTGCGGGCGGCGCGGCTCAGCAGCTGTGATCCCTGCGCTCGCGCGCCCTCCGGCGGCCCCGCTCTACTGCGAGCGGGCGGTGCGGATCCACGGCACCATGCCTGCCGAAGCAGGCGGAGAAGAAAGAGAGACGGCACCAGGAGGCACCGGCGAGCCCGCTGCCAGCGCAGCGACGGCGGCGACGGCCGGAGCAGACGGTGCCACGACGATAGCAGGATTGTGACATCAGCGGCACTTCGGGAGCTTGTGGCAGGCATAGTGAAAGACGCTATGCAGCCTGGGGTGACTCCCGCGCCGCAGGCGACAGCAGATCCATGGTCGGAGAAGGACGCCGACCCATGGGCAAAGAAGACCACAGACGACGGCAAGGCATGGCAGCAAGGCTGGCAGGACGGCTGGGACAGCTGGCAGAGCGGCTCGTGGGACCGCCAGGGCTGGTGGTCCGGCGCGGGTGCCGCGGGCGGCAGCTGGGGAGGCCGCGGAGACTACAGCGACCCACCGTCCTGGCCAGGCTGGTCATTTTACAGACAATGGAAGCGTGCGATACAACGATGGGATAAGAACACGGACGTGCAGCCGTGGCGACGATCGGAGAAAGTATTGAAGTTGTTCTCGTGGGAGTTCCAATCTCAGTTCGAGGACATCTCCGAGCATCAGTGGACCTCGGACGACTGGTTGAAGACTCTACTGGACAGGATGGACATGATTTCCAGACAGCGCGAAGGAGATGACCTTCGCAGGGCAGGACGCAAGGCATTCTACGAGGCGAATCGAGCATCAAAAGAGAGCCTCACCCAGTTTGTCTCACGACGGGAAGCTCAGATGTTGGAGGCCGAAGGTCACGATTTGTGGATGTCTGAGAAGTTGAAGGGCTTGCTCCTCGAGGAAGGAGCTGGCCTCACGCCGCAGGGGCTCCAGAATCTACGGACACCTACCCGGGGCCAGCTGGAGCATAAAAACGTGGCGTGGGCTCTGAGACAGATGGATGCGGGCGGCACCGAGCGCATTTTGCCCGGGCGTGCAGGCCCCGGGGCTATGCTAGCATCCACTTCTGAGGACATCGGCCCGGGCGCTAGAGGCTCCAGTGACGCTTTTCAGTCCTCTCACTCCTCCCTCCCTCAACATCCTGGTCCCGGTAGGTCCGAGGTCGGTGCTGAAGAAGAGGCGGAACAGGACTACTACGATGACGAAGACGGTAGCACGGACGAGGAGGCTGACGAGGCACTGATCGCAGAGATTGAGGATCTCGATTTGAACGAGGATGAGGTGTCCGAGGTGCTGGCCGCCATCGAGGACCGGCCCAACACTAGGACGTGGAAGCAGAACAAGGACCTCAAGAGAGCGGCGAAGAAGGACCGCGAGTAATTCGGCCTACGGCGGGACGCTGGTGGTAGAACGGCAGCCCGAGGCCGCGGAGGCAAGCTCGGCGGGAAGGCCGGCGGAAAAGGCAAGGGACGCCGTCCTCGCCTGAGCAAAGAGCAGTTGATGAAGATCTCGCGCTGCCGCATCTGCAACGAGAAGGGGCACTGGGGAAACGAGTGCCCGAATAAGGACCGAGCACCTCGAGACCGACAGGAGCTCTCAGCATACATGTTCGACGGTTGTGCCGACACGAGTTTCGTGTCGCAGGCTACCCTCGCCTCCTGGGAGAACGACGAGGCTGAGCTGGAGGCCGGGTCCTCCTACCTGACTGCGCGTCCTCACCAGGCGCTCGTCGACCCCGGAGCGGGCAGCGACCTAGTGGGTGTGCAGACGCTCAATCGAGAGTCACAGGCGCTGGCGGACGTGGGGATGCGCTACGTGGTCATCCCAGAGGAGATGAGGCCGACCAAGGCGGCCCACGGAGTCGGGGGGCCCGCGAAGGTGATCAACGTGGTGCTCTACCCCCTGCTGCTAGGAGGCGTATTCGGGATTATCGAGACCACGGTCCTACGCGACCGGGTGCCCCACATACTTAGTGTCAACCTTTTGGAATTTCTAGGGAGTGTTATTGACCTCCCTCGCAACGTGCTGACCGCCGAGACGATCGGCGTCAAGGTCGACATGACCAGGCTCAGCTCAGGGCACCGAATAATAGATATCATCATTCCCCTGTCGGAGCTGCCGGAGGTTCCGGAGTCGGCCCTCCGACGATACCCTTTTCTGTCACCAGGCTCGTTTCGCCTGGTGGGCTCCGCTCCCGAGATGCTGGACTCAGGAGCACTGGCAAGCTACATCATCCTCATCTTCCTCATCATCACTATCATGTTCGGCATCCTCGATATACCCCGGGCATTCGCCATGCTGGGTCTCGAGAGATTCAACAAGGGGTTCCAGCTACTGTACCCGAAGTACCCGAACGACCTCGAGGGCTTTCAGGTACCGGATCCAGACCACTCTTTCGTCTCAGAGGACCTCGACGGGACCCTTAAGAAGAACCCCTCGAGCTTCAGGGAACCCAAGCTGATCACCAGAGGGCCCAAGGAGGTCACGACAGAGGAGGCCGAGGAGATTAGAGAAGAGGTGGAGTCACGGGCTCAGCGTCCTAGGTCAAATGCTAAGGTGAAACGAGCACTCCGACCCCTACTAAGTAGATGGCCAATGTTAACAGGGGTCCTGTTGTTCCGTAGCCACCTAGGCTCAACCCAGCTAGGAGGCTCTCTAGTTTTCAGAATTCCCAATTCATTCGACGCACGCAGCACCGATGTCCCCGCATGCTCTGGGCCGTCCTGTGCATGGCATCGTGGCGAGGCGGATCCGGAGTCCGCCGGGCACCAGGAGCGAAGGCAGCGACCGAGGAGCTGCTGGGCCGAGGCGGCGGTGGTGCTGCCGAACCCCAGTCCGAGGCCGAGAGCAGCATCAGCGCAGAGACGCAGATCGAGAGTTTGCCGACGGCATCGGGTCCGCCCGTGGCTCTCCAGCCGATCGAGCCCGTGCATCTCGACCACGGGGAGCAGCACTCGGCGGAAGCAGCCCCAAGCCGAAGCAACAGCCAGGCGACCCATGCGGCAGCGGGGAACCACACGGCGTCAGGCCCCAGAGAGATCCCTCTCGGCACCGGACAGCCACCCCCACTGCCGCACGCGCCACCACCGGGTTGGGTCGGTCAGTACCCACTACCTGGAGTGCCGACGGCAGCAGCGCCGGCTGCGGCGGCGACGACGGCGCCGGCACAGTGGCCCACGCCAGGAACACATGCGGGCATGACCACAGCACCCCAGATGATGGAGGAGCAGGCTCAAGCGCCGCGCCCGTCCTCGGGACCAATCCCGTCGGGAGCCGTGCCGACCAAGCCTCCGCCGAAGCCCAGGCCATCGGCAGCGGCGGCGGCAGCCCCAGCCAGCGCCACCGATTGCTCCCACCCAGAGAGCCACATCAGGTTCTACGGCAACCAGCATGGCTCCGGGTCTCGGTGTACTGCGTGTGGGCAGCGGTTGGTCTGGGTGCCGCGCAACAAGGCAGCACCTGGCGGGACCGAGCCGCCTCCCTCCGCGGCAGAGGCAGCAAGACCAGCGGCTCGATCAGCTCAGAGGACGGTGGAGATTCTACAGGAGGATCCGGGTTTCAGGGCAGGAAGCGCAGCGCTGAATACCGTGAACTCTCTCAGCGCACTGCTCCAAGGCGTGCAGTTCCAACTTCACTCGATGCCCGAGAATCTCAGAGCTTTCGGCAAGGTGCAGGAGACTCTGGACCGAATGATCGAGGTCGTGACCTCGGTACAGAATACGCCGAGCCAGGTCGAGGAGGGGCTCCAGCTGATCTTCCAAGGCATCACGCACATCAATCGTGTCCTGGGCACGTTCGAGGCCTTCGGAGAGACCCTCGACGACATCCAGAACCAGGTCGACAGGATGGGCCGCCAGCTGAACAATGTCGAGACCTCTGTTCACCAACTGGTCCACATGCTGATGCAGGTCGGCAACGCAGTGGCGGGGATCGCGGCTCACGGAGTGCCCCTCCAGATTCCTCAGCCTGGAGAGTCATTCTCCGATCCTTGGTACGGAGGCGATCCCAGCTCCAGCAGCGGCCAAGGAGGTGTCGACCAGACGCATACGACGACATCGATGCCATCCATTCCCGAGGAGACAAGGGGCCAGGAGTGGGAGGTCATCCTGGAGTCCGACCTCGATCTTTGAGTGAGGTCACTACATGTTACACGTTTGCCGCCATGAACGGCGACCCGCCTCCACGAGGCCCTGCGACGGTCTCGACCGTCCCGACAAAAGAAGGAAACCCGAGCCCCCAGAGGACCCCTACGGGAGAACTCCAACAACGAGTGGGCTCCTCGTCGTCCGGGTCCTGTGGGCCACCTCCGGTTCCCCAGCGACGTCCCAGGCGCACCGTGCGATTTGCCTCGAATACTGGGAGGAAGTGCTGCTCGGGCCTGGGGGGCCCCACCTGGCAGGACGGTGACCAATACAACGATGACCATGAAGTCAGCTGTCCCTCCAAGGTCAGGCGGGCCCTGGAGCAGTTCAGCCCTGGCGGCGAAGAGGACGAGGCTCTGGCCCTCGCGGCTCGGTCCCAGGTCTCATTCATGGAAGTGTTCTCCCCCCCGCGTATCGCTCCCGAGGTCGGCCGCCTCGGAGGATCTCTCGGCTCCCAAGCCAGCTGGGATCTCAAGACCGGATGGGACTCGTCTCGGAGTCGCGATCTTCGGGGTCTCTGGGAGCAGATCGATCGAGAGCGCCCCGAAGTCATATGGCTTTGCTCGGAGTGTCGGCCGTTTTCAGCGATCATGAGGATCAATCGGGATCGTCTCGACCCTAGCGATTGGACCAGGATCTTATCGGACGGTCTACGCGACCTGACTCTGTGTATGGAGATCGCCAACCACCAAGTCAACCAAGGACGGTACTTCGCGTTCGAGCATCCTCTGTACGCCTCCTCCTGGGCCTCCTCAGTTGTCAGCCACGTGTCTTCACTTCCCGGAGTTAAGAGGATCCGTGTCGACATGTGTCGTTTCGGACTCCAGGTGTCGTCGGCCGGCCTTAACAAGAAACCCACTGGCATACTGACGAACCATCCTCGTCTCCAGAAGCTTCTGGACGGTCATCTGTGCACCGCGGGACATCAACACTCTCTGTTAGAGGGCGGCTCTCTCACGTCGAAGGCAGCCCAGTATCCCCCGGCCTTTGTCCGCCAAGTGGCGAGAGCCGTGACCGAACATTGGAGCCATGCCCCTAGTCGACATGTCTGGGCGGATTTCGAGGAAGGATCCGAGCCCGGAGACGATGTCAGACCGCCCGAGGAGGAGGCCGGGTCCGAGGGGAGTGGGGACGAGCAGGAGACCCGGCCCGCCAAGAGACCCGACCAGGTCCCTGAGGACATCGAACCTACGGAGGAAGAGAAGCGGTTGGTTTTCAAGCTGCATGTTAACATGGGGCACCCCGATACCAGGAAGTTCGTTCGTGTCCTGAGAGCCGGGGGAACAAAGGTTCATCTCCTCAGGTGGATTCGTGCGAAGTTCTCGTGTTCAGAATGCACCGAGCGAGCTCGGTCCGGGCTGCATCGACGCGTCGCCCTTCCTCGAACGTTCAGGTTCAACCACATTGTCGGAGTGGATCTGTTCTATCTTGACTTCCAGGGGGTGACCTATCCTTTCTTGAACCTCGTCGACCATGGGTCCAACCTGCAAGTGGTGTCCCGTCTGCCCAACAGCCAAGCCGCGAGCGTCTGGTCCGAGTTTGTTCGGTGTTGGCTGAGGCCCCTGGGGGCTCCCCACTTCCTGATTTCCGACGGAGGCTCCGAGTTCGGAGCCGGGTTTGCCAGGGGATTGGAGCAGTGGGGCGTTTGCCAGCACGTGTGTGACGCCGATTCCCCCTGGCAAAATGGGCGCGTGGAGCGACACGGGGGTTGGGTCAAGGAACGTGTGAAGTCTGAGCTGGACGCGGGCGCCGAGGTGCCATCCTGTCTGTCCGAGCTCGATGACTTGATCCACGAACTCGTGGCGCACAAGAACCGTTTCTGGCACAGGGGCGGTTTCTCTCCCTTGCAACTTGTTTTCGGGGAAAACCCTCGGCTGCCACACGAGATCCTATCAGACGATCACAGAGGCCTGCCAGGGTGGCAAGACACCCTGACTCCCGCTGCCGAGCACGACTCGGCCGGAGCCGAGTTTGCGAGAGCCCAGGCCGTTCGAGCCACCGCCCGTCGGCTGGCCATGGAGGTGACCAGTCGTGACAAGATTGCGAGGGCGTCTCCAGCAAGAGTTCCCGGAGAAAAGAAGTTTAGTCCGGGCCAGTGGGTGTTTGTCTGGCGGCATTTTTCGAGGACCTCGTCGCGATCTGATGCTCTCGGCCGAAGGAGGAACGGATGGACAGGACCGGGGATGGTGGTGCTTTGCGAGATGGGGACCGTTTGGGTCGCCGTCCGCGCCAGATTGTGGAAGTGCTCCACGGAGCAGGTCCGTCTTGCGAGCCCGGAGGAAGAATACGGACTCCAACTCGCCCAAGACCCTCGCTGGCAGGAGCTTTTACAGGCTGCCAAGACACGGCGCGCGTCGGCCGTCGATGTACAGAGGGAACGTTTGCCACCATATCATGCCTGGGACGAGCCAAACAGACACGAGCTGGACACCGGTCCCAGGATCCCAGGTGTTGGCCCCGAGCCCCAAGAGTCCCCAGAGAGGGCTCCCGGGGTTCCGCCCCCTACCGTTATGGGGCCCCCACCTTCCCCCTCCCCGGGCAGCGAAGATCAGGACGCCAGGTCCGACGTCGCCAGAGCCGGCTCGGACCAGACGAGGCTTCCGTCGATCTCCGAACCAGAAGTGTCTGAGCCAGGAGCCGGCCCCGGGGGAGAGAGGATCGAGGACGTTAGGGAGGAGACCTCAGCGGACCCTGCTCCTGCTCTTTCCCCTCCTGCTCCCCCTCTTCCTCCTCCCGCCAATCCTCGTCCTACTTCCCCAGTCGAGCCGACTGATGCCAGCCCGTTTCCCCCGGAGGCCCAAGAGCCCAGGACAGCCCGGCCTAGACGGTTGGAGCAGCCTGGGGACGTCCCATTATGTATTCAGCGCCTGAGGGCGAACAGCAGCCCTCCAGAATGGAAGCGAGCCCGGCTGGAGCCGGGATCGGCCACCCAAGCTCACCGGGAGGAAGAGGGACCGCCGTCGGAGGACCCAGGGCCCAGGACTGTTCCCCCTCCCCCCGGCCTGCCCCCCCCCCGGACAGGCCTCGGGAGCTGCGTCCTCCCGTGAGGTGACCCACGGCGCCGAAGCTCGACGCACCGTGGCCGAACGAGTGGCCGACATTGAACATCGGCGAGGGTGGAGCCGCTCACCCATCGGGGAGAGGAGTGGCGATTTCTGGGTCATTCCCCTCTCCTCCTCCTCCTCCTCCTCCTCCTCCTCCTCCTTCTCCGGTAGTAGTGGTGGAGGTGTGTTCACTCGAGCGTTTCAGGAGGACTTCAGAGGCGACCCCGAGGCCCCTGGGAACTTGGAGGGAGTGACGTACGCTGCCAGCAGAGGAGGAGAGGTGTGTCTCAAGAAGCTCTCCCCCCAGGAGGGGACCCAGTTTCAGGCTTCGGACGACAAGGAATGGAAGAGCATGAGTGAGTCTGGAGCGGTCGAGGTCATACCACCGGCCAAGGCCAAGGTGGTGCGGCGGGAGTGTCCCGACAGGATCATCTCGAGCAGGATGGTCCGAAGGTGGAAGCCGCCGGCGGAGGGCACGTTTGCGTCTCCCACGGCCAAGTCCCGATGGTGCGTCCACGGGCACAGAGACCCGGACTCGGGCGCTTTGCAGGTTTACTCCCCTACCCTACAGACCTCGTCGATTATGATGTTTTTGCAGGTGGCCATGAACTCGTCTCTGCTGCTCGACATAGCAGACGTCAAGAACGCGTTCTGTCAATCCGACAAGATGACCCGAGCCCAAGGAGAGATCTATGTCGAGCCTTGCGAAAGAATCAACCTGCCACCTGGGTCCCTCATACGCCTCTTAGTTACTGTGTATGGCTTGGACGACGCACCCATGGCCTGGCGACGAACCGTTGTCAAGCATTTAGAGGCACACGGGTTCGTCAGATCCCTGTTGGAACCCTGCTGGTGGACCAAGTACGACAGCTCACTAGCCATACAGAATACCATGTTACTTGAGGTTGACGATTTTATGATCGGCAGTGCTGGTCCCAAGGCCCGGGCCTGGATCCGGGGAATTCTGGAGTCACGTTTTACGTTTGGTAAATATCGGGACGCTCATGCCGGAGCAGTCGAGTACGCTGGTCGTAGGATCACCCTCTGTCCTAGCAAAGTAGTTATCGACCAAGAGAAGTATATTCTGGAAGAGGTCCGACCCCTGGCCATGGCCAAAGGACGGTTGTCACGCAAGGATTCGCCTCTAGATACTCAGGAGTTCAAAGCACTCCGATCTCTGGTCTACAAATTTAACTGGGTGGGACGAGAATCACGACCAGAGGCAGCCGGAGTAGCCAGTATACTGGCCAGCCGTCTGCACGTGGCAACCACTGGGGACGTCATCCTGGCCAATAAGCTAGTACGTCATCTACGCACTACGGCCTCCCGGGGACTGACCATCTGGAAGCTCGACCTCTCTCGTATGGCATTCATATCCTTTTCCGACGCCGGCGGAGTGGGATCTGCCGAAGGACTGCTCGACGAACATGGCCTGCCCAGTGACGCTACCCAGGGTGCCTGGATGATCCTAGCCACCGACAGCGACATATTGCAGAACCGAGCTGTCAAGGGATCCATCCTCGGATGGAGAAGCCGTAAGCTGAGGCGTAAGGTCCCCTCGACTCTGGCCGGCGAAACACAAGCGCTACTAGCAGCTGTTGCCGAAGTCGAGTTCTTACAGATCCTGTACCGGGATGTCGTCTTCCGTGATGTGGACACGCCCGACTGTACACGAGCGTCAGGTCCGTTCACTACTATACTACGACGGGACTGTACGCTAGGGTCCCGGGAACAACAAGTCCACGTGGTGGACGCCAAGTCAATATACGACACAATGCATAAAGAAGGAGACGCCAGCGCCCGCGACAGGAGGACGGGCATAGACCTAGCCACATTAAGTGAAGCCCTTGAACGGGCCAAGGGTCACGTGCGCTGGATCCCTCACGGGCGCATGCCTGTGGACAGCCTCACCAAGGATGACATGTCAAAAGGGAACGCCGCCCTGTTCGACTTAATGACCCACGGCCGCCTGCTTCTAGTCGATGAGCAGGCCGAAGTCGACCGCAGACGACAGCATCCTGAACTCAAGTCCAGGACACAGACGGCCTCCCGACAGCTACTGGCCAAAGACAAAGTCTTGATATCGTGGAAGGAGTACCGCCAGACGATACAGAGTTTTGATGATGGTGGTGGTGGTGGTGTGGTTGGTTCCTCCCATCCTCCCTACAACTCTCCCTCGTCCTCCGCCGCCACCGCCACTAGCCGAGGGCAGGAGCAGTAGTCTTCTCCCACTCTCTCTTTCTTTCTTTCTTTCTTTCTTTCTTTCTCTCTCTCTCTCTCTCTCCCCCGTTTTATTCACCTTAGGGGCCAGAGAGTCGCCCTTTCGGCGCACTCTCCGAACTGTTTGACTTACCCAGTAGAATGTGCTAAACCTGGGAGAAAGTCAGACCAGTGTGACTGGTCTCCCAATTTTCCCGTTTCAAGTTTAGCCCCAGGACAACCCCGGACAGGGACCCCGGGAGTTTGTCACTTAGAGTTCTGACCCTAAGGTGACTCTCCGTTGTGTGTAAGCTCAAAGGAAAAGGCGCCCACTTCTTCTGCTGCTGCCACACCAGGACAGGCCCCAGGGGCCCCCAGGAGATTCCTAGGAGGCTCCCAGGAGGCCCCAGAAGGCCCCCTATCAGAACGTGTCAAATTAATACACATCCGGTGGTGTCGATTCGTTTATTTTTTCTGCTCTTGTGCCCCCCCCCCTTCCATTTTGGGGGGCCCCGACGGCCACATGTTAGATATCCCCCCCTGGGAGCCCCAAGAGGCTTCAGGAAACCCCAGGTGGAGTTCAGGAGGCCACAGGAGGCTCAGGAGGAAGCCCCAGGAGGTCCCCAGGAGGCCCCAGGAGGCCCCAGGAGGCCCCCGCAACTCGGTGCTCTGAGACGCCGCGCTCGAGGTGGTCCGGCCCGTTTCGCGTGAGACTTCCTCGCAGCACGTTTCGCCCGAGACATCGTCGCAGCTCTGGGGTCCCAGATGCCGCGCGCGAGGTGGTCCAGCCCGTTTCGCCTGAGACAACCTCGCAGCTCTAGGCTCCGAGATGCCGTTCGGGATGAAGAGGAGGTCGAGGAGGAGGAGGAGGAGGAGGAGGAGGACGAGGAGGAGGAGGAGAGGAAAGATGGAAGGAAGGAGGAGGCGGATGATGTGCATGAGGGAGCAGGCAGGAGGAGGAGGAGGAGGAGGAGGAGGAGGAGGAGGAGGAGGAGGGAGAAGGAAGGGAGTTGCAGGAGAGGACCTAACGGGAAGCGAGTGCGATGTGGACTTGTCAAAACGTGTGCGAAAGATTGTCCGGCCCGTTTCGTTTGAGACATCCTTCCAATACTGAGCTCCAAAATGTCGCTCGCGAGGTGGTCCGGCCCGTTTCGATTGAGCCATCCTCGCAATGCGAGGCTCGAAGATGTTGCGCGCGAGATGGTCTGGCCCATTCTGCCTGAGACGTTTCGTAGCACAGGAGCTCCAATCACAACCTCTCTCATTCCTTCTCCCGCCTCCCTCTTCCCACTTCCCGCCTGGTTCCTCTTCCCTCCTCCCTCCTCCCGCCTCCCGCCTCCCGCTGCTGCGCCTCTGCCTCCGCCTCCCCGTCCCCGCCGTCGTCGTTTCTGCCGCCTCAGCATCCGTCATGCGCGCACTGCCTTCCGCCCTCCCCAGACATCCGACGTCACGATTTTTCCCCAAACAGCTTGCTGAACGGGGTGCTGTTGTGATAGAAGCTAACTCTGGCCGAGGGAAGTCGGAGCAGAGACATCCTCACAAAAATTTGATGGTCCAGGCCGTTTCGCTCGAGACATCCTCACAACTCTCGTTTCTGAGTTGGCTGGGATTGGCCGTTTCGCCTGAGACATCCTCGAAAAGTTGCGCTCCGGGACGCCGCGCGAGAGGTGGTCCGGGCCGTTTCGCTTGAGAGATCCTGAAAAACTCTGAGCCCCGAGGTGCCGTGCGAGAGGTGGTCCGGGCCGTTCCGCCTGAGACATCCTCGAAACTCTGAGCTCTGAGATGCCTTGCGCGAGGTGGTCCGGCCCGTTTCGCCTGAGACATCCTCGAAACTCTGACCTCGGAGATGCCGCGCGAGAGGTGGTCTGGCCCGTTTCGCCTGAGACATCCTCGAAGTTCTGAGCTCTGAGATGTCCTGCGCGAGGTGGTCCGGCCCGTCTCTCCTGAGACATCCTCGCAACTCTGAGCTCTGAGATGCCGTGCGCAAGTTGGTCCGGCCCGTTTCGCACAAGACATTCTCGCAACTCTGAGCTCCCAGATGCCGCGCAAGATGTGGTCCAGCCTGGGGGCCCAGAAGACCACATGTTACATATCCTCCCTGCGACCCTGGGAGCCCCAGGAGTCCCCAGAGAGCTCCAGGAGGCCGCAGGACGCCCAGGACAGGCCCCAGGGGTCCCCAGGAGATTCCCAGGAGGCTCCCAGGAGGCCCAGGAGGCCCCCTATCAGAACGTGTCAAGCTAACACACATCCGGTGCCGATTCGTTGATTTTTCCTGCTCTTGTGCCCCCCCCTTCCATTTTGAGGGGCCCAATCGGCCACACGTTAGATATCCCCTCCTGGGAGCCCCAAGAGGCTTCAGGAAACCCCAGGTGGAGTTCAGTAGGCCACAGGAGGCCCAGGAGGAAGCCTCAGGAGGTCCCCAGGAGGCCCCAGGAGGCACCAGGAGGCCCCTGCAACTCGGAGCTCTGAGACGCCGCGCTCGAGGTGGTCCAGCCTGGGGGCCCAGAAGACCACATGTTACATATCCCCCCTGGGACCCTGGGAGCCCCAGGAGGCCCCAGAGAGCTTCAGGAAGCCGCAGGACGCCCAGGACAGGCCCCAGGGGGAAACAGGAGATTTCCAGGAGGCTGGCAGGAGGCCCCAGTCAGAACGTGTCAAGTTAATACACATCCGGTGTCGAATCGTTGATGTTTCCTGCTCTTGTGGCCCCCCCTTCCACTTTGAGGGGCCCAATCGGCCACACGTTAGATATCCCCCCCTGGGAGCCCCAAGAGGCTTCAGGAAACCCCAGGTGGAGTTCAGTAGGCCACAGGAGGCCCAGGAGGAAGCCTCAGGAGGTCCCCAGGAGGCCCCAGGAGGCCCCAGGAGGCCCCAGGAGGCCCCTGCAACTCGGAGCTCTGAGACGCTGCGCAAGAGGTGGTCCAGCCTGGGGGCCCAGAAGACCACATGTTACATATCCCCCCTGGGACCCTGGGAGCCCCAGGAGGCCCCAGAGAGCTTCAGGAGGCCGCAGGACGCCCAGGACAGGCCCCAGGGGTCCCCAGGAGATTCCCAGGAGGCTCCCAAGAGGCCCCCTATCAGAACGTGTCAAGCTAATACACATCCGGTGGTGTCGAATCGTTGATTTTTCCTGCTCTTGTGCCCCCCCCTTCCATTTTGAGGGGCCCAATCGGCCACACGTTAGATATCCCCCCCTGGGAGCCCCAAGAGGCTTCAGGAAACCCCAGGTGGAGTTCAGTAGGCCACAGGAGGCCCAGGAGGAAGCCTCAGGAGGTCCCCAGGAGGCCCCAGGAGGCATCAGGAGGCCCCTGCAACTCGGAGCTCTGAGACGCTGCGCTCGAGGTGGTCCGGCCCGTTTCGCCTGAGACTTCCTCGCAGCACGTTTCGCCCGAGACACTGGCCCGTCTCGCCTGGGACATCGATGCAACTCTGAGCTCTGAGATGCCGTGCGCAAGTTGGTCTGGCCCGTTTCGCACAAGACATTCTCGCAACTCTGAGCTCTCAGATGCTGCGCAAGAGGTGGTCCAGCCTGGGGGCCCAGAAGACCACATGTTACATATCCCCCCTGGGACCCTGGGAGCCCCAGGAGGCCCAGAGAGCTCCAGGAGGCCGCAGGACGCCCAGGACAGGCCCCAGGGGTCCCCAGGAGATTCCCAGGAGGCTCCCAGGAGGCCCAGGAGGCCCCCTATCAGAACGTGTCAAGCTAATACACATCTGGTGCCGATTCGTTGATTTTTCCTGCTCTTGTGCCCCCCCCTTCCATTTTGAGGGGCCCAATCGGCCACACGTTAGATATCCCCCCCTGGGAGCCCCAAGAGGCTTCAGGAAACCCCAGGTGGAGTTCAGTAGGCCACAGGAGGCCCAGGAGGAAGCCTCAGGAGGTCCCCAGGAGGCCCCAGGAGGCCCCAGGAGGCCCCTGCAACTCGGAGCTCTGAGACGCCGCGCTCGAGGTGGTCCAACCTGGGGGCCCAGAAGACCACATGTTACATATCCCCCCTGGGACCCTGGGAGCCCCAGGAGGCCCCAGAGAGCTTCAGGAAGCCGCAGGACGCCCAGGACAGGCCCCAGGGGTCCCCAGGAGATTCCCAGGAGGCTGGCAGGAGGCCCCAGAAGGCCCCTATCAGAACGTGTCAAGTTAATACACATCCGGTGTCGAACCGTTGATTTTTCCTGCTCTTGTGGCCCCCCCCCCCTCCATTTTGGGAAGCCCCGACGGCCACATGTTAGATATCCCCCCCTGGGAGCACCAAGAGGCTTCAGGAAGCTCCAGGTGGCGTCCAGGAGGCCACAGGAGGCCCAGGAGGAAGCCCCAGGAGGTCACCAGGAGGCCCCAGGAGGCTCCAGGAGGCCCCTGCAACTCGGAGCTCTGAGACGCCGCGCTCGAGGTGGTCCGGCCCGTTTCGCTTGAGACTTCCTCGCAGCACGTTTCGCCCGAGACATCGTCGCAGCTCTGGGGTCCGAGATGCCGCGCGCGAGGTGCCCAAGAGGCCCGAAGAGGCTCCCCCAAGGCACCCAAGACGCTCCGAGAAGCCCCTGGGGCCGCCAAGACGCCCCCAAGACGCCCCAAAAGGGGACGAGGTGCCCGAACGCTTGACGCCACGAGGAGCCCGAACGACTCACACCAGGACGAGGGGCCCGAACGACTCACACCACGAAAAGCCCGAACGACTCACACCAGAAGGAGGGGCCCGAACGACTCACACCAGGACGAGGCGCCCGAACGACTCACACCACGAGGAGCCCGAACGACTCACGCCACGACGAGGGCCCCGAACGACTCACACCACGAGGAGCCCGAACGAGTCACACCAGGAGAAGGGGCCCGAACGACTCACACCAGGACGAGGGGCCCGAACAACTCACACCACGAGAAGCCCGAACGACTCACACCAGGACGAAGAGCCCGAACGACTCACACCACGAAGAGCCCGAACGACTCACACCAGGAAGAAGGGCCCGAACGACTCACACCAGGACGAGAAACCCCAAACGACTCAAACCACGAGGAGCGCTTTCTCTCCCTCCTCCTCCGCCTCGTCCTTCTCCCGCTCCCCCCACAAGGAGGATGTACAAGGAGGCGGGAGGAAGGAGTAACAGGGGAGATATGCGGGGCCAAGCGGACACACGCCTGAAAAACACGACTGCCGGCATGCTTCGCAAGAGTTGCTGTTGTGAGATGGGCTGGTGGGGATACGCGAAGCGTAAAGAATTTCGTAGATCGCAACCCCCCAGGCACGGCGAGGTCCCCGCTCAGATCCGCGCGGCGCCTCACTCCGCAGGACCCACCAGCAGCCCTCGAAGGTGGCGACAATTTCGCAAATCGCAGCCCCTCAGGGACGGCAAGGTCCCGCTCAGATCCGCGCGGTGCCTCACTCCGCTGGACCCACCAGCAGCCCTCGAAAGTGGCGACGGTTTCGCAGATCGCAGCCCCCCAAGGACGGCGAGCTCCCGCTCAGATCCGCGCGGTGCCTCACTCCGTAGGACCCACCAGCAGCGACAGTGGCGACTTTCGCAGATCGCAGCCCCCCAGGGACGGCGAGGTCCCGCTCAGATCTGCACGGCGCCTCACTCCGCAAGACCCACCAACAGCCCTCGAAAGTGGCGACGGTTTCACAGATCGCAGCCCCCTAGGGACGGCGAGGTCCCGCTCAGATCCGCACGGTGCCTCACTCCGCTGGACCCACCAGCAGCCCTCGAAACTGGCGACAGTTTCGCGGATTGCAGCCCCCCAGGGACGGCGAGGTCCCGCTCAGATCCGCGCGGTGCCTCACTCCGCAAGACCCACCAGCAGCTCTCGAAAGTGGCGACAATTTCGCAGATCGCAGCCCCCCAGGGACGGCGAGGTCCCGCTCAGATCCGCGCGGTGCCTCACTCCGCAACAAGACCCACCAGCAGCCCTCGAAAGTGGCGACAATTTCGCAGATCGCAGCCCCCCAGGGACGGCGAAGCCCCGCTCAGATCTGCGCAATGCCTTACTCCGTTGGACCCGCCAACAGCCTTCGAAAGTGGCGACAGTTCCGCAGATCGCTATGCTGGCCCCGCAAGCAGCCCTCAAAAGATGCGACAGTTTCGCAGATCGCAGCCCCCCAAAGGACGGCGAGGTCCCGCTCAGATCCGCGCGGTGCCTCGCTCCGCTGGACCCACCAGCAACCCTCGAAAGTGGCGACTGCATTGCAAATCGCAACCCTCCAGGCACAGCGAGGTCCCGCGCAAATCCGCGCGGTGCCTCACTCCGCTGGACCCACCAGCGGCCATCGAACGTGACGACTTTCGCGGATCGCAGCCCACCAGGGACGGCAAGGTCCCGCTCAGATCTGCGCGGTGCCTCACTCCGCTGGACCCACCAGCAGCCCTCGAAATTGGCGACAGTTTCGCGGATTGCAGCCCCCCAGGGACGGCGAGGTCCCGCTCAGATCCGCGCGGTGCCTCACTCCGCTGGACCCACCAGCAGCCCTCGAAAATGACGACAATTTCGCAGATCGCAGCCCCCCAGGGACGGCGAGGTCCCGCTCAGATCCGCGCGGTGCCTCACTCCGCAGGACGCACCAGCAACCCTCGAAAGTGGCGACAATTTCGCAGATCGCAACCCCCAGGCACGGCGAGGTCCCGCTCAGATCTGCACGGTGCCTCACTCCGCAGGACCCACCAGCAGCCCTCGACAGTGGCGACAGTTTCGTAGACCGAAGCCCCCCCAGGGACGGCGAGGTCCCTCTCAGATCTGCGCGGTGCCTCACTCCGCAGGACCCACCAGCAGCCCTCGAAAGTGGCGACAGCTTCGCAGATCGCAGCCACTCAAGGACGGCAAGGTCCCGCTCAGATCTGCGCGGTGCCTCACTCCGCTGGACCCACCAGCAACCCTCGAAAGTGGCAAGAGTTTCGCGGATCGCATCCCCCCCCAGTGACGGCGAGCTCCCGCTCAGATCTGCGCGGTGCCTCACTCCGCAGGACCCGCCAACAGCGACAGTGGCGACTTTTGCAGATCGCAGCCCCCCAGGGGCGGCGAGGTCCCGCTCAGATCTGCACGGCGCCTCACTCCGCAAGACCCACCAGCAGCCCTCGAAAGTGGCGACGGTTTCACAGATCGCAGCCCCCCAAGGACGGCGAGGTCCCGCTCAGATCCGCGCGGTGCCTTACTCCGCTGGACCCACCAGCAGCCCTCGAAAGTGGCGACAGTTTCGCAGATCGTAGCCCCCCAGGGACGGCGAGGTCCCGCTCAGATCCGCGCGGTGCCTCACTCCGCAGGACCCGCCAGCAGCCCTCGAAAGTGGCGACAATTTCGCAGATCGCAGCCCCCCCAGGGACGGCGAGGTCCCGCTCAGATCCGCGCGGTGCCTCACTCCGCAGGACCCACCAGCAGCCCTCGAAAGTGGCGACGGTTCGCAGATCGCAGCCCCTAGGGACGGCGAGGTCCCGCTCAGACGCACGGTGCGCAGGACCACCAGCAGATCGCGCCCCCAGGGACGGCGAGGTCCGCTCAGATCCGCGCGGTGCCTCACTCCGCGGACCCACCAGCAGCCCTCGAAAGTGGCGACGGTTTCGCAGATCGCAGCCCCCTAGGGACGGCGAGGTCCCGCTCAGATCCGCGCGGTGCCTCACTCCGCAGGACCCGCCAGCAGCCCTCGAAAATGGCGACAATTTCGCAGATCGCAGCCTCCCAGGGACGGCGAGGTCCCGCTCAGATCCGCGCGGTGCCTCACTCCGCTGGACTCACCAGCAGCCCTCGAAAGTGGCGACAATTTCGCAGATCGCAGCCCCCCAGGGACGGCGAGGTCCCGCTCAGATCTGCACGGTGCCTCACTCCGCAGGACCCGCCAGCAGCCCTCGAAAATGGCGACAATTTCGCAGATCGCAGCCCCCCAGTGACGGCGAGGACCCGCTCAGATCCGCGCGGTGCCTCACTCCGCAGGACCCACCAGCAGCCCTCGAAAGTGGCGACGGTTTCGCAGATCGTAGCCCCCCAGGGACGGCGAGGTCCCGCTCAGATCCGCGCGGTGCCTCACTCCGCAGGACCCATCAGCAGCCCTCGAAAGTGGCGACAGTTTCGCAGATCGCAGCCCCATCGTCGGCGAAGAGAGGGCAGGAGGATGCGGGAGGCGGGAGGAGAAGAGACGCGACCACAATGCTCTGTCCAAAACGAATACCCAACCAAGGAGGGTTGGGGAAAAATGCCCGCTAATCTAATCTCCCCACCCCAAACGAAACAAGACAGGCAAAGATGGGGATATCAAGAACTGCGGGCCAAAAACAAATGGCCCGCATATCTCCCCACCGCAATAAGACCAGAAATGCCTGCACTTGGGCTCGCAAAAACTGCGGGCCAAACAAAGAAATGACACGCACAGTTCCTCACGCCAGAACGACCAGGAAAGGCTGCGATTGGGCTCGCCAAAACTGCGGCCCCCCGAAAAATGGCCCGCACATTTCCTCACCCCAAAAAGACCAGGACAGGCCGCAATTGGGCTTGCAGAGTGCGGGCCAACAAAAAAATTGCCCGCAAATCTCCGGCGCATGCGGCCTGTGCCACTGGGGCCTTCGGTGGAACTCCCTATAGGGCCACGAGCCGTGTGAGGGGTGTGCCACAATGGGCGTCGGGCGCATGCGGCCTGTGCCACTTGGGCATCGGTGGAGTTCCCTATGGGGCCACGAACCGTGTGAGGTGTGTGTGTGTGTGTGTGTGTGTGTGTGTGTGTGTGTGTGTGTGTGTGTGTGTGTGTGCCAAAATGGGTGCCAGGCGCATGCGGCCTGTGCCACTGGGGCCTTCGGTGGAACTCCCCATGGGGCCACGAGCCGTGTGAGGGGTGTGCCACAATGGGCGTCGGGCGCTTGCGGCCTGCGCCACTGGGGCCTTCGGTGGAGCTCCCTATGGAGCGGCCACGAGCCGTGTGAGGGCGTGCCAAACTGGGCGCCGGGCGCATGCGGACCCTGCACCGCTGGGCGGGGCCCCTCGGTGGAGCTCCCTATGGGGCCGCGAACTGTGCGAGGGGTGTGCCAAAATGGGCGTCGAGCGCATGCGGCCTGTGCCACTGGGGTCTTCGGTGGCGGTGCCTCACTCCGCAGGACCCACCAGCAGCCCTCGAAAAAGGCGACAATGCCGCAGATCGCAGCCCCCCAGGGACGGCGAGGTCCCGCTCAGGTCCCCGCGGTGCCGCACTCCGCGGGACCCACCAGCAGCCCTCGAAAGTGGCGACAGCGTCGCAGATCGCAGCCCCGCAGGGACGGCGAGGCCCCCAGGAGGGGGCCTGGTGTATTTGTGCATTTGTCGTATATATCCGTATATGTATATGTGTGTGCTTTGTATCCTGATGTCTCGCTCTCTCTCTCGCTCTCTCTCTCTGCCTCGTCCGCGCCTTCGCCAGCGTCATCGCCCATCCTCGCCCTCCGCCTCGCTCTCGCAACCGCCCTCGACGTCGCCGTCGTCGCCCTCGTCGCCCTCGACGTCGCCGTTGCCGCCCTCGTCGCCCTCGCCCTCGCCCTCGGCGTCGGCGGCGTCGGCGTCGTCGTCTGTTCGCCCTGCCGCGACCGGCGGCATCGCCGGCCCGCGGGCGCCGCCCATGGCCCCGAGAGCGCCCCACCGAGGAGAGAGGAGAGAGGAGAGAGGAGGAGGAGGAGGAGGATGAGGAGGAGGAGGAGGAGGAGGAGGAGGAGGAGGAGGCGAGGAGGAGGAAGGAGGAGGAGGAGGAGGATAATCAGGAAAATCAGGAGGAGGAGGATGGAGGAGGAGGAGGAGGACGAACGAGGAACGACGAGAGGCGGGAGGAGGAAGAGGAGGAGGAGGAGGCGGAGGCGGAGGCGGAGGCGGAGGCTGAGGCGGAGGCTGAGGCGGAGGAGGCGGAGGCGGAGGCGGAGGAGGGGGAGGAGGAAAAAGAGGAGGCGGCGGCGGCGGCGGAGGAGGAGGAGGAGGAGGAAGAAGAGGCGGAGGGGGCCCCCCCTCCTCCACCGGCGCCCGCGAGCGAGCCGCGGCGGCGGCGGCGGCGGAAGCGGCGCAGCGCGCGGCTGGCGCCGCGCAAGCGGCGCGCACGGCCTTCGCCAACGCAGGAGGGCAGGGATTATACGAGGTGGCGAGGTCGTGGAGGCGCCACCGAGTTGACCGCGGGGGGGGCGGGGCGGACGGAGGGGGAAGGAGGAGGAGGAGGAGGAGGAGGAGGAGGAGGAGGAGGAGGAGGAGCAGGATGAATATGAATATGAGCAGGAGCAGGAGCAGGAGCAGGAGCAGGAGGAGGAGGAGGAGGAGGAGGAGGAGGAGGAGGAGGAGGAGGTACGACCAGACCGAACGAGTGCGCAGAGCGACAGAAAAGAGGGGAAAAAGAGAAAGACAAAGGCCGAGGGCGCGCAACCCGACGATTAGACGGAGGACAGCCCGAGGCGCAGCCTCAGGCTACCGCAGACGAAGCCAAAAGCAGGCATCGTCTGTGGGGAAGAGGGGGCGGGGCTCGCCCCGCCACTCGCCCGAAAGGGGATCTTTACCCGCCTCAAGGCGCTTTAAATAAGTGGCGTCCTTGCTGGATGCAACACCCTCACACTGGCCCCACAAACGGGAACGAGGGGCCGACGGCTGGGCCCTGGCGCCGCAGCGGTGGCAGAATGCAAGGGCATCGCCAGCAAGACTAATATGATGCCCTCTAGCACTACAGGGCCCCACAGGGCCATGAGCGGGGAGAGGGACCTCAGGGCGGGTGGCATCACGCGCAACCCAGGAAGGCGCACCAGGACCTCCAGAGGTCCGAGGGCGCTTGCAGGGCGGGGGCCCCACAAGCACGCCAGAGCCCGCAGGCCCGACATCGCCAGACACGGAGGGCGACGCTCCCGTCCGAGGCGCCTTCGGGCGCGGGCCCTCCAGGGGCCCACCCGCCCTGCGGCCCCTCACCGTCCTGGCAGGAGCGGGGGAGGGTGGCGGAGGGGGGGGGGCTCATGCGGGGCCAGGGAGCGTGCCTCTTTGGCGCGCCGACACGCCTCCCCCAGCTCAGCATCCAACTGATCCTCACCCCCACCATCCACCTGCAACCTCACCCGCTTAAAGGCCAAGGACCGCTCAAGACCCTCGGTCGCGATGGGCGGCGACCTCTCTGGCCCACTTGAGGCTTCGACGCTTCGAAGCTCCAAGGAAGGGCTAGCCTCAGAGGGGGGGGCCGAGACGCTCCCGCACGGCCCGCCAGGGCCCTTCGGCCCAGCAAGGGCCGCAGTCGAGGAAGGCTCAGGCGAAACACCCTCGAGGCCCCAGAGGGCCGCCGCCTCCGCGACCCTACAAAGACCCTTCCTAAGCCTCGCAGCACCTCTCGGCGTAACCGCGTAAGCGGAGCAACGATCACAACTGTACTTCTTACCCCTCAACCTCACTCGATGCAAGAGCTGAGGAGGGCAGGCCTGCCCGCCTGCGGGTGAACCCGCACCGCGGCGCCCACGCCCAGCGCCGCTGCCTGCAGTGCCAGCCGCGGTCAGCTGCGCCCAGCGGCCGCGCAGCTCCATGTCGCGCCTCCGTGGGGCGTCCACGCGGTCGGGTGCCACGGTGCCATCGAAAATCATCCTGGACGAGTTTGCAATCCAGGTCGCGACCGATCTGAGCGTACAGAGCGAGTCGGTGTAGCTCTTGACAATGGCCTGGGGTAGGTCGTGCAGCTGCCGACCCCTCTTAGCCGCTTGATCTGCCAGATCGTTGCAGCGGCCATGCCATGAGTCCTCCCTGGAGTGGCCCTTGACGTGCGAAAACCGAATCGGACTCTCCAGGTCTCCAGAAATGAGACAACCACCATGATCCTCCAACTGGTGAAATAGGCGACGCCAAAGATCCACATTCTCACGCTTCGGATTTAGACACCAGCGCTTGCCACGCGCCAG
Organism: Prorocentrum cordatum; assembly: GCA_963575745.1. Taxonomy (NCBI): domain Eukaryota; class Dinophyceae; order Prorocentrales; family Prorocentraceae; genus Prorocentrum; species Prorocentrum cordatum. The sequence goes on along the minus strand of CAUYUJ010021971.1, from coordinate 553,660 downwards.
CCCCTCCAGCAAAGGCATGTAGTCCGTGAAAATATGGAGCGGGGCCACACCGACGGACAGCACCTGAATCACTGCGAACAACTCACCACGAGCGGACGCCTGGCGATGGCCAGGCAGCGGCCCAAAGACCGCTCCGTAGTAACAAGCATCCCCAACAACCACGAAGCCCCAGCCCGCACGGTCAGCAGCGTCCCAGTGGAGCAACTTCCTGCACGACCCGTCAGTGAACACCGAGCCCGTGACGACAAAATGTCCATGGGCCCGAGCTCCACGATTATAACACCAAACACCTGAGTCGTTCCTGGGCGGCAAGGCAGGAAGAAAGGAGTTGGGGTAAAGCCCACGCGAGTAGAGCAAGTCACCAGGTGGTGCCCTCCTTGCCGCGTCCAGGGTGGCCTCCGACACCGCATACTCCCGAATGCCGTCAAACACGTGGCATTGCCAATACCTGTGGTGGGCGGTACCTTCGACACCAGGACAGTTCCTGCATTCAGGGCAGTGAGCGTAAGCGTGTCGGTGCAAGCGCTTCTGCGTGAAATGGCCACCCACGACCGCAGTGCGTAACGCAGCCCGAGCCAGCGGATCCAATACCCAACGCTTGGCCTTGGGGCCAGGGCAAAGCAACGCACGTATGGGACTCAACCATGCACCAGCGGGGTCCTTGTGAGACGGGCCATCAAGTTCAGGCATCACCTCAGGCCTGGCAGCCCATTGGTACCAGCCTACGATCTCATAGTCCTCGAGCGCCAGCCACTTGACCCCTGACGGGGCCACCTCACGTAAGTCCATAGTAATACCAGCACGAGTACGGACTCGAAACGCTGAGGAGACTGTCCAGCCCAAGAAAGCCACAGACCGCGCAAAAGCACCAGCTGGGCCAGCCACTAGCTTCCAGCTCTCCTGCCAGTCAACCGAGGCCACCTTCCAGCATTGAGAGCGCCAAGCCGTCTGCAGCGTAATCTGGTCAACATCCCCCGACTGAATCAACAAAGCCCAGTTGAAAACATGTCCAACAATGGCCAAAGTCGCTGGTTGAGACTCAAAGTCCCCTTCCAACCTCGATGCAATCCAGCGCGACGCTCCTGAGGGAATGGCATGCCAGCCCAGCTTCGCCAGGGAAGTCATACGCTTGATCAGGTGCGGCCCAGCGCCCAGAATGCCCAAGCCGTAGGTGATAGCGGGGCCGACTGCTGCTTTGGGAGCCTGTCTGAACTTCGCTCCAAGGTGGCTCAGCCTCTTGAAATGCCTTGCCCGCTTCAATACGCACCCGACACGACCCCGAAGCACTCGAGCACGAACACTCTTGCCAGCGGCCACCTCAAGGCCCAAGACCTGCAACCAGGACCTGGCCTGAAAACCGTATCTCCGCAGAAGACGAGCCACAGCGGGGGCTACGGAGTCATCAGACGCGGTGAGGAAAGCCTTTGACTTCGCAACGGGAAGGCCGAGATCCTGCAGGGTGTCACAGAGCAGAGCCACCGCATCGGCGGCGAACCTGCACACATCCGTCCGTCTGGCCACCACTTGCAGAGTTAAGTCGTCAGCGAAGATGTCCAACGAGAAAGAAAAACCCATCTGAGCAGGAATGCCGAAACCGACCGTGCTGACGAAATCATCCTTTGACGCGGGCATCAGCAGCTGCACAAAAGCCATGGCAAACTTGCATCCTGGAAGAACGCCCTGAGACACCGTAACGGCATATGACGTAGCCTGCTGCCACACGAGTCTGCGAGGCGCACGATACATGCTCAGCGCACAAGAAAGCAGCTGACGCGGAAATCCGTGCTTGGCCGCCGCCGAGATAAGCCTCCGCCAACAAATGCGGTCGAAGCACTTCTCGACATCAACAATGGCCGTCACGACACCTTGCTCCACCGCCAGTGCAGCTTCAGCCCTCACCAGGGCCCGCGAGGCCACGTCCAGAGTGGTCTTGCCAGAGGCCAGGGCGAAAAACGGCCTGTCGTGCTCCAGCAGCCAGACCCGCAGCTGCCTGCTGCGGACCTGCGACCACACACGGTAAGTCGCCTGCAAGAGCGCGATGGGCCGCCATCCACCTTTGGGCTTCGCCAAGAGCACAATGTGGACGGCGGCCAGCTGCGTGGGCCAACGCTCCCAGTGCTCCGCCAGCCAGAGCACATAGATGAGCAGTGAGAGGGTCTCGTCCGCGAGCAGGCTGAGGGAGCGAGGCGCCAGTCGGTCAGCACCTTGCCCAGTGTGCCACTTGAAGGACTTTGCCGCCGCGCGCAGTTGGCCAATCTTGGGCACAGGCAGAGAAGCGCGCGACAGGCGCCGAATATCATCAAAGAGCTGCGCCGTGTCAGGGAAATCCGCGAGGTGCCTCACCACATATTCATCGGGTCCAGCAACAGCCCCATGCACCTGATCACGGGTGGGGATCACTGACGCAGGGCGTGCATTCCAAATGTGAGACCAACCATCCATTTGATCATCCGCAACATCCTGAGCCAAGGTAGATGGCTTCGCATGCCGAACCACTTGGGAATGCCGAGCACCAGACGGCTTCGTGAAGCTGAACAGCGGCTTGATGCGAGACTCACGACAGTTGGCGGCCCACCGTGCGAACTCTCGCCTGCGCTCGGCCATCGCCGCCTGCTCCAGGTCGTCAGCGAAAGAGCGAAGCCAACCAATGACAAAATAGACCGACTCCATCAGCAGGCGCTGAATGCCAGCGAGATCACCTCCCATGAGACCAGTAGTGGGCAACCCAACGTGGTCTCCTGACTGCAACAGGGCCTCTCGATCCAGCAGCACCTGGAAAGCGTCGGGGGACGCCTCCACGACCTCCCGTGCCAGCGGCAAGATGCCCCGCAGCGTGGCCACCACGTGCTGGCACTCAAGCGAGCGGAGAGACCTTTCGGCGCCCAGAGAGACGAGTCTGTCCAAGCGCCGAAGTAAACCCAAGGGCTGCAGCCTTGCACGTAGCGCATCGTCAGCAGCCTGGGCCAGGCGCCGAGCACGTCGAGCGTCAGGAGGGGCGGCAGGTCTCGCAGCTGCTGGCGCTCCTCCAGCTTGGCGCCAACTGTCGGCCACCTTATCAGCACGACCGCAGTAGCGAGGAGCGTCGCTCGCAGGGACACCATAACGCACCAGCAACTCCTCCTCCACGATGTTCATAAACTCAGCGTACAGGTGGTGCAGCCGCGCCTGAGCCTGAACAGGAGTCGCATCACCTCCCAGTACCACATCCTCCTCGATGAGTTCGCGGGTACGATCCGCCAGCACAGGCGTGACGTCCTCGGTCGGGGCCGCCTTCGGAAAAGCCTTCGGCGCCCGCAGGGCGAGGAACTTGACCGCCTTGGCCCGCACGTCGAGGGGCGTCACCATCGGGAAATGCGGCGATGCAGGCCATCCGTCCACAGGCACAGGCTGCGCCAGCGAGCTCGCAATGGACAAGCTGGCCGGCCAGTAGTCAATGGTCGAGTAGGCACCCTGGGCGCTGCGGCACGTGCCCACAGGGAGTTGCCCTGCAGGAGCAGGGGGGCCTCGCGACCACTGCAGCAAGGATGAAGTCTAAGAAACCATACTCCCCAATATGCTTCGGATCACAGTTGAAATCACCCGCCATCATAAACGGCCTGTTCCAACCCCGCAGCGCTGTAGCGATGTCATAGAGCCTCATCGCATTCACGTCGCTCCATCGCCCAACTTCAAAGTAGCACGACAACAGCACAATACCACCCCTGATGCCAAAATCCGCATGACACGCCACGCAGAAACTCGGAATCAGGTCAAAGCCTTTCAATCCAGGCAGCTCCGTCACGCTGATGTGACGCCGAACGAATAGACCCACTCCAGCAGAAGGCCGCCCCGACTCCAGACGTCGGCACGATGAAATAATAGCATGCCACCCCGATCGCGCCGCCCAGCCTTCAGCACGCCGACGGTCGCCACCATCGATGCGCAGCTCCTGAGCCGCCACAACCTGGAGATGCCAGGATCGCAGTGGGCCAAAAACTCCCTGCACGAAGTCCAGGAAGAACCGTTGTAGGTGACGAATGAGGCCTGCACACGGGCGCGGCCTCGACGCCCACGGCATCTAGCCTTCCATGTCGGCCTCGCCTGCGTCTTCCCAGGCGGCAGCGGCGGTTCCCCCGCCTGCGCGAAACGCGTATGCAGCTCCTGGCGGCAGCGCGGCCGCGGGGGGAGCTGCGGCTGCAGGCGAGGAGCCTGCTGGGGGTCCTGCCCCAACGGCGGCGGGGGCAGCTGCGGCTCCTGGGGGCGTGAGGGCCGAGGCGGCAGGGAACGCTGTGCCAAGCGCTGCAACCTGCTGCCCGATCGCCTCCAGGACATGGATGCCCTGGCCGCTGGCGACGCGCGCGGGGGCAGTGGCGAGCGTGGCCTGAAGGCCGACCAGCGTGGAGGCGAGGGCTGCCAAGTCCACGCCGCTGGAGCTCGCCGCCGAGGCCGCCACGGCCTGCTGAGCAGCCTGGACCTCGACCTCCAGGTTCTTGACCTCCGAGTCGGCCACGCCCTGCTGCCTGCGGAGGTCGTCGACCTTCGCAAGGGCCACCACGAGGTCGTCCGCCAGCTGGGAGGCCCGAGCGCGCGCCGTTCGCACGCGCTGCTGGAGGGAGACCAGGAGCTGCTCGGGAGGCTGAGCACGGCGCTCCTCCGCCTCCAGGGCGGCGAGCTCCTGTCGAGCTGCCTGGACGAGCGGGTGCTCCTCGGCGTAGCCGAGCTTCTGAAGAGCGGCCAACCCTTGCCTGGCGCGCACGACTGCGGGCCCAGCAGGTTCTCCATGAGCAGCGCCAGCTGGAGGACCACCACGAGCCCGAGGGGGAGGGCCAGAGCGGCGACGGCGGCCCGCGGAGGCCGACCTCGCGCCCTGCTCCGAGGAGGCGGGCGACTCACGGACCGTGCGCCCAAGGCGGTCTCTGCCGCACTTCCAGCACGTGTCACGGCTGGGGAAGTTGTTGCGGAACCCGCAGAGCCTCGATGCCGCATATGGCCAGTTCTGCTGCTGGGGCGGGGCGGCACCTTGTTTGGGCAACTGCTGGGCCATGCCAAGGCTGCTCCCTCGGTCGCCGTGATGCCCAGCCAGCCTGGTGCGGGCCGCGGCCAGCCGCAGCGCGAACCTCGCACGAGATCTCAGGCGGCGAGCCCGCCGATGCCACGCAGGGCTGCGCGAGCGGTCTCTCGACGCCACGATTGCAGGCGCCCGCAAGCAGCGGGCAGCCGGCGCGGGGGCTATGGCGCGGGCCCCGCGGCGCCCGCCCGCAGGCAAAACGGCTGCGGGGGGGCGCGGGGGGGGCCACGGTGCCAAACCACCTAGGAGGAGGAGGAGGAGGAGGATGAGGAGGAGGAGGAGGAGGAGGAGGAGGAGGAGGAGGAGGAGGAGGAGGATTGGACACTTCGAGAGCAAGGCTGGGCCTTCCAGCAACGAAGGTTAGTAGGAAAACCCTGCACCGCTCAGCGGCACAGGGCTCCCCACCAACCAACATGCCAGAATGAACAGCCTACAGAGAGTAACCGCGACGACTCCGATCCCAACTCAAAGCTGGTCTTCGCCAGCTCCAGTCCTGTTAGCCCGGCTTTGCCTCCAAGTCTGTAGGTGGGGGCGCAGGCGGCTTAAAAAACGCACAACGCCTCGTCGACCTCATCTCTTCCTCTCCGAACCTCCACCGCCCCATCTCCGACGCCAGATCTACGAGGGAGGGGAATGAGTGAAGGCGGCAAGAAGGAAGAGGAAGACTAAGCAGGAGCAGCGCGCTCGGCCCTCAAGGGGAGAATCGCGCCCTGCGCTGCTGTGGGCGCTGCGCGGCCTCGCACTCGCTGCACGCGCGCGCGCCGCAGCGCGGGGCCCTCACGCAAGCCCGGCACTCTGGGACAGGGCCGCCACGGCCGTCGTCCTTGCTTCGAGCGGGACCGAACTCGATAGCGGCTGCGGGCCCATCGGGAGCTCCTTCAGCATGAGCGTGGGCAAGACCCGCAATATGCTCTGCACGACTGCGGCCATGCGCAGGAAGAGGCTGCGAACGCGCTCCGTCAGCAGCACCGTCACCAACAACGTCTTCACCAAGATGTTGTTCTCCAGACGGTCCGCCACGAACCTCGATAGGAGGAGCGGTACCAGTAGATCTGGCCGAAGCAGGAGGAGCAACACCAGGATGAGGAGCACGTGCACCGTCGTCGACGGCGCGATGAACATTTCTCCGGTGCAAGTGTTCAGCACGTCGAGCGTCCTCTGCATGAAGGGCACGTGCAAGGGCGGCCCCCAAATGCGTCGGGTGGCAGCCTCGATGCCGAAGCGCATCGAATCCACGAAGCAGAAACTGCACCGCCCTGACCTGTGCGCGAGCGGCCTGAGCGCGTCGCTCAGCAACTGTGCGCCTTGGCCGGGCCGTCCGCCACGGGGGGTTCCGCTCCATGGCAGCCCCGCGGGAGGAGGGAGGCGCGGGAGAAAGGGAGGGCGAGGGGGGGCCGGCGGAGCGGGGGGCGCCCGTGGCGCTGGCTCGCAAGGCCCGGGGAAGGGCCTGGGCCGAGCTGCTGGCGCTGAGGATGAGGATGAGGATGAGGATGAGGATGAGGAGGAGGAGGAGGAGGAGGAGGAGGAGTGAGGAGGAGGAGGAGGAGGAGGAGGGGAGGAGGGGGAGGGGGGGCGGGGTGGGGTGGAGGGGGAGAGGGGGGGGGATCCGCGCGGTTGGGGAGGAGAGTTTGGGGGGAGGCTGTGGGCCGCGAGGAGGGGCTCGGTGCAGTGGCGCCTGGCCTCCTCCCCCCTCCTCCCTGCTCCTCCTCCCTGCTCTCCTCCCTGCTCCTCCTCCTGCTCCTCCTCCCTGCTCCTCCTCCTCTTCCTCCTCCTCCTCCTCCTCCTCCTCCTTCTCCTCCCTCCTGTTCTCTCCTCATTCCTCCTCCCTCCTCCTGCTCCCTCCTCCCTCCTCCTCCTCCTCGCCTCATCTCTACCCCCCCCCATCTGCCTCCGCCCTCCTCCGCCCCCCCCTGTCCCCCCCTCCCCCGCCCCCCCCCCCTCACCCCCCCTCTTGGCGGCGCGCGCAGGGGGGGGGGGGGGAAGGCCTCTTAGAAGGAGGCTGCTTCTCAGGAGGCGCCGGCCCTACATTTATAGACGAGGCCCGTGCCTTCTGAGAAGCAGGTGTGCTTCGAAAAGGGCTTGCCCCTCCTCCCTACCCCCCCTTCTGCGGGCGGCTGACCCACCCCACCTCCCCCGCCTCCCCGCCCCTCCTCCGCCCCCGCCCGCGAGCGAGCCGCGGGCGGACGGCGGCGACAGCGGCGCAGCGCGCGCGGGCACACGCGGCGGCCCGCAGCGTTCGGACGCGGACAAAATTGTTAGAGTAATGACCATCGCGCTTGCGTGGGCCAGCGCGAAAACGAGGCCACCGTGCCTGCCGCACGAAGTGGAGTGCCCCAGGGCTCATGCCGTTCTGAGGGGTGGACGGAGACCCAGACCCCCGACGTCGTGACTTTTTCATAGCGTCGACCCCGAGAGGTCTGGACCCTCTCCCCAGGACCAGCTTTAGATCCTGAGTCGCTTTATGACGGTCCCGAAGCCCAGGAAGGGCCCCTCGGAGGCCAGAAATTGCAACAAAAACTCCCCTCGTGATTTTTGTCACAGCGCGAGGAGGAGGATTTTTTTTTTTACATCAACAACTGCCAAGCCGTACTCTCTGGGGGGACGGCGCCTCCCCCCGGAGGAGGGGCAAGGCTGGGTGGCGCCTCATGCCACTTACGCCACCAGCCCTGCCCCGCCGCTGACGTCACGGCAACTGCGGGGGGACTCACGCCGAACGGCTGCCAGTCCCGCAATGCCGTGGAAACAGCGGCGACCCCCTCGCCCACACCCGCATTGGGGGGAGCAGGGGGAAAACCATCTCAGCCTGCTGTGTTCACTCCACGCTGATGGCAGAGCGAGCACACGGTTGGGCCGCAACACGACGCCAAAAGGGCTGGATGCTCCTCGACCCCCGCAAGGGGGACGAGACAAAACTAAAACACATCCCTAGAAAGGGAAAGCGCTCTGAGACCAATGATTTCGAACAATCCGTTCAAAAGTTGGGGACGGGCAAAGACGAGGGCGCAAGGGCGGGAAACGCCCCTGCTGGCAACTCTTCAGGTCGGCCTACCCCCAGGTTCTTCCTTGGGTGGCGGCCTAGCATGACTTTGTTAAAATTCGTGCGGCCATGGCCGCGCAACTCGTTAGGACATTCCTTGGACAAAGCAGTCTTGACAAACACAGCTTGATGCATAAATCCCCCGCACTTGGGGCAGAAATAAAAATCAGAACCATCTGTGCACGGCAGAATAACAACGCTGTGCGAAAGAGAGTCGGCGATGTCCAGATCTGCTCTGGCAACGCCGGTGCACGAACCACCAGGCGGCTTGACACAAGAACGAGAGCCTAACCTGCAAACAACGCACCTCCACACAGAGTGTTGCCACTGCCACTGATGCTGGACCACGGGCTCCTCGGGACCACGGGTGGTGCGACAAGGAGCGACAAACGGAGCACCCTCCAAGTTCAATCGTGGCCACATTGGGAGCAACTTGGCCGCTAGTCGGCACACAACTTTACTAATCTTGACAGCACGGTTCACTCGCTCTTCTTCTTCGGGCGAAGGTTGGGGGTGAGAGCGGGCCCCGCGCTGCGCAGCTTTGTCGGCGAAATCGTTACCGACCCTGCGGACTCTCTCATCATCCGAAATGCCCGACTCGTCCTTGTCCTGGTGGGCTCTAACTTTCACCACAGACTGGACAAACGGGGCATTATTGATATACAGGAACTGGCCAGCATAACGCCTCCTGAACGAAACACGTTCGCTGGGGGGCAGGCGGAAATGATTAACTACCGCAAGGCAGTCAGAAAAAACTTCAGAATTGGCAACAACATGGAGAGCGGCCATGGCGAGGGCACAATACTCCCCAGCTGGTGCTGTCTGGCTAATCGGGTGGTGCACAGGGCCATGCAGGGCGCACAGGAGGGAGCCCTGGGGGGAGACCATGCAAACCCCCCAGCCCGCCCTTGAAAGTTCTGGGATGGGATGCCAAAAACAACTCCCATCAACATAGATACTACCCTGCAGGTCCCCATTAGCGAGCTCCTCCGAGAAGTCCTCTTCCTCAGTAGCTGGCAGGATGGCCCCACCCCCCGAGCTAAGGGCCCTAGGCCAGAACGATTCGGGATGCTCGAAGATCCCCCGATCGAAAAGGATGCGATCCCCATCCGACAGCGGACCCAGGGCAATCTCAAGGATCTCTGGAGGAATAAGCTCGCTGCGGGTCTCAGAAACAGCTGGGCACACATAAAGCCTGTGATGCACAGAGTCTGGATGAGCGCGACATAGTGGGCAGAGCAACTGCTCGACGCTGAGCTGGTAGCCCACCTCAGCGGCTCTGTCGGCTGTCCAGGCTCCACCGCAGCACAGGTTCCTGATCGAACCCTTCTCCAGAGCAGAATATTTCTTCGAACGAAGCTGGCTCTTGCAGATATCGAAGCAGGCCCTGTCCCACCCAACGTCCAAACTTCTTCCCACATGCATCTCCAGGTCCCTAACAACCGCCCGCCTGAGGATGTCCTTCAAGAGGGTAGGGCTGACGAAGGTGAGTGAGACTGGTGTGCCGTCATGCATGGCGAGGGTGGCGTAGTTGGGCATGGACCAACCGATGCGCTTGACAGACAGGAAGAGGGCAGAGATCGGGCCAGCGACAGAACGCCATGTCTTGGGCTGCAGCTTTCCCTCGAAAACAGACGACCAACATTTCCTGAGCTCCTTAAAAGTCATACCCCCCAAGTACTGGTGATACTGGGCCGCCCACACCTCCTTCCCCCAACGAACGATAGGAGCGACCATCCCATAGTACGTGGGGTCATCCTCGCAAACCAAAGCAGAGGAGAGGCTACGCCCGCCACAAGACGGTCTGATACATTTACCCGCTTGACGGCGAATGTGGCCAAGCTCAGAGTCGCTGACTCCGTGAATCTCGCAGCCAAAATTTAACCCAGCCAAGGCCCCACTGGTGAAGATCTTCTTAGCAGAACGGCCCAGGACCTGACGCTGTTTGCAGATCCTGTTGACACGCTTGTCGAAGGTGGAGCGGCGCTGCTTGGCTTTCCTACAACGGCCCTTGACCCTCCTAGGCAGACCAGCGGTGTCGTCAGTCCCCAGGTTGACAGCCGAGGAGGTCCCACCAGGGCCAGCCCAGACGCCCAAGAAGGCCAGGAGTTTATCCCCAAGACGCCGCTGACTGCATACGAGGCTCGCCTTGTCGGGGGCGACCTTGCACTTGATATCGGCCTCCACAGCCTTGAACAAGCCCACAGCCCCAACGGTGATGGCCGAATAAACTTCATGGAAACTACCCTGGGCTGACAGGCCCAGGTCGTCAATGTAGAGATCCAGGACGGAAGACGGGTGCAGCTCGACATTCAAAAAGGCTTTCATGTAATAGGCCCTGACAAAACTGGTGGCAATACTGCATCCAGCAATGACACCACGAATCGCCAGGTACGGCCCCTGGATGAAACCACTGATGTTCAGGTACCTGGGGGCCCGATAGGCCGCGATGCAGAGTCTGGAAACAACCTGGGGGAACTCCAACTCATCGCATCTAGTAGCGAGGTCCTCAAGATCCATGGTTTCGTAAAACTTATACATGTCCCAGAGGAGGGTCGCCGAGCACTTGCCAAGCTGCACAGCCCCTTCACTCTTAGTAGTCTGCCGCCAGACCACGTCCGAAGCCGACTTGAAACCATATGCAGCGAACATAGCATGCTGGTTGGCCTCCTCCCACGTCATCGCCTCCCTCCTCCTGCATCTCCCCCAAAGTCTGTAGGGCGAAGTGAAGATGCCTATGGGGCGGAGGCCGCCAGACGGCTTGGCCAGCATTGCCAGCATGACTAAACGAAGCTGCTCAGGCAAAACGGCCATCGTCTCCATGATGGCGAAAAGCAACGAGACAACTTGCAGGGCTTTGTCACACAGAAGCGCGTAATGCCGAAGGTGAAAGCCGTCAACCGACACAGCCGACCGCCTGGAATAACCCCTGCTCTTCTCCCTCAAGAACTCGGGCGAAACAAGGGGAAGATGTTCAAGGGGTTGGAAGGGCTTGGGGTCCATAAAATCGAACAGCTCGGTTTCGGCCAGCCATAGCTTCTGAAAACGTTCCCCTTCAGCACGCAGAAGGGAACGAGGATCGGACACAACCTGGCCCGCAGCACTGAGGGTCGTGGAGGGAACCCAAGCCTCTACAGGACGCGTCCAGGCGTGCGCATTGCGGCCGCCGCCCTGGTCAATGTCCCTTAGAAGCCACTCCTTCCACGACCGCTCACCTGCAGCTCTAGCCGCCTTGGCGGTCGAGTCCAGAAGGTCAGCTAACTCGATGGACACGCCGCCTATGGCCTCCAGGGTGACCTTGTCCTGCCTAATGAAGTCCAAGACTCTACGGTGGGCCTCGAAGATAGCACCAGACCCCATATGCTTCTGAATGAACGGCGAGGGGTACTCGAGAACCTTCTTGGCACTCATGATAGGGATCCCACCAGAACATTTGTGATGCAAGGACCTCCAGGAAGTGGTCCAATCCCTGAAACTCTGAGAAAGCCATCTGCAAACAAAAAGTTCAGGATGACGAGCTGGCCGCTGGTCACGCCCCAAGACAGGAACCCACCAGGCCTTGGGAATCTCTCCTCGACACCCAGTCTGGGGGAGCTTAACCTGGAGTTGATCAGCAAGCTCGGCTTCGGCAAGGTTGGCCCATCGCCTGTGCAGGTCGGTGAGCCCGTAGTGAGCATCCAGAGAACCCCGACGGGCGCAAACGAGGACTTCATATGCCAAGTCCAGCGTAGAATCCCAGTCCTGGGGCTCTGGTCCAGGCCCGACAGGGACTTCCACAGGCAAAGGAGGAGGCTTCCTGAACTGTAAAACTCTAAGATCGGCAAGCCTGGTATGGAAATCGACCCCCGCGGGCGAGTGGGGAGACGTCGGAGCAAACCTGTCGACCCACGTCTCCCTGATACCTTTGGACAAACCACCAGACACCACGAAAAAATCATACACCTTTCCGCCCGCTGAGCTAAGGCAGGTGGACACACCTGCCGTGATCACCTGGCCCTCTAACTGCTGAACGAAATTGGTGTCGTCAAGCAGCGAGGGCTCCATATTGAAATCGCCTCCGATCACGAAACTGCTGAGGCTGCTGCTGGCCATCGAACCGATCTTCGAAAGCAGGGCCAAATTCCTGTCGGACAGACCCTCGCAGCACGACAAGTAGCAGGAGATGCACAGGATGGGAGGAAGATCCCCAACATGAACAACCCCTGCAACAGCACGAGAGTCTTCAACCTCATAACCCCCTGGGGGCCAATGTAGGCCCAGGCCAGCACGAGCTAGAATAGCCACACCTCCTGAGGTACCTAAGTCGGACGAAGCCTTAGCACTCCCGAAGATCGATTTCCAACCGTGATTAAGGGCCCAGCGCTGAGCATCTAAGGTCTGGTGCGCGAGCAAGTGGTGCTCCTGGAGCAACACCACGTGCGCCGCCGTCTGCAAGAGCCAATCCTTAGCAGAACTCCAGGCCGTGCAGTTGCAAGTGACAATCTTCAGGTTGATGGCATCCCCCCCAGGGGCTGGGGGGGCCCTAAACACTTCAAAACTTTCAGGTCGAGAAAACGCACCTGAGGGACCAGGAGCCTGCTGGCCGACAGGGGAAAACGCAAGATTGGGCAGAACACCTGCCCCCTTTTTGCAAAAGTCCCCCTGTTTGCAGACGCCTGGGGTGCTGTTGGCGGAACACAACAGCGAAGCTATATATATATATATATATATATATATATATCGAGAGAACGAATAGATAGGGCCAGGCGATCCTCGAGCTCCGCTCGATTCAAGCTAGCCCAGCGTGGAGGCTGGGAAGAAATGGACAGATGGGCCCCCCTGCCCGCGCTCCCAAAGGAGTCGCGCGGGAGGGGGCAACGGGCACTTGGTGGCGCCCAGGGCGGCCTCAGCACGTGCTCGGACGTCGGGAGGTGCCTCACTGGAGTCGCCAGGCATCTTGACCCCCTCGCCGTCGGGCGGACCCGCCGAGGTGGACCCAGCGCCGCCGCCGGCCACGGCCGCACCGTCCTCGCCCTTCCTCTTCTTGCCAAGACGCTGCACATGCTTGGCCTGCTCCTCGCGGGCAGCCTGGGCCTTCTCCAGCGCCCCTTTGAAGAGGGAGTTGCACGCCTCGCGGAACTGCTCATTGAGCGCTGCCCGCCGAGCTGCCATTTGCTCCTTGTCGTCGTCGGACACCTCGTACTCGCCCTCGTCGAAGAGGAAGATCGAGTCCAGCGAGACCATATCCAGCACATTGCACGAACCCTGCATGAGCTCCGACACGTCCACCTTGGCGCGGCCGAGCGGCACTGCGGGGGTGTGGTCGACCACGTTCCCAGCCAGCTCTCGGACCAGGTCCTTGTAGTTGTCGTCGGCCGCCTGCAAGGACTGCTGAGCAGCTGCCGTCGCAACCTTCTGCTCCTCCACCTGCCTCTCGAGCTTGGTGAGCTTGTCGAGCTCCGTGGACAGCTTGCGCTCCCAGTACTGCACGCTGCTGTGGGCCTTGGCCGCGCGCTGCTGGACGGGGGCGGGCGTGGAGGTGCGGAGCAGCTTGTCGAGCGCGGACTTGTGGCGGGAGGCCGCTTCGCCGTCGCCCGACTTCTCGCACAGGCCGATGAGCGTGCGCAGCTCGGACTCAGACAACTGGGCTGAAGCTGAGCCGCCACCACGTCGGGGGCGGGTGCTTCTCAAGCACACCGACGAGTGTCGTTGGGGAGGAGGAGGAGGAGGAGGAGGAGGAGGAGGAGGAGGAGGAGGAGGAGGAGGAGGAGGAAGGAGGAGGAGGAGGAGGGGAGGAGGAGGAGGGGGAGGAGGGGGAGGAGGGGGAGGAGGAGGAGGAGGAGGAGGGAGGAGGAGGAGGAGGAGGAGGAGGAGAAGGAGGAGGAGGAGGAGCTGTCTTTTGATCAAGGCGGTGCACTTGGCTGCGACGCACGCGGGTCTGATTCAGCGGCGCTGGGGCCGGAATGCTCACCGTTGGGCCGCGCGCGCGCGGGTCGATGCTAACCCCTGCGATGCACGCGCTGCATGAAATGTTTGTTACTTGCCCGGAGCTTCCCACATGTGCGCACGTTGCGCGGGGGGGAGGGCCATGCAGTCGAGGTCCTGCTAATCGTGAGGAACTCTTGCTGGGGAGCACGAGGCTCCCTTTTCCCTCAGGCCCTCTCCACCACGGGGGCTGGGGTGGGGGGAAGAGGAGGCTGGGTCGCCACCGTTTCGGGAGCTTCTGACCGTCTTTGGGGGGTCCAGTCGCTGCGGCTGGACGCGGCTCGAAGAACTGTCCAGGACGGACCCCGGGAAAGGTCCGAGGACCGTCTTGAGCGGGGTCGGGGGGCGGGGGGCGGAGCACCGCAAAGTCGAGGCCCTGCCGTGAGGAGCCCTGGATGAGGAGCGGATGCCCCTGTTCCCCTAGATACCTGACCTGCTGGGGGCCCGAAGAGCAAGCCGTTGATAAGGAGTCGAACTCTATACACCAACGCTTTTTCCGGCCCTGCGCTGAAACTCTCAAAAGAAAGCGGATCCTGGTGTATATGGGGTCCTGGTTTATACATTTTTCGTTGTTTCCATGGGGAAACGGGGAAAAAGTATACACCACACCACCCCGACGTCGCCCCCGACCCTCGAAAAGTCCTGGGATTGAAAGAGAGCCCGCCACTGGTAATGTACATCTTCCGGTTTCCGAGTTGAGAAGCTTCAGAGGCACTGAGCCCCCTTCGCACCCAAGCTTGGGGAAACCAAAAGGTACCGATACCGCTACACCCTGGACCTCTCCCGGGGTGCGTTCTGACCAGGATTTCGAGCGGAATCCAGCGGTGGCGACGAGGGCCTCCCAGGAGGCCCAGAAAGGGGAAAACGGACGAGGGGTGGAGGTATGGGTACCTTTTCCTCCTCCGAACGTTGGTCCTTGTTTCGGCGACCCAGCTGTGTTGCTCAAGCTCAAGGCGCCACGCTCAAACCCTCAATGCATGTTCTCCGGCTGCCGGGAGAGGCGTGGCAGCAGCTCCAGCTTGGTGCTGAGTTCAACGTGCTTCGTCGTTCGAGGCTGAGGCTTTCACATCGCAGTGTTCGAGAAGGGAAAAAGTCAAGGGGCTCAAGGACACCCAAATAAATGCACACAGATCCCAGGATTCCCCATACTTTCTCATTGTTTTGGATTTGTGTCTCCCCCTCCACCTCCCATATCCATATTTTCTGGGGAATCGACGATTAACTGTGTCTGCGTGTTTTTCCTGAA
>CAUYUJ010021971.1:500866-533366 GCA_963575745.1 Prorocentrum cordatum | reverse complement strand
CCCCCCCGCGCGTTCCCCTTTGCCCCCCTTCACCGCGTCCTTGCCCTTTTCCAGTCGGCAGATGAGTCCTACAACATAACCTATCCACAGTTGAAATAGAAGAGCCTGGAGGATCAGGAGGGCGAGGAGTCACACCCCGCAGTCAGAACATCCCGCCTACATCCCGCCTCATCCCACCAAGCGGGCATCGTCCTCGTCCTCACCCTCATCGTCGCCATCCTTTTCTCCCCCACCCCCCTCCCCTCTTGCACCCCCCTCCTTCTCCCCTCATCCTTGTCCTCCTCCATCTCTCTTCTCCGCCTCCTCCCTCACCCCTCCCTCTCCTCCCTCCTCCTCCTCCTCCTCCTCCTCGCCGCTTTTCGCCTCTCCCTCGTCCCTCCGTCTCCTCTCATCCTCCTCCTTCCTCCCCTCCTCCCTCCGCCCCTCCTCTCCTCCTCCTCCTCCTCTGCCCTCATCCCGCCCCCCCCCCCCCCACCCCCCCACCCCAGCGAGGCGGAAAGGGGTCCTCACCGTTCAGGATCTTGAGCGCTTCCTGCAGGCTCTCGATCTCCTCCTGTCGCCTGGGGCGGTGGCGGCGGAGGGGCAGCTCGGGGCGGCAAGCGTGGCGAGTAGCGGGAACACGGGTTTTGGGGCGGGAAGGGGGCGACGGTGTGTGGCAGCAAGGCCGATAGCAAACGTGCTCCCTGCTGCTCCGCAGGCCCTTGCGCATTGCGAAAGTACTGTTTTAAGTAAACATATCTTCAAAGCCAGACCAACATACGTCCTCAAACGCACGAGACGAGGTGGGTCTGCACACTCGTCAAGATGTCTAATCGGTTTGGCAGTTCTGGCCTGGTCCAGCCAAGGCTGGACTGATACAGGCAGGCATTAGATACGCAAGGAGAAAGAGAGAGAGAGAGAGAGAGAAAGAAGCATAAAGAGAGAGAGAGAGAGAGAGAGAGAGAAAAAAAACAAACACAACAACATACGCGCACCAGAGAAACATCTCAATCAGCGGATGGTATGGAAATGACGGATTCTGATTTTGAAATCGATTGTGAGATCGATCGTGAGATCGATAGTGGGATCGATCATCAGAACGATCGTCTGGCTGGTCGTGGAACGGATCGTGCTGTCGATCGATTGTGAGATCGATAAGGAGGTGGGTAATGAGATCGATGGTGAGACCGGTCGATACAACAATCGACCAAAAACCTGGGAACCCAGAAATCCGGAACCCCGCCGCCCACTGAAATCGGCCCAAAACCAGGAACGGAAACCCGGGAACCCGGCGGCCTACCGAAATCGGCCACCAACTTTTGCCAAATCCTTCAAGATCTGCTAGTACTCCTTCAGTGCAAACACTGATTGGAGAATTATAGTGATAACAGAGGCGGAGACGTCCTGCACGTCTCGTTGGCTCGAGACCTCAATCATCGAAATTCCTTTGCCTCCAACAGTCTCTGCGACGCAGCATGAGACCAATCCTTGCGCCCAAGGGTTTAGCGCCAAGCATCGATCTCCGTCGGCTCGTCCACAAACGCCAACTGGCCGGTGGCTAGCACCTGGGACAGGGCCGCGTTGGATTTACCTGTGTCGTCCTTGGTCGAGGGGTCCACTAGCATCTTGGAATGAAGGACCCAGCGCGCAACTCCCTTGGCCTTTGCGAGGCCCTCAGGCACGATAGCTAACCTCAGGGCTGTACGTCGGTCTTTGGAGGAGGCAGCCCCCTCTCTCCCCCCCAGACCCCCGACGTCGTGATTTTTCCACAACGTCGACCCCCACAGGTCTGGACCCTTCCCCCCGGACAGGCTTTTCATCCTGAGTGGTTTTTGACGGTCCCGAGGCCCAGCAAGGGTCCCCAGAGGCCGAAAATAGCGAAAAACCTCCCGCCTTGATTTTTTCACAACGCGAGGAGGTCTGGGCCCAGACAGAATCGGGTTTTGCAAAAATCCGCCGGCCCCCTTGTGGGGCCACCAGGCTGCGAGGCGCGTGATTCGCAGTTTCCTGTACCAGTTGTAGTTTGTAGTTTCCAGTGTTACAGTTCTGCTTCTTGCTGGTTACTGTAACTAGTTGATTGACCGCGCGAGGGGGGGGGAGGCCCAAACCAGATTTTGAGCACCACCTGGGCGCGTTGTCTGAATTGCTGGGGGGGCTCAAAATCGACACCCCTCACGCAGATCCGCGGGGTCAGGGTCCAAAAACACAGGGGATTTGCCACATTTCTGAAATTCGGTGCCACCCCTCACGCAGATCCGCGGGGTCAGGGTCCAAAAACACAGGGGATTTACCACATTTCTGAAATTCGGTGCCACCCCTCACGCAGATCCGCGGGGTCAGGGTCCAAAAACACAGGGGATTTGCCACATTTCTGAAATTCGGTGCCACCCCTCACGCAGATCCGCGGGGTCAGGGTCCAAAAACACAGGGGATTTGCCACATTTCTGAAATTCGGTGCCACCCCTCACGCAGATCCGCGGGGTCAGGGTCCAAAAACACAGGGGATTTGCCACATTTCTGAAATTCGGTGCCACCCCTCACGCAGATCCGCGGGGTCAGGGTCCAAAAACACATGGGATTTGCCACATTTCTGAAATTCGGTGCCACCCTCACGCAGATCCGCGGGGTCAGGGTTCAAAAACAGGGGATTTGCCACATTTCTGAAATTCGGTGCCACCCCTCACGCAGATCCGCGGGGTCAGGGTCCAAAAACACAGGGGATTTGCCACATTTCTGAAATTCGGCGCCACCCCTTACGCAGATCCGCGGGGTCAGGGTCCAAAAACACAGGGGATTTGCCACATTTCTGAAATTCGGTGCCACCCTTCACGCACATCCATCGCAAGGCGTGGTAACCCAAACTGCGAGAACTCCCTCGGCCCTTAATCGCAAGGTGTGGTAACCAAGCCCGTAAACCATACACGTCTTACCAATCGCCAGGTGTGGTAACCCCTCTTGTGATCAGTTGGTTTTGCTGATTGCGAATCGGCTTCGCATGAAGTTTCGATACTGCTTCACGACAGCGCCAAGACCTCATGACTTAGCTCTTCCATGGCCCATTCTCCGAGGGAGGGGGCCGGCGGCAGGGGGCGAAGCCCTTACGGATCACGACGGTTTTTTTCTCGCTATTTTCGGCCCCTGGGGGCCCTTCCCGGGACCCTCGGGACCGTCAGAAAACGACTCCGGATGAAGGCCGGCCCCAGGGGAAGGGTCCAGACCTGTGGAGGTCGACGTTGCGGAAAAATCACGACGTCGGGGGTCTGGGGGCGCCCCGCGTCCGCGCTGGTTCCCGCATCGCTTCGCCGTCTGGCGGGGGCAAGTCGGACCTCGCGAGCGGCCGCCCGTCGCGCCGGCTTCGGGGGCGGCTTCGCTGGCGGCTCGGGCTTGCGATGCCCGAACCCGCTGAGGAGTGCTCTGGAAGATTCGAGGCAACGGCTGAGCACGTGACGGCAACTGAGGACTGGGCTCCTGGCCAGCAGAGATTCCTAGCCCGCGGACTCATCTGTCGGTCGCCTATAGCTTGTCGGCGATCGCTCGATCGGCGTTGGCTTGGTGGCGATGCATGAGGCCGCCATCGAACGGTCGGAAGAGGCGCCCGAGGAAAGCCACGGCCGCGTCGCGGCCCAGGTCGATGGCCCCGGTGGCCCCGCCGCTCCTCGAACTCACGCGCCTTGAGCCCGGCCTCCTCGGCCCCGCTAAACTCCTCGACCCCGCATCTGCTACCCCCGCGAGCGCCCGTGTCACCCGCGCCCGGTGCCCCCGGGGAGAACCGTGGAAGTCCCGACCGAGGGGCCTGGTGATGCTGGTGAGAAACCAGATGATGATGTACTGGGTGGTCGTTTGAACTGTCTGAGCTGTCCGAACGTCTCCAGCCCCCTGCGTCTGGACAACGCCTGGGGAACAGAAACGGACGGAATCCTTCGACAGAAACGGGCGTCGATCGAGGGCCGAGGCCGACGCGGCGGGCCTTCCGCCCACGGGCCCAACCGCGGTGGCCAGCCCGTGGCCGGGAGGGGGCCTGAGCAGCTTGATGGCCGCGCCAAGAAGCCCGCTCGCCATCGCATTCTCGGGCGGGTCGATGGCGCGCCTCAGGCCTAGCCCAGCAGCCCCGCCGACGGGGCGCGCGGAACGTCCGAGGAGCACGGTGGCCCCCGCGACCCGGAAAACGCCGCCGAGGCCCCGCGGGAACGAGATGGCGGCGATCGACTGGGCGCCCCCGCGCAGCGCCCTGCGCCGGGCGGGGCTGCGCCCCTGGCGCCGCCGCGCAGGCGGGGCCCTGATCGGCCAGGGGGCGGGCGGTCAGGTTCGGCGACCTCAGCCCGATCAGGTCGTTCCCCGCGCCTGGGCCCACCAGTACCCCAGCCGGGCCGGCGGCGAGGAGCGCCATCGTGCTCTCGGCCCCGATCTTGGAGCGCCTCCAGCTGCGGGCCAGCCACCTTGGCCGGCGTGCGCCCCGACAAGGTGCAGCCCGCCCTGGTCCGAATCGCCATGGCTGCGGCGCCCTCCTCGCGCTGCCTCCTGAAACGCTTCTCTGCCGTGCGCCCCGCCTTGTGGCGGTAGCTGCGCGTCATCACCTTCGCCGAGAGGTCTGCTCGAGGCCTCCGAGGATCATCGCGACGAGACGACGTCGCCCGTCTCGATCTCGCGGGGGTCGCCGCCCCGGGCCTCGACGAGGACGTTCTGCCCGGCGACGGACAGGGGGCGGAGGTGCTCTGCTGTCGTCCCTCTCACCGAAGAACTGGCGGCCCTGGCGGGCAGCCCGCTTGAGATCCTCGTTCCCCTTCCATGTCCACTTATTGGCAGCTTCTCGGCCTGCGCAGAAGGTTCCCACTTGGCCCTCACTAAGGTCCAACTCATCAATCTCAGCTGGCAAGGCTGCCTCGGCCTCGGAAGAAAGAGAAGAGTCGTGGCCATCATGCTCGTCGTCGTCCTTGCTCTGTTCCCCCGCGAAAGCCTCTCTGGCCTCCTCGGTCCCAGGATCGAACGCAAAGGGCCGCTTCTCTGACATGGCACGCATGGAGGTGCGACTGCCTGCGCGGTATGGGAGGAAGCGCTCGGAGCCGGTAGAGAGTCCATCTGCTTCAGTCAGCGCCCGCGAGACCTGGGCAAAGTCTAAACTGCCACGCGTCAGCGCGCGTTGGTTCTGCAGTCCCTAAGCAGGCAGCCCGCGCCTTCCTCAAACAATGCACCCATGAAACGATCACTCGTCCAAAGGTCGTGGCATAAGGTCTCAGGGCACGGAGACCCCCGTCGTGACATATATTGAACCAGCGTCTCCTTGCAATCACGACTCGCTTCATGCGCCGCTCGTCTGCCGAGCCCCCGTACCTCACCTCTTTCAAGTTCGCCGATCAATCGGTCCATTCGGGTCCGTATTTACGGCGTCGAGCCATCCTTGTCTAGCCGGCGTCTATTCGGGAACGTCTTCGAAACGAGCCTGCATCGCCCAGTCGAACCCCTTGAACATCTTCTCGGTCCTACGATCTACTGCCACTTTGGCGTTGACGTCCCAGCGTCTCGTAGTCCGACGTCACTGTCGGTGGTGTGTCCATCCGGGCCACTCTGAAGGATCCGAAGACTCTCCGCGAGCAGCACTGCTGTTACTCCACCAGCCGGGGCCCGTCTTCCAGCCGATCACTTCCCACTCCCACTCGCGCTCGGACTGGTCGTCCTTCTTCCAGCCGTAGTTGTGTCGCTCCAGTCGTGCGAGTCCCTTCGCCAATCCTCGCCGTGCGAGGCCTCCTACCACTCGGAGATGTCGGCCGGCGCGATCCCGGCCTTCGGGGTGAGCAGCCCGGCGCGGGCGGCCTTCGCCCACGGATCGTTCGGGTCGTATGGCACTCATTCCTCCACAGCTCCGGCGATTCTAGTTGCCGTAGTCGCAGCGACTACTTGCTCCAGCATCGCTCTGAACCCCCGGATGCCTCTTCCTCCTCCTCCTCCTCCTCCTCCTCCTCCTCCTCCTACTCGTTCTCCTGTTCCTCCTCATCCTCCTCCTCCACGTCCTCCTCCTTCTCCTCCTTCTCCTCCTCCTCCTCCTCCTCCTCCTCCTCCTCCTCCTCCTCCTCCTCCTCCCTCTCCTTGCTATGGTGGAAACGTGGGTGCCGGCGACAAGCCGCTGCCCTGGGCGGCTCCCGAAGAGGATCCTTGACCGCCTGCGCCCGACTCTCGCGGGAAGACCGCCTGAGCTGGCTCGGCATCCTTCTTGCTGTCGTCGTCCTTGCTGCCATCGGGGGGCTTTTCATTGCCCGCCACTGCCGCAGATAAACCGCTCACAGCGTAGGGAAAGCCCGCACTTGCTTCGGGTTCGCGAGCCAAGCACACAACGCCCTCAGGAGCGCTCCATGTCAGGCACTCTGGCCCGAAGCCTCACCACGAAGTTCCGCTACCAACTGCGGCAGTAAGACCGATAGCAAGACGCTTTTCCAAGCTTGATCCACAAAACCCACAGTACTCTCTGCTGCGCAGCCTGCCCTTGCACATTGCCCAAATACTGCTCTACTTAAATCGATATTCGAAGCCAAACCTATCTACGTCCTCAAACGCACGAAACGAGGTGGGTTTGCACAGGTGGAGGTGGGGAGGTGCGGGAGGAAGACGAAGATATGGGAGACATGATAGTGAGGCCGCGGAACGGTTGAGCTGGGGTGTGTGAAGCGGTACGCCGAGGGAAGCGGAGGAGGACGATGATGAGGGATGGAGGACGAGGAGGAGGGAAGAGCAGGAAGGGGAGTCGGATGCAGAGGGGGAGCACGGGAGGAGCAGGAAGAGACGGAGGATCTGGAAAACGAGGATTGGAACGCGGACGAGGAGGAGGAGGAGGAGGAGGAGGAGGAGGGGCAGAAGGAGCAGGAGGAGGAGGAAGAGGAGAGGGGGAGCCAGAGGGGGATGAAGAACATGTGGCAGGATGATGATGATGATGATGATGATGATGATGATGATGATGATGATGATGATGATGCTGATGATGATGATGATGATGATGATGATGATGATGCTGATGCTGATGCTGATGCTGATGCTGATGCTGATGATGCTGATGCTGATGCTGATGCTGATGCTGCTGATGCTGATGCTGATGCTGATGATGAGGAGAAGGAGGAGGAGGAGGAAGAGGAGGAGGAGGGGGAGGGACGACGACGACGAAGGGAAGTGGATGAAGAGGACGAGGATGGGAGGGAGGGGAGAAGGGGGGAACCCGATGACGAGGGGGACGTGGACGATGACGAGGGGGAGGAGCAAGACGTGGAAGTTGAGCAGCATGGGGATGAGTGCGAAGAGGGGAGGACGAGGACGAGGACGATGATGAGGACGAGGACGAGGACGAGGATGATGCTGATGGTGATGGTGATGGTGATGGTGATGACGATGACGATGACGATGATGATGATGATGATGATGATGATGATGATGATGATGATGATGATGAGGACGACGGCGATGATGATGTTGATGATGATGGTGATGATTAAGATTATGATGACGACGACGGTGACGGTGACGGAGACGATGACGATGATGATGTTGACGATAATGATGGAGAAATGATGATGGTTGTGATGATGATTATGATGATGGTGATGATGATGATGATGATGATGATGATGATGATGATGACGGCGGTGAGGATAGTGATGGTGATGGTGGTGATGGCGATGATAATGATGACGACGACGATTACGATGATGGTGGTGGTGACAATAATGATGACGATGATGGTGATGACGACGATGACGACAACCCGCAGCAGCAGATAAGGCGTCGCAACAAGCGGCTGGGACAGCATTCGCACGCAGACGGGTGGTGTGGTCGGCTATGCTGAACTCGCGCTGGGATCCTAAACTTTTGCCACTCCGTCTGCGCGTTGCTCGCCGACTTTCCAGCGTTGCCCGGACCTCGTCGACGCGTCGGAGGAAAGGAGTGCCTGTGTGTGCGCGCGCGTGTGTTGGTAAGACCTTGCTCTTCGCGTGGCCCACTTCTGCCTGAGCGCGCGGCCGCGGCGAGGGAGAAAAGCGCGCCTGTGCGAGCGAGGGCGCGCGAGCAAGACACCCCCGCGGGCACGGGGGGGGGGGCCCTCTTCGAGAAAGGAGGGGGGGGACGGGGAGGGGGGGAGGAGGGGGGGGGGAGATGAGAGCGGTCTCGAAGCGAGTCGATATAAATTACGCCCTGGCCGCCTGCTCAGCCTTGCTGAGCGCCTTGGGCGGTAGGTCCATCTCTAAACGACGGAGGTACTCCTTGCCTGTGGAGGCGGGTGGAAGGCAGGCCCCAGCCAGCTTCTTGCTGAGAAGAGCCGAACCGATGGGCCCGCATCTGCCACAGAACCACACTCCTTGGGATTCGTGATATCTCATATTAAGGGAACTGTGGACCACGCCCCCTGCGACATTCAAACCCCGACCCCTGGGCAAGGCAGAAACCTTATCGGAGAGAAAAGAAAGCGGAGAACACGGGGTCCCGAGCCAACACTTTAAGTTGGCATCCGAGGAAGAGCCCCGACAGACCAGACATTTCTCCCCACTGCTGTCAACGCCACGCGTAGAACACATCAGAGCTTGAGCACGAGGACGGGGGGGAGGCGGCAAGGCATGGGCCTCGGAAGACCTTTTCCCTCTTGCCCCCCAAAGAGGGCTGTCTGGAGGCAGACCCGCAGAAGCCTGAGACGGACCAATCGAGCGTCCGCCTCTACCTGTAGTTTTCGAGCTCGCTGATGTTGTGGAACTAGGGCCTCGCGAGCTGCAGCACCCGCAAGTACGTCGACGAAAGTATCTCCTTCAACCGTCCATGGAGGCACCTGCATCTCGACCACCTGCCGCCCCTCGACCACGGTACTTTGAGGACGACGATCTCCGAGCAGGCTCGAACGTGAAGGTGCTTCTTGACAGCACGCCATGTGTCTGCATTGGGGTCCGCGGGGTGGTCGTAGGCTCGAGCCCACCACCTCTGCAAACCTTCGTTGTCGGCGATGTACACCATCGGCCCAGTGGACCAACGAATTGCAACTTCCAGCATGCATGACCCCCCGCGTGCAACCGTCTGGCGGTCGCCAGGCAGAGGGCCGAACGCGCGCGGGGAGTCGTCATTAGATCCAGGAATACATGCTGCGGCAGCCAACCCAACTCGACGAAGTCGTGGGTCGTGAGTGCCAGCACCTCCCGAAGCGTCTCCATAAATCACCCAGGGTTGGGCAATGGAGCCCTCGCCGAAAGAGAAAGTACCGGCCTGGTCGTGTCCCGCGCCTTTCCATTTCTCCTCTTGTGTCGGCTTATCTACTCTGGTCCACTCAGCTGGGATCAGCCCGCGGAACCAAGAACCTTCTGCTCGGTTTGCCTGTGTGACTGCGCGATGACACAGGTCTTGGGTCATGTCGAAAATAGGTGATTCAATATTGCATGAACATTGCCAGTATCTGTCAAGCGGAGTCTCGCTAACACCAGCTGGACATATGTCACGCAAACCCGAACATTCGCATCCGCTGTCTTTGCGCCTCGATTCTGCCCATGGCCCCCCCACTGCAATGGTCGGGGGCATCTCGGCCAGGCGTCGGCCCTGCGGGAGGGCCCCCAGCTGCGCCAACTGCTCGCGAAGGCTATAAATACCGTTCTCGACGCCTCCGCCGCAGAATGCGCGCGCAGCTTCAACCCAGAGCTGGCGCTGGAACGTCTGGGAGAAGTCATTAATCATTTCCGCTGCCTCGGTGACCGACTCCAGCTGATTGGCGTCGAACTTCCATCCAGGAATGTCACCAGTCTGGTCGGTCTGGGCGGCCGGGAAACGCCACTCGGCGGGGCCTTGTGGATCCCAACCTGCTTGCAATAGATAATGCACCATCCCCGAGATTGGCCCTCGGGCGCGACGAGAGCGACGGCGAGGCTCGATGCTCTTCATCTGGTCGGCAACGCCCCTCCATGCTCGAGGGGCTGGCGCGTGAGTGCGAGGCCCAGAAATCCAAACATAAATCCATTGCTCCGAAAATTTCCGCGGCAGCTGCACTCCTGGATCCCGCTGTGGGGCCCTGCTGTCGAGGGGGGTGGCGAGGCCCCCGCCGCGCTCGTGGCCGCCAGCAATCGCCCCGAACCTCCGACGTAACTTCAGGAACGAAGACTTTGGGAGCCCGCGGGCATGGCGCCCGCAGCGGGCAGCCATCTGGGGCCCGCCCATCTCGATCTTTTTCAGGGTGCGAAGCCTCCGCGACGCTGCAGCGCACCGCTTTATGTTCAGATGCTGAACCTTCGAAGACTTAATCCTGGACGTGCGAGTTTGCCTGGCCAGGCGCTTGCCGTTGCCGAGGTCGACGCCCAGGTACGTGGTCTGGTGGCCCTATTTGACCTGAACGCCTCTCCAGCGGAACCTCTTGACAATCCTCTTAGCGCCTGTACTGTCTGTGCACGCGGTGACGTTCTTGAACGGGAGCCGCAAGGATTGCCGCTCAAGTTCCTCATGCGTGGTCATCACACCTTCTTCGAAGACCTGGGCCACATTCCGTCGAGAACCTACCACCATCTGCGACAAGTCGTCGATCCACAATATTTGAGATGCGCGTGGGTGACAGGTCGTCAACTTCATCGTGGTCGCATTCGTCATGCACTTGACGAACCGCGCGCCACTCCTCAGGCCTTGCATAATCGAACGTGTGGCCTGCAAAGGGCATGGCACGGCATGTGCCTGCGCAAGTAGTCTTGGTCCAGCGCAAACTTGCAACTCCAGACGAAGGGTGATGGCTGGGAAATTGCGCTCTAGAGCTCGCTCCACAAGAATCGGCCATTCAATCTCGCCGTAGAAGCTCTTATGCCCAGGGGCGCATGGCCTTGCGAAGAGCGTAGGCGAAAGCAGAGTTCCCCATCAATGGCTCGCATGCATGCTTCTTTCAGGGCTGAATTGCCCGCGCAAGCCGCGCCCCAGCCGGCGTGAGTACTTGAATTCCACTCTTTAGTGTGAGGCTCACTGGCCAATGACCAGACTCTGCAAATAACACGTACTAAACCTATGATGTGGTCACCTGTGGAGCTCTTCGGAAGAAGCCGCCCCAGCACTGCAAGGAGTTGCCAGGGCCATGTCCCGCGCTGCTCGATTGTGTTCAGGATCGCGGCGAGTTCGACGATCGCTTCCGTCGGCAACCTACCTAGATCAACTGGGCAAAGACGGTCCAGTCCTTGCCCGACCTGACCCTTGATGTCATGAACGGCTTGGTTTACCTCCTCCGTCGTGAGCGGGGGTAGGGGCCCCTCGCTAGCCCGAGTGCGCAGCAGAGAAAACATACTGGCAATAGATGACTGGTCCACCTGCTTGCTGGACCGCCAAAGCTCGTGCCAGTGCATCGTCTTCTGATCGACTACGTCCTTGGGGCGAAACAAAACACCTGCCTCGTCGTCGTGGATCTCGCTCTTGGCGAGAGGAGAAGGCTTGGTAGATCGGAAAAGCTGTCCAGTGTTCTCATTGTGCATGATCCACTGCTTGAAGTCACGCAGTGAGCTGTTGATGGCTTTGGAACGAGCACGCCGAACAATGACTTCCAGCTCTTCACAAGCGGCTTGCAGTCCTGCGAGGGGCTGCTCACCCAAGTGCCCCAGAAAGAGTAACCATTGTTGCCATGTCGTAGCCGTCGGACGCTTCCCAACAAACTCAGATGTACTATCTGGGTAGTGACCAGCCAACTTAAGCGCCGCCGCTGAGAGTGCTATCACCTGCTGCGCCCCATTCTGCTCAGCAGCGCGATGCATGACTTGGCGGGTCAGCGCGCGAGCTCTAGCCCGCCAATTGGCAGCAACATCGTAAAAGGGCATGTCCAACAAATGTGAACTATCTTGCACTTGGTTCACTTCGAGCCGTGGACCGACAGCTCGGGTAGGCTTGGAACAATCTTGCTCGAGGCCGTGGCGCCGCCAAATACTCTGCTTCTCGACGGCGTCAATCCACCCCGCGAACAGACAGCTGACTGGTAATATGTACTCTTCAGCTGCATGATCTGCCAGAGACTCCCGAATAGGCGCCCACGCGCGATGTTTCTCGTGAGCGCGACAGCCCGCACGGGCTCGAGCCAAGAACCACGTGGAAGCAGGAATGGAATACGAAGGGCCAGCAGCAGCATGGGCAGTGGGAGTTGGAAGGTCAGGAGAGACCCTGGCAACATCACCAGACTGCTCGCTAGCCTGCTTGGGGGTCGGGGTCTCGCTCGGGGAGGCCCTGAATTCTTTCCCCGAGATGGGCGAGGAGGGCCCGTCGGCGCCGGCGGAATTCACGGCATGAGTGCTCCGGTGAGAGACGGGTAGACCTTTTTCCCCTCCGCAAGTGCTAGCAGGCGCCACCGGCTGAAGATTGAGCTCGTCAGCCCACGGATCAAGTTCATCCTCGTCCCACGGATCGCCAGAATTAACGATATCGGGGCAGGTTAAACGGGGCGCGGGCGGGGCGGCGCTAGGCCCCTGCTCGCCATGGGCGGCGGGCGGCCCCGGGGTGCCATCCATCTCCCGATCCCAGGGGCCCCCAAACAGTTTGAAAGACTGATCAACTTGGGTTTGAAACGACATAGCTCTCTTAGTACCTAGCTCCTGTTTGGCCCGAGAGAAACAGCGTGGATACCCAAAATATAAGGTGCAGCGGCAAGGGGTGCGAGAGCGTAGTCGATATGCGACGCCCCCTGGGCACTGATACACGCGGACTCTACTGGGGCCTGCAAAACCGCGGCCCCCACCTTCTCGACAATGCCCACAGGGGCGAGAGCGGGGGCAGGGATGTTGAAATCCCCGGTCAAAATCCAGCGAAACTGAAGAGCTCTCAAGACGCTGCCGATCCTAGTGAATGTAGTGACGTTTTCGCCTCGATACCCTAGTGAGTGGTGCCCATAGCAAATCACGAGAACGATGCCATAGCACTGCTGACGGATGCCTGCCGGCAAAAAACCATCCAGCATGTCAGCTCCCTCGGAGCATCGCCCTCCGAGACCCCCAAGATGATGTGTAAGATGATGGACTTGGCGATGTCCTTGGGCGAGGAAAAGTTCATCTCCCTCGCCTGCCCTCGCTGTGCCAGCTGAAGTTGAACCAGGCTTACCTGACGGTCGTGCTGGATTCGTCAGTGCTCTGAACTTTGCTGACCGGAACTTGGATGTCCAACTTTTCTCGGGCTCGGTGCCCCCGTGCGTCTCGCAGAGCCCGAAGTATTGGAACACTCTATGACTGTGCAGCTCCTGGATGTAGCTCCACGATTTCCTTGCAAGGATGGTGATGTTCGAAAGAAGAAACAGCTGAGTAACTGCCGCATGCCCACTTGATGAGCACCCACTCTCTGCCCTCGATGATAATGATGGAGACGGTGGGGACGCTGGCCCCGCCTCCCATGGCGCCCCCTCGCGAGCCTGGCTGCGCTCCCGAGGGGGCGGGGCTCGTAACTAGGAGCTGGAGCCCTTGCTGGTGCCCTTGGGGTTGATCGCGCGGCCGCCCTCGACGCCGTCGGTGGCCCCGGCCATGGCGACGTCGGCGGCCTGAGCCGCCGTCTCCCCCGCCGCCTGCTGCGCCGCCCTGATGCGTTCGATCCCCTTCGCCACCGCTGCCTCCATCTCGAGGTTCTGCTCGGGCGGTGTCGGCTGCGCCGCTGGGGCCGCGCCTCCGTTGATGCCCGCTGGCGGGCCCCCCTTGGGGCCGCCTGCGGTCGCCTGCTCGGCGGCGCCTGCCGCGGCCGCTCCGCCCGCCCGCGCCCTCTCCTTTGCCACGCGCCCGGCGACCGCCTGCTTCATGGCAACAACTTTGGCCTTTCATGTCGCGACCTCCTCGCTAGTGTCATCGATCTGATTTCAAATGGACTGGAGCTGCGACTTGATCTGGAGTAGCTCTCCGCGCTCCTGAGGTTCGCACTCGAACTCCCCTGCTTCGACCTGCTTAAAAATCCTCGCCCCATTGGAACTCTGCGAATGCCTGCGTGTCAACTGGCAATGTGTTGCTCGAATCGGGTAACACAGCTGCTGCCAAAGCCTTCGCCGCAATATTGCGTGAGACCTCCGCCTCGGCGAACGTTCGAACTGCCTCCGACTCATTGTCAAGTGCCTCGGAAAGCTGCTCGCGCAGCCGTGCAACATTCTGGTTGGTCCGCTGGAACTTGGACTGAGCGTCCTTCCAGGCGCCCTCAGCACGCCGAACTGCCTCTGCTGGTGAAGGAGCGTCCTTCGGCTGAGAGGCCTCCTTGGTCAGCTCTTGCAGCTGCTTGAGAAGGGCATGCTTGACCACGATATCTTTCTCGGTGCTGATCATGGACGTGGGCAAGTGCTTGTATGACTGCTGATCCTCCTCGAGGCTGATGCTCTTGCCCTTGCCCTTAGCCTTGGGGCCGTCCGTGAGGCTGAGCTGAAGAACGTTACCATCATCTCCACCATTGCCTCGCCGTTGTTGGCCTCCCCAACGCAGCTCCACTGTGGAGCCGCAGCGTTTGCAACTGCAGTCTCGCTTCAACAGGATGCCGTTCCACCCAGACGCGCGACAGGTCCCACACTTCGACCAAGCTCGAGACATGCGGCCTGGAGGTTGACTGCCAAGGTGCACCCGCAGCCTCTGATCGTCTAACTGACTGCGGAGCCGCCGCCGTGCGCCAGCGCGCAAGCGTCTCGCTCGCCTGTGTCAGGCTGGTGAGCTGGCCCGCGCGCCTGCTGGCGTGTCGCGCCCGCCTCGGGAGGGGCGAGAGCGCGACCGCGCGGCAGCTGAGCGCCCCTCCGTGGGGCTGGGGGCTATCGCGCCGCGGGCGCCCGCCGCGTGGGGCAAAATGCCTGCGGGCCCGCGCGAAGCCACCTAGGAGGAGGGGGGGAAGGAGGAGGAGGAGGAGGAGGAGGAGGAGGAGGAGGAAGAGGAGGAGGAGGAGGAGGAGGAGAGGGAGGAGGAGGAGGAGGAGGAGGAGGCCTGGCGACGCGCTGGTCGTAGCTGACGCCCGCGTCCACGCACGAGGGCTTCAGCTTGTCGAAGTAGGCCAGGGCGGCGTCGAGCTCCTCTCGAAGGGGGAGGGCAGGAAAAAAACAGACAGTGCAAGGGGAGGAGAAGAGGATCAAAGGGAGGGAGATAGAAGAGGGGGCGCAGTAGCAGTAGAAGAAGGGCGGATAAGGCGGATCAGTAGGAGTAGGAGTAGGTAAGTAAGTTAGAAAAGGAGGAGGAGGAGGAGGAGGAGGCGGAGAAGAGAAGGAGGGGCTCACAAAAGGGTACGGCAGGAGAGATGCAAAGAGGGAGGGGACAGGAAGGGGCGGAGGGGGGCATTTGGGGGGGAGGAGGAGGAGGAGGAGGAGGAGGAGGAGGAGGAGGAGGAGGAGGAGGAGAAGGAGAGGAGGAGGAGGAGGCGGAGGAGGTGGAGGAGGGAGGAAAGAGAGGAAGAGGAGGAGGAGGAGAAGGAGGAGGAGGAGGACGAGGGAGAGAGAACGGAGGAGGTGAAATTGGAGGAGGAGGAGGAGGAGGAGGAGGAGGAATGATACCTGTCGTCTGGATCAGGGATAGGGATTCAGCAGGGACGCTGGTGGTGCAGCCTGCACTCGTCGCCCGCCCCCGACCGAGTCCCGAGGCGAGCGCCACCCTGGGCGGGCGTCCTTCTGCGTCCGTGCAGGTCGGAGTGCTTCTCGGTGAGCGCTGGCTCTCTTTTCCTCCTCTCCTCTCCTCTCCTCTCCTCCCCCTCCTTCCCCCATCCTCCATCCTCCATCCTCTTCTCCTCCCTCCCTCCTCCTCCTCCTCCTCCTCCTCCTCCTCTTCATCGTCTCCTCCTCCTCCTCCTCCTCCTCGTCCTCCTCCTCCTCCTCCTCCCCTTCCTTCTTCCTCCTCCCTCCTCCTTCCTCCTCCTCCTCCTGTTTCTACCTCCTCCCTCCTCCCTCCTCGTATCTCCCTCCTCGCTCCTCCCTCCTCCCTCTTCCCTTCTCCCTCCCTTCCTTCTTCCCTCCTAGGGCCCAGGTCGAGCGGTGCCAGGACGAGGATACATGCGTTCCAGATCGCTCCAGAACGCTCTCAGATCCTCCCAGAACGCTCCGAGGAGGAGGAGGAGGAGGGGGAGGGAGAGGAGGAGGAAGAAGAAAGGAAGAGGACGGGGATGAATAATCCATTGGGGATACATCAAGAGTCCCTGAGATCCAGCGGCTCCGGAGGTCTCGGGCGCCGCGGCTTTCTCGGAGCGTTCCGGGAAGCTTTGAGAGCGTTTTGGGGCGCAGTGGGACGGATTGATCCTCGTCCTGGCACCGCAGGACTTGGGCCCGAGGAGGGAAGAAGGCAATGAGGGAGGATGGAGGAACGAGGGGGGAGAAGGTAGGTGCGAGGAGCGAGGAATGAGGAACCATGAGGGATGGACGGGGACGGAGGAACGAAGAGGAAGGAGGACCGCGAGGAGGGAGGCAGGAGGGAGGAGGCAGGATGGAGGAGGAGGAGGAGGAGGAGGAGGGAGGCGGAGGTGGAGGAGTAGGAGGGGGGAGGGGGGTATGGGGGGAGGAAGGAGGAGGAGGGAGGAGAGGAGGGAGGAGGGAGGGACGGAAAGGAAAAGGAGGAGGAGGAGATGGAAGAGGAGGAAGAGGAATAGGAGAGGAGAGGAGGAGGAGGAGGAGGAGTGGAGGAAGAAGAAGAAGCGGAGGAGGAGGAGGCGGACGGAGGAGGAGGAGGAGGGGGAAGAGGAGGAGGAGGAGGAGGGGGAGGAGGAAGAGGAGGAGGAGGAGGACGGAGGAGGAGGAGGAGAAGAAGGAGAAGAGGAGGAGGAGGAGAAGGAGTATGAGGAGGAGGTGGAGGAGGAAGACAATGATGATGTTGATGATGAGGATGATGGGGATGCTGAGGATGATGATGATGAGGAGGAGGGTAGAGAAGAGGATAAGGAGGAGAGGGAGGAGTAGAAGGTGGAGGAGGAGGAGGAGGGTCACTGACCAAGCTGCCAGGACAGCGAGCGGGCCGCCTTTGGACAGTCCCTGAGCCAACTGGGGATTGTCAAGGGGGTGCGCCCGCTACCTGGGGAAACCCCAATTCGCTGCCTGTTGTTGTCGGTTGCCAACGACGGCGAAGCCTGGCTAGCAACCCACGATGCAACGCACTGGATGGAACAACATACGATTTACATTGCTGGGGCCTACCTCACGAATACTGCCGCATGCTGCCGAGGCTTTTATCCCACGTAGTGGGATCATTCGCCTGGTGTGCGTGCTGTGCTGGAGCCCGCGCCTGCGAACCTCCTCGTCTGCGAGCGCGCAGATGCAGCCTCAACTGAAGACGACCCGGGCGAGGTCCCCACCTGGAGACGAACAAGAAAAGTGAGTTCCAGTGATGCCGGCCCTAGCCTCAACGCGTGCGGCTCTGCGGGTGCCAGGAATCCTGCTGTGAATGTTGAGTCGGGCTGGCCGAAAGGACCGCGAGCTAGTTGGGTATGCTGTGCATAGCCTTAGCCCGCAGTCCTGGCAGAATTCCCAAGCGCCTAGAGAGGGGGAGTGAAGAGGCAGTGGAGAAGGCCAGCTGGGGCTTGGGCGGAGGAACGGGCCAAGCAAGGACGGGGGGAGCAGACGGAGGGAGGACGAGGAGCCAGTCCTGCAGTGCTTAATTATGCTTAGCACCCCGTCCCCCGCTGAAGGACCTTGGTCCTGGTTAGCGCCAGTCGTGCAGCAATCCTGGCTAACGCCATTCGCGCGGGCGCCTGCCGGATTAGGCCTTTGAGGTCGGCGTGGCAAGAAGATGAGGCTTGGGGTGGCTCTGCCCCGCCCCGGCACATGCTGCCGGAGAGAATTGGCAGTAGCAAGGCGGAGCGAATGAAGCTAAACCGAGGCGAAACGAAGAACGGGCCCCAACTGAAGGCCGCGCCCGCGACCCTGGGCATCCTATCGCCTCTAAGGGGTAGGAGGAGGAGGAGGAGGAGGAGGAGGAAAAGGAAGAGGAGGGAGGAGGGAGGAACGAGTGAGGAGGGAGAAGGAAGAGGGATGAGGGATGAGGAGGAGGGGGGAGGAGGGAGGAGGGGAGGGAGGAGGGGCCCGGGAGGTAGGAGAGGAGGAAGGGGAGAGAGGAACGAGGAGGAGGGGAAGAGAGGAGGAAACGAGGGAGAGAGAGGACGGAGGAGGGAGGGAGGGTGGCGAGGGGGGAGGGAGGGAGGGAAGGAGGGAGGGAGGAGGAAGGAGGGGGGAGGGAGGGAGTGGAAGGAGGAGGAGGAGGAGAAGGAGGAGGAGCTGGCGGACAAGAGGAAAAGGAGGAGGAGACGAGGAGAAAGGAGGGGAAGAAGGTGGAGGAAAAAAAAAGAGAGGAGGAAAAGGGGGAGGAGGAGGAGGAGGATGAGGAGGAGGGGAGGAGGAGGAGGAGCAGGAGGAGGAGGCGCGAGTGAGGAGGAGGAGGAGGAGGAGGTGGAGGGAGAGGAGAGCGGGGTGGAGGAGGAGGAGGGAGAAGGAGGAGGAGGAGGAGGTGGAGGAGGAGGAGGAGGAGGATGGAGGAGGAGGAAGGGGTGGAGGAGGACGAGGAAGAGGAGGAGGATGATGAGGAAGAGGAAGAGGACGAGGAGGAGCCCCGTCCGACCTGCTTCTGGTCTTGCCTCTTCGCGGTCTTGTGCTCGACGTCCTGGCCGGGTCACAGAAGGAGGGGAAAGGGAGGAGGAGAGAGGGAGAGAACACGAACCCGCTCTCCCTTTTTGTTCCTCCGTCCCCTCCTCATACTGTTCCTTCTCCCGGTCCTCTTCTTAATTTTCCTGGTCCTCCTTTATCCCTCTCCTCCGCCTCCCCCTTCTCCTTATATTCCTTCTCCTCCATCCCCTTGTTTGTCCTGCTCCTCTCGTGTCTTCACCATCCCTCCTCCTCCTCCTCCTCCTCCTCCTCCTTCTCCCCCTTTTCCTCCTCTTGTCCCTCCTTTTCGCCCCCCTTTCCCGCCTCCTCCTCATCCTCCTTGGAGGAGGAGGAGGAGGAGCAGGAGGAGGAGCGCGGAGGAGGAAAAGGAGGAGGAGGAGGAGCGCGGAGCGGGCTTTTCTCGCCTTGAGCCACAGTATGTTTACGATTCCGTGGCTATAAAAAGTAGCAGCTAGGGCACTCTGCCCTATCCGGCGGTGGCGACGTAGGAAGCCTCAAGAGATGTCTGAAGTCGTACCAGGGGCCTACTATTCTCACTCTGATTCTGTGCTTCTACGACTGATCGGCCCGGCCCCCTCTAGGCCTGGATGTTCACCAGGTCGCTCTCCGTGAACTCGCTCCTGGAGGCGATCTCCTTGACAGTAATCACGTTCTCGATGCCGTTCTTCATTTTGAGTAGTCCTCGATGTCGTATCTCTCCTGATAATAAATAATCCTGCATCTGCGGAAACTGCCCTGGCTTTGTGAGGCTGTCCATGACCATGACTTCGGTCGGCCAGTGGTAGAATCTCCGCAGTCGTCCAGATAGTCTGTCCTCTCTGAGACTGAGGATGCTGAGACGCTGTGTCTTGTCAACTGGAATTCCTTTCATGCCCGTCACGAGCTGGTAGAGGTCGTAGCAGTCGGTGACGATGTCGATCGGGATGATCGAGTGCCCTTCATCCTGCATTAGCATTAGATTCTTGAGGGCACCTCCGGCAGTCTTCTCTAATGTCGGTCTGGCAATCAACTCGGTGAACCTCAGTGCCGTGAACTGTGCTGCTTGTGAACCCCCGACTGCTGCCACCGTCTCTGCATGACTTGTCGAATATGATACTCGCTTGGATTTCCTGCTCTGACCTATCAGTGGATGAGCTGCACCAAAGACATTGTCGTATGAGGTCTTTGATACAATGCCATGACGATTGAACTCAACTTCACGATCTTCCATCAAGAAGAGCCCCTGAGCTTCATGTGCATACGACGTCGTCTTGGTGGCATGAGCTGCATCATTGATACTTACCAAGCGGAATGGTCCATTCATCTTGCGATAGTACAGACCTGCTCGTTCTCGATTCTTCTTAGCTCTCTCTAGTACACTCTTCAACTGCTTGAAGTCTCCAATTGTTGGGGCCGTCTGCTTCGTCTGCATCTGTGTCGTGGCCGCGCTCAGATCCCAACGTGTTTGAAGAAGATGAAGTAGTTGACAGCATAGCGATCTATATTGATGATGCTCACTGGCCGTACATGGTGAGCCGTCATCCTTACTTCGTTCCTTGTCCAACTGTGGTGCTTCTATCGTGTCCAGGTAGGCGTCCTGACTCAGAAAGATAGTGCCATCTGGTAGTCGATGATATTCGATGCCAAGATGAGTGAAGGGCATGGTCTTCCTCGTGATCTTGCCGAACTTCTTCTCCAGTAAATCATGTGCCCAATTCAGCCATGACTGCCTGCCTGTTGGGAAGAGATCATCCACATGTACTGTAGTCGCTAGCGTGAGCTCCTCCGTCTTGTCGTCGTGCCACACAAAGCAGTTCTCGTCCAGTAGTGCTCGCTTGCCCGCCATCTTGTCCTTGATGTGTAGCGTCAGCGCTGCCTGCCATAGCAGTGGAGCATCAATGAGTCCAGGGACTGGTTTCACACATTCAAGTACATATAGATGTTGTTGATCATCTGGAATCTTGGCGAACATCTCCGACAGCTGCCTGAGGTGGCGCCATACGTTCGCTGGGGGAGCTATGTAGACCTCGCGCTTCTCTCGTACATCTAGTCCAAGCTCACGAGATCGTTCGGATAGTTCACTGAACCTCAAGCCCTGCATGAAGGCTGATGAAATGTCCCAGCTTTCTGTCACAAAGCCTGGTTCACATTGACTTATTGATACCATCATTCTTTGCGATACTCTTGCTGCCGTCGAAGAGTGTCTGTCCACAGCCCATTTCTGATTGTCTAAGAAACCTCGTCCACAGAGTCTGCAGCGCACGACCCATTTCTCCTTCCACATCCATCGTCGGACCCAAGTAGCGTCGATGAAGTTGGCGTTGTTGCACTCGGTCTTCAACTTGGGCCTGAAGCAGTCGTGCTTGACGTAGTTCTTGATCTCATTGTGGTCGGATTCTTCTATCTGGGGCCAGAGACTCTCGAACTCGGATTCCTGTATCAACTGCTCGGCTTGGGACGCATATATCTCCACCATCTCGTGATCCATCAAGTCCAGGTAGAAACATCGCGAGGGACCTTGACTCTCCAAGCCCTTGAAGATACAGCAGGAATCTGTGCTAGTCCATGGAGACGTTGCAGCATGATGATGTGTAGTGATGTCCGGAGGGCTTGGATAGAGCTTATCAGGAAAGTGACTGATCTCATATAGCTTCACCAACTCCTCCGTATGTGTGATGACTGATCTATCTGATGTGTGGCCTGCATACCACGTGTACAGTGCGTCTGCGTCCTGCAACGGTATTGGTTCGTCCTCGTGATCGCTCGTCACCTCAATCTCGGGAACCTCCATCAACTCACCAAGCGCGTCGGCAAGGATGCCAGAGTCATTGACATTCATCGTGTTCTCCTCGCCATGGCTACCTGTTTGAGCCGAGACTGCTTGTCCATCTTGAACTGGTTGAAATCCTCGATCATGATGAGGATCATCTCCAGGTGCTGGTCCATCTTGAGGTGGTTCAGTAGTTGGTCGCGCTTGTTTCCGCTGATGTCCAAGGTCGATGATACTGTCGTCCAAATCGGTCTCCTGTCGTGCTCTCGGGTCATGCCGAGTCCTGGTCGTGGTGTCGTCATTCTGTTCAGCGACTGGCACCAGTTGTCTTGATGTTGATGCGGTCCCGGAATCTGGTCGTCTCGGTGAGTGTGATCGTGATCGTGGAGCTGCTGATGCTGGGTGTCGTGCTCCTGCTTCTGCTGGAAGTTGTTGAGCGCTGCCTGCATGAATACTGCGTTCAAGAGCTTCAACTTCCTCATGTATCTCCATCAGCTTGCTCATCTCCCGTTCCAGATTCTCATCATCAATCAGCTGGCTAAGATCTTGCTCGAGTCCGTCATTGAACCCTGCCGGTGAAATCGATGCTGCTCCTGCTGAAGGCTGAAACACTCCATCTCCGTCATCGTCGCGTCTCTGTGTCATCTGAGTCCGAGCTGCCGCTGCTGCTGCAGTGGTCTTCTGCTTTGCGATCGTCTGAATCACACCGCGTAGCTTTTCCAGGATCGGCGGAACCGCTTGTTCAGGTGCTGCCAGTTCCTGATGTTGCTCTGCGGGTGATGGAAATACTGGCTGCGCTGGTGTCTGAGTAAGTCGTGGTGCTTCTGCAGGTGTCACTGGCGATGCTGGTGTGATCGGAGAGGCAGGAGGCATCGTCTGATCATCCACCTCGATGGGCATTGTGTGCTGCAAGATGCTGGGTGGATCATACGGATCGTCGTCAAGAAACGGTATATCACTTAGATCAGGATGCTGGTAGGTGCCCGGGATGTCGTCACCATACCGATGCTTTGATACCAATAATAGAAAATGGTACTTGTCCCAGTCGGCGCCTACGAACTTCACCATGTTGATCGGTTGACTCGGATCGATGTCGCTGCTGTAGTAGTCTTCTCGGTGTTGATCTCGCCAGGCCACGATCACTCCATGTGTGAATTCACTCAGACCCTTTAGCTGTCGTTGTCCTTGACCGTAGATGATGCCGTCCACGCTCGTCATCCGAAAGATGGTCATACCCACACTCTGTGCCAGCAACCATGTCGGAGGAGGTGTCTGCAGTAGTTCCGGTGGTGTCGGTTGCTCGTTGAAGATACCCATGCGATACACGATACCTGGTGGTGTGCCTTCAATGATCTCGAATAACTCCGTGAGCTTCATCGTGCTGCCGCTGCCGAGGTACACTTGATATTTGTCCCAGGATGTGCCCAGGACGTAGAAGCTCATTCGTCGTGCTCGCATGTGCCTTGTCGGTATCTTGTATGGCTGATTCTGATGAATCACGATGGCCGCCGCCTTGTCCTTGTCAAGGCTGATGAACTCCGCTGGACCTCGCCAGCCATCTTGATCTTTCCTGGCTGGTGTACGCCAAATATCTATTTGATCATGTGGTTTGAGCGTCTCGATCCACTTGGCGTCCTGAGCTTGCTGACGTGTATTGTTGGCCTTGGCGATCCTTTCCTCGATGATGGCCTGCAGGATGTTAGACTTTGCCAAGAGCCTGAGGCGCAAGTGCTGCTCGGTCGGGTCCGGCGTGAGATCCATCGCACTCTGCGTAGCCGTCAGAGTTCCTGCTTCCGGATCGTAGGCGTCCTTAGGCATGTATCCGAACAACCCTTGAGCTGGAACCGAGCCGCCGTAATTCATAAAGAGATTTGCCACCATCGCTGATTCCTCCACTATGTCCTCGTCGCTGATGTCGGTCAGGCCTTGCTTGATCACGTCGCGCTTCGTCTTGAGAGCAGTCAGCTTCAAGGTCTGAATCGCTCGCTCTGCCAGGCCTGTGGTGGTGTGTCCGTCAGCTCCACCGAATATCAGCCGTAGATTGTATCTGTCTGCCACCAGCGCCACGTTGTCATTCGTCATACCGCCTTCTTGATCCATTACCAAGTTGTCCATCGGTCCGAAATACCGAATCCAGTGACCAAGCATTGCCCGTAGAACGTCCTTGCCCTGCTTGGTAGCTAAATGGCATGCGATGCGGTACCTGATGCATTCGTCGATCATCATCAACCAAGTCTTCTCGAATACGAAGAACAGATCTGCTTGGACGCGCTCATTGAAACGAACTGCGATGGTCATCTTGATACTCGGCTTGTTCATAGCTCGCTGTCGCTGCAAGCAGGTTTCGCAGTGCTCGGCCAGACCTTTGCATAGCTCTCGAATAGGTGCAGGTAGTCCAAGAGCTCGAATCATCCTCTCGATCTCAAAGTCTGGAGGGTGAAAGAACTTGTAGTGAAGGCCCATGAGCAGCTTGATGCGTTCTTCGTCCGAGGCAGCCTGGGTCAACTTCTGAGCTAACTTGCCCAGGTCGAAGGAAGGTTTGATGATCGTGACCTTTGATGCCGTTGTCGTCGGTCGTGATGCCACTGGTATTGGAGGCGGTGGAATAGGATCTGCTGCTGGTGGTTCTGCTGCTGCTGCTGCTGGTGCTGGTGCTGGTGCTTGCTCGTCTGCTGGAGCTGCTCTTGCCGCTGGGGGTGCTATTGTGCTCTTGTGGTGCTGTTGTGCTCTTGTCGTGTTGGGTCCCTGGCCGTGCTGACCCAGCGGGCTCTTTGGCCGTGCTGCCAAACACTCCAGCTGCCCGCCGTCTCTAGTGGTTTCTGGCCGTGCTGCTGGAGGAGGTGCTGGCTCTACAACCTGTGCTGCTGCTGCCTGAGGTGCTGCTGCAGCGGGAGCTGCTCCTGGTCCAGGAACCGGCTTGAATCTGCAACCATCCTCTCGTGTGTGTGGTACCCCAGAACCTGCACCATGCTGACAACGTTTGCATTTCCAGTAAGCCTGTGTCCGGCAGGAGTGCATGTGCTTGACCATGTCCTTGACCAATGATCGGCACAGTCCAACTGGATAAACTGCTGCAAGAGCCGTTCGCTTGCGACCTTTGTCGTCGGTGCCTTGCAGCTCTGCGTGTGGTGTTGTGCATTTGCAGGATCTGGATGTGCTTCGCAGCCGCGTCGTACTTCGGAAGAAGGTCCTCTTGCGAATCGGCAACTCCAGATCCACACTCCAAGCTCCATGCGCGCACTGGTCAGTAATGTTGTCATGCATCTCGCGCATCAGGATGTCTGGGATCAAACGAAGATCAGACTGCTTCCAGATAGCTGATCGAGATGGGTTCTCCATGATAAGTTGACTTCCTCTGCGCTCCAGTGCGGGCGCATATGTCTGAGCTGTCCATGTCAGTATCGGTCGTTCGTAGTCTCGCCTGCTTTCCAACTCAACAGGCTCCGCGTTGTTATTTGATTGAGACCAGGGTCGACAGTAGAACTCCATTAGCGAAAATAATGGCACAAAAGCTTCGTGTAGTTCAAGTAGCAGCTGCTGATGATCTGGTCGATGTAGATCCCAGCCATAGCGATAGTCGATAGGTGGTAAAGTTATCAGGTGATTCCGATAGGCTGCACAAGAGACTCCAGAGGTACCTGAAAAGACTTCCACCATCAGACTCGTCTTGTGAGCTACTGAACGCATATGCTGAATGAAGTCTCGAACGTGTTCTGGTCGAATCATCGGTAACCGAGATGTCGTATAAAACTTCTCGTCCATGAACTCGTACTCTCGATCCATTCGATGACAATCTGCATGTTCGAAGTTACTTGGCCATTCATTTTGAGAGTATCTGTTGCTGCCGAACTGTCTCCAAACATCATAGAATTCTGTGGCGTCCTTGTTCTGATAAGATCCATATGTCTGTCTCGATGGCGGTGTCGTCGAAGGTGCTGCCAGCTTACTTATCTCACTCTGATTCTGCGCTTCGGGGCATTGTGGTTGACTGGCCGTGTGTAGCTGAACCTTGGGCTTCCGGCGATGATCAAATGCTGCGAACAGCTTAGATATCCTTTCCTCGATCAGGCCGACCATCTCCTCTACCACTTGCTCTGACTGAGGCTTGAACACGTCAATCGGTAGAAGATAGTGCCCAGAATCTGTCAGCAATACTCGAGCCATCGTAGAGACTTTATCGTCAGGTACGAACGCCAGGATGCCATCACCATTGCGATACATGTTCTCGAACAGGATGCACTTTTGCTTGATCATGGTGCTGTTGGGCAGGAGGCCCGGGCACCTTGCGCCAGGACCGCCTATCATGTCCGCCTGGTAGGTGGTGCCCTTCGCCATGCCTTCGACCCACATCGGTCCGAGAAACTCGCCACATGAGGGGTCTGCTTGACCGTTGATGCCCGTGAAGGTCGCCTGAGAAGGCCGGATGTTGTAGGAGATGCCTTCAGGCTGATACAGGTCCATGTTCCACTCCAACAACGTCTCCGTGCCAAGTAGGCCTTCAGCTGCTCCTGGGTCGACGATCAATCCATGTCGAGGCTTGCCTTTCACTGTATGCAGTATCGCGTAGGGGTCATCGTTGCCGTTCTTACCTTCCAAGAATGAACTGTGTCGCTAATCATCATATGTCGGCCTCTGCGGACAACCAAGCAATTGAAGTGATTGATCTGCTTTTGCAGGCAATGTCTGCTGACATCCAGATATCCTAGATGATTGAGTAGATTCGTTCATCG
Source organism: Prorocentrum cordatum (assembly GCA_963575745.1). Taxonomy (NCBI): domain Eukaryota; class Dinophyceae; order Prorocentrales; family Prorocentraceae; genus Prorocentrum; species Prorocentrum cordatum. Next base: position 507,385 of record CAUYUJ010021971.1, on the reverse strand, counting down.
TGGCATTGTCATTTGAAGAGTTCCTCTGGTCATTCCTGTCAGTGCCACTTGTGATGCTCACCTGGTTCTTCATGACCACCAGAGCGTACTGCTTAGATAACTTCTGGGCCAGCGTCAAAGCTGGAGCCTCGCTTGCCGATGATGATGCCGTCGTGTCACGAAGCACCGATCTCAGAGGCGTTCGGCTGACTCGATCGTCTGGAAAGGGAGAGGCTGAACCCAGTATGGGTGGTCGAACCGGTCGCTGCCGTTCTGGTGTTGGTGCCTGCGTGTACCAGTCAGAGGACTCGTCCGCGTCGATCTGATACGAGTCGCCTTCTGGTACTGCACACTCGGAACCGGTAGCCATGTGATATCGCTCCACAGGTATTGTGCTTGCCGTCGAGGTAGTCGGAGTAGCAACGTTGATCCAAGAGCCAGGCGGCCTTGTCGTCATCTGTGGTGTCGCCGAACTCGATCCTGCGGATGCTTGTGCTGCAGTCGGGTCCGAAGTAGAGAGACCCACAACGTTTGCATAGTGACGACTGCGTCCGCCTTTACCTTTGCCTTTCGTCGAGGTCGAGCCCTGCTGCTGCTGCTGCGGCTGCTGCTGTTGTTGTCGATCCTTGGCGGGGCAGTGCGCTCGATCATGCCATTTACTTCCACATATATCACATCCGTCGTGTCGCTGACCTGCACCGCTCATGCGATCGTTGCCGTTGCCGCTGTGACCTTTGCCTTTGCCACGTCCTTTGCCTTTCATGGGAAAGCGCCGTCTAAATCCACCTCGTCCTCGACCTTTGCCTTTGCTCTTGCCACGCTTGCCTTTGCCACATCCTTTGCCACCGTAGTAGGTGTCGTTGTCGTCTTGCTCTGCCTCGTAGTACTCCGTCATCTCGCCGCTGTCATCGTACTTGGCCCAGATGTCGTCGTATTCCTGGAAATACCATTCACCATCTGCCGTAGCCGTCCAGCCGAAATCCTGGTCATAGCCCCATTCGTATTGCTCGTCATTGTAGGCCTCATACCAGGTCTCCATCATGTCGTCTGGATCGGCTCCGTCTCCCTGTTCACCATACCAGGCCCATTCGTTGTGTTGACCAACCTGGTCCTGTTTGCCGAGCCTCATCATCAGGCCCTGCAATACTCGATATTGGGATAAATCACCTGCCACGTGTAACTTCAAATCGTCGAGCCTCTTATCGGATAGTCCACTATTCTTCAGTAGGAAGTGGCTGCGGCCCGTGTCGTTCATGACCAGGCCGCCTTCCTCGCATGCATCCTCGAATGCCAGCTCGAACGATGAGATCCACGTCGGTATGTCTTGATGGTGTCCTCTCCGGCAATCAAAGAATGAGTCCAATACAATACCAACTCTGTCTTGATCGTGTAGTTCATATATCGCTTTCTGCTGATTCAAGAAGTGCTTGATGCCGGGGTGATCTTCCTGCTGATGAGGAGGGTCGGCCAGCTGTGCTGGCAGTGCTATGGCTTCATCTCCTCGATACTGAACTCCATCTCGTACATGAGTGAACGACATCGCTGCGGTGAAGGGAGCGCCCTGAAATCGTGAGACTATGAGCGGGCCGATCCGTTCATATTGATTCTCCTCGGTGATCCTCCACCACAGCTTTAGCTTCTGCATATATCGTCGGAACGTGTAACCTCTGATGTGCGGGCGCCAGCCCGGTGGAACGAACTTCGTGAACTCCTCAAGCTGAAGCGTGCCTTGCTGTCTGTCGCCGCCTTGCTGCTGGTGGTGCGCCATGTCGGCGCCACAAAAAACAAAGTACAAGTAGTAGAAAACAGTGCCGTAGATCAGGCGTGACCGCCTGTGCCTCCTCGATGTGCTGGTGGTACTTCGCGTGCCCGCGGTACTCGTTGCACTCTTGGAGGAAGTCGTCGTCGTGGTACCCCGCGTACACGCGGGACTTCGCGCACTGGTCGTCCAGCGCGCACTAGTACTTGCAGTAGTCGTCTCTGCCTGCGGAGGCGCGGGCACGCGCGGCGCTGGCCGCGCGGAGGGCCGGCCGACCGGAGGGTGGCCCGCGGAGCTTGATAGCTCCGCTACCAAAGCGGGCTTTTCTCGCCTTGAGCCACAGTATGTTTACGATTCCGTGGCTATAAAAAGTAGCAGCTAGGGCACTCTGCCCTATCCGGCGGTGGCGACGCAGGAAGCCTCAAGAGATGTCTGAAGTCGTACCAGGGGCCTACTATTCTCACTAGGAGGGGAGGACGAGTCGACAGAGGGAGGGGGGGTGGGAGGGAGGGGGAAGCAGGAGGCCGAGGGCTGAGGGCCTGCAGTGGCCCAAGACCGCTGCGCCCCGCGCGCGCCCCGCGCGCCGCGCAGGGCCCGAGGAGCACGCCCGGGCCGCGCGGGGCTGCGTAGGCCCCCCGCCGAGGGACCCGCGGCACCACGGCTCAAGGCCTCGGCCTCTCGGGGCTTCGGGGGTTGAGCCCCCGAGCGCTCCGATGCGACCCCAAAGTTGGAGCAGGAGGAAAGGATGGAGGAGGAGGAAGAGAAGGAGGAGGAGGAGGAGGACGAGGAGGAGGAGGGAGGGGGGAGGAGGAGGAGGAGGAGGAGGAGGGAGCGGGGAGGAGGAGAGGGAGGAGGAGGAGATAGCGGGGAGGAGGAGATAGCGGTAGGAGAGGAGGAGAGGAGGAGGAGGAGAAGGAGGAGGAGGAGGAGGAGTGAGGAGGAGGAGGAGGAGGAGGAGGAGGAGGAGGGGAGGGGCTGCCGCGGGCTGGGCGCAAGGAGGCCCACCTGCGGGACATGTAAGTGCCCGCGCCGGGCGATTCGGCCGGGCGCGCCGCCCGACCATGGGCGCGCGTCAAGCGGTCGGAAGGAAGGAAGGAAGGAAGGAGGAGGAGGAGGAAGAGGAAACGCCTTCCCCTCCAGGAAGTGGACAATGAGTGGGAGGGGGATGCTTTTTTCATTGCTCACACGATGATGATGATGACGGTGACGATGCCCGTGTTATTGATACTGTATTCAAGTGGCTTACGCCATTTCTCCGACACCCCCAAAGGAGCGAGTGCTTGCGACGATCTTGGAAGTTATCTAGTCGGTCGGGAGCTTCTTGGATGCATTTGAGGGGCTCGTGGGATGCCTCTCACGGGCCTCTTGGAGGGCTCATGGTGGCATGTGGGGGGCCTTTGAACCCTTCTTGGGGGCCTCCTGGGGGCTTTTGGGGGACCCCTTGGGAACCTCTTGGGGCGTCTTGTGAGGCTCGAGATATCAGTTAGTATCTCCCTTCTTGGGCCCCTCTTAGGGCCCTCTTGGAGTTCTCTTGTGCCGTCTGGGGAGCACCTGCGGGGCCTTGGCGCCCTCTAGATCCGTCTTGGGCCCCCCTTGGAGGCCTCATGGGCCCGGTTGGGACGATATTTGGGGGCCCTTGGGCCGTCTTGGACGTTGTCCATGCGAAACAGGTGAATATGCAATACATGTACGTTTTCTAAGGAAGATGAAGCGATGTTTGACTCTTGGAGCCGTCTCGGCGGTCCTGGAGTTATCTGGGAGCATCCTTGGGCCGTCTTAAATGCGCGCGGGCCGTCTCGAAGCCATCTTGGACCGTCTTGGGGCGACCCTGAGCCGTTGTGATGTTCCCTTGGGCTGTGTGGGCGCTCTGTTTGGGCTTTCTTGGTCCATCTTGAGGCTCTTTGGAAGCTCCAGAAGCCTGGGGGCGTGCGTTGAGGAGCTCGTCTACCCCCCCCCTGTGCCATCCCCCGGCCCCCCCTCCCTTTTCAATCCGATGTGAGACACCTGGGGAGGGGGAAATGGGGAGGGGGACAGCCAAATGTCTCACACACAATTTCACCACGGGCAAGCGGGGTCGGCGGTTTGGTAATGGCGTTGATGACGTGGTGTTGATGCTGGAGACGTTCGCGATATTGGTGGTGACGATTCTGACGATGACAATGGTGGCGACGGCGATGATTATGTCCACGACGACCCGACGATGACGACGACGATGTTGGTGAGGACGGCGGTGGTGATGATGGTAGTGAAGATGATGCTGCTGATGGTGATGACGATGATGCTGGTGGTGGTGATGATGATACTGCTCATGATGATGGTGATGCTGATGCTGGTGCTGGTGCTGCTGGAGATTGTGATGGTGGTGATGATGATGGCGCTGATGATGATGACGGCGATGGTGGTGATGGCGATGGCGATGGTGATGGTGATGGTGGGGGTGATGGTGTTCATGATGACGATGATCATGAGGATGATGATCATGATGATGATCTTGATGACGATGGTGGTGGCGATGCTGCGAATGATGAAGGTCATGGTGATGGTGATGATGATGATGATGATGATGATGATGATGATGATGATGATGATGATGATGATTATGCGTATCGTGAGGACGAGTCATGTTGTGCTGATGCTGGTGATTATGAGGATGATGACGATGATGACGGTCTTATTGTCGACGATGGCGGATCCGATTGCGAGTTTGATGGCGATGTAAACGGTGACGATGATATCACGGGCGAAGAATACGATGAGGCTGGCGATGGTGACGTTGGCGATGTTGCTGCTGATGCTGACGATGGCGACGATCCTGGTGAGGATGGAGCTGCTTGGTGATGTTGATGCTGATGTTGCTGCTTATGATGATTGGTGGTGTTGGTGATGATGTTGATGAAGTTGATGATGGTGCTGATGATGCGGCTGTTACTGCTGCTGCTGATGTTGACGATGATGGTAGTGGTGATGAAGATGCTGCTGACAATGACGATACGGATGATGATGCTGATGCTGATGGTGATGATGGTGGTGTTAATGTTGATGCTGGTAATGATGCTGCTGATGATGATGGTGATGATGACGGTGGCCGTGTTGGTGGTAATGACGATGGTTGTGGTGAAGGAGGGGGAAGAGGAGGAGTCCTGGGGAGGAGGGCGACAGATCATGAACATCAGCGGGAGGAGGAGAAGGAGGAAGAGGGTGATGCCACCCCCTTCACCACCTTCCTCCCGTTCCTTCCCCCTCCTCCCCATCCTCCTCCTCCTCCTCCTCCTCCTCCTCCTCCTCCTCTTCCTCCTCTTCCTCCTCCCCACCCTCTTCTTCATCCTCCTCTTCCTTTCCTCCTCCTGCTCCTCCTCCTCCTCCTCCTCCTCCCCCTTCCTTCCTCATCCGCCTCCTCCTCTTCCTCAGTCCTCCTCCTCCTCCTCCTCCTCCTCCTTGTCTGCCTCATCCTCCTCCTCCTCCTCCTCCTCCCCCTCCTCCTCTTCCTCACCCCCCCCCCTTCCCTGAGGGAGGGGGGGCACATGGAGTGAGGAGAGGAAAACAAGGATGGGAGGGGAAGAGAGGGAGGAGGAGGAGGAGGAGGAGGCAGGACGAGCAGGAGGAGCAGGAGGAGCAGGAGAGGCCGAACCCAGGCATTCGACGTAGATCTTTATTAAACCTTGACCCCCAGAGGTTTCGACGCCTTCCTCGGGCAGATTTTTCATCCCGAACCCTTCTCTGACGGTCCCAGGACCCGCCGCAACTAACAACAAACTTCCCGTCGACATTTGTGTTGCAGGACGCGGGACAGCCTGGGGGAGGGTGTCAGCGGATTGGCGCGAGGACGAGGAGAGGGAGGAAGAGGAGGAGCAGGAGGAGGAGTAGGAGGAGGAGGAGGAGGAGAAATAGGAGGAGGAGGAGGAGGACCAGTGCAAATCCAAGACTTCTCAACGATGTTGGAATACGCCCTCCCTCCAAGCTCCTTCTTCACGGGCCCCTAAAAGAATTAAGTCCCATTGAGGGAAGAGCCCCGTTCGGGGACAACTGTGTGTAGTCCTGAAGCGTACAAAACACCCCTCTCGGGATTTCAACGCCACAAGTCAACCTGACTGTTGCGCCTTGACAATCCTGAAACGAGCCAGGGCACCATTTCGGGGATCTTAACACAGCAAATCAACGCAACTGCTGCGCCCTGGCAACCCTGAACCGTCCCCAAGCACCGTTTCTGATACGCTAACCATGGCAATGTGTGAAAAGTTTGTATTTGCGGGGCGAATGTGCGCGGCGCTAGGGCCGCTAGGGCGAGAGCAACATTTTGGAAAGGAGTCGATTCCAATCCGTGAAGCTCTTGCAAGCTTTTCAAAGCGAATGTGCGCGGCGCAAAGGCGAGAGCACAATTCTGAAAACGGATCGCGCTCAATCCGTGAAGCTCTTACACATATTGAAAAACGAATATGCGCGGCGCTAAGTGGAGAGCCACATTTTGAAAACGACCCGCCTTCAATCCGCGAAACCTTTCTACAAACTTGTGAAACGAATGTGCGCGGCGCTCAAGCGAAAACCACATTTTGGAAGCGACCCGCCCTCCATCTGTGAAACGGTTGCCATTTCGAAAACCTTGAGGTCCCTAAGCTGGTCTCAGGCAAAACGCCCGGCCCGCCCTTCGACTGCCAGCGGGGTGCGACGGGGAGAAGTTATTCATACAGACAAGGAATCGGACGGAGGAGAAATTATCTCAAGAAGGAGGAGGAGGAGGAGAGGGAGGAGGGTGACCACCGTAAACCCAAGATTCATCAACGATG
>CAUYUJ010021971.1:480866-490866 GCA_963575745.1 Prorocentrum cordatum | reverse complement strand
TGCTACTACTACTACTACTACGACTACTACGACGACTACTACTACTACTACTACTACTATTACTACTACTACTACTACTACTACTACTACAACTACTACTACTACTACTACTAGTATTTCTACTACTACTACTACGACTACGACTACTACTACTACTACTACTACTACTACTAGTAATTCTACTACTACTACGACTACTACTACTACTGCTACTATTACTACTACTACTACTACTACTACTACTTTCTTGACTACTACTTACTACTATATTACTAACTACTACTAGTACCACTACTACTACTATACTCCTACTACTACTACTACTACTACTACTACTACTACTACCTTACTATATACTACGACTACGACTACGACTACTACTTACTACTACAAATATACTCCGTACCAATACTAATATCTACTACTACGACTACTACTATACGAACACTACTACTTAATACGACTACTACTGCTGCTGCTGCTGCTGCTCTGCACGACCCGTTTTCCAATCTATACTACTACGACTTCTACCTACTTACGATAATACTCCTACTACTGACTACTACTACTAATAACCTCTACTGCTGCTACTGCTACTTACTACTGCTGCTACTACTACTACGACTTACGACTACTGCTATTACTACTTATACTACTACTCCTACTACTCCTTACTCCTACTTACTACTACTCCATACTACTACTACTACTACTACTACCACACTACTCCTAACTCCTTACCACTATCCTACTCTACTCCTACTTACTCCTACTCCTTACTCCTACTCCTACTTACTACTACTTACACTACTACTACTACTACATACTACTACTTACACTACTAACTACCACTACACTACTACTACTACTACCTTATACTACTACTACTACTACACATATACTACTCCTACTACTACTTACTAACTTACTTACTACTTACTAGTTTACTACTAACTACACTACTACTACCACTACTACTACTACTACTACTACTACTACCTACTTACTACTACTATACTACTTACTACCTAATACTACTCCTATACTCTATTACTACTATATACTACTAGTACTACTACTACAGACTACTACTACTACTACTACTACTACTACTACTACTACTACTACTACTACTCCTACTACTACTCCTACTACTACCTCCGCCTCCGTCCCTACCGCCGCCATTCCTCTCCTGCCTCCTCCGCCCAGCCCCCAGGATGCGCCTGCGGGCGGGGCAGGCGCGGACGCGCGCGGCAGCCCTGGGCCCCTCGCGGGCGCGGGCGCGGAGCAGGCGCCCTGGTGGCCCAGGCGCGCGCGGGCCGGATCTCGTCGTCGCCGTCGTCCTCGCCGTCGTCGTCGCCGTCGCCATTGCCGTCGCTGTCATCGTCGCCGTCGTCGTCGTCCACGTCGTCGTCCACGTCCACGTCGACGTCGACGTCGCCGACGTCGCCGATCGATGTTGGAGGCTCGATCGGGATCGGCGTCGATCGACCGAGGTTCGAGCTCCGTCTCGACGGCGTGTTAGGAAGGGCCTCGCCCTCGAGGGGTCGAGGGGCTGCCTTCTCGTCCTCCTCCTCCTCCTCGTTCTCCTCTTCCTCCTCCTCCTCCTCCTCGTTCTCCTCCTCCTTGTTCTCCTCCTCCTCGTTCTCCTCCTCCTCCTCGTCCTCGTTTTCCTCCTCGTTTTCGTTCTCCTCCTGCTCGTTCTCCTCCTCCTCCTCGTCCTCCTCCTCGTCTTCCTCGTTTTCCTCCTCCTCCTCGCTCTCCTCCTCCTCCTCCTCCTCCTCCTCTTGTCCTCCTCGTTTTCCTCCTCCTCCTCCTCTTTCTCCTCCTCCTCCTCCTCCTCCTCCTCCTCCTCCTCCTCCTCCTCCTCTTCGTTCTCCTCCTCCTCCTCGTTCTCCTTCTCGTCCTCCTCCTCCTCCTCCTCCTCCTCCTCCTTCTCCTCGTTCTCCTCCTCCCCCTCGAGGCTCGAGGCTGCCGGTTGGTTCCTCCCCTGTTGGAGCCTTCTCGTCCTCCTGCGGAGGGCGCCAAAAGGCGGGCGTCAGGACAGCGGAGGCGTCTCCGCTGGCGGAAGCCGCCGGAAGGTGGCGGCAGGAAAGCCCTCCCCCCTCGGAGATGTCAGCAGTTTGGCCGTCAGAGTCTCCAGAGCGGGCCAGGGCCGAGGAGGTTGTGGATGGGCCTCCTGGGGCGCACGCGTGGCCGCGGCTGGCTCTGTCTCTGGCCAGGGGGGGCCTACTGAGAGGTCGGGGCGGCGATGGGATACAGTGGGAGCCCAGATCCTCTGGCGTCGCGAGACAATCGAGACGGGCGTTTGTCGAAGAAGAAATCACGGCATACATCGCCGTGACGAAAATTTCTTTCAATTTGCCTTTTGGAATGACGCGCTCGTGCGGAGTAGTTCGGAGTAGTTTTACTACAACTACTCCTCGCGCAATCGCATCCCGCTCCATAACTTGTATGGTTTGGCGCGGAGTAGTTTCCGATCCCGTTTTGGGGTCACAGAGCTATTAACGTCTCCGGGATCGGAGACTACTCCTCCGAATGACCTCAGCATCATGTCATGTTGGGAATCTTGAGAGGGATGGGAGAGATCTTCATCATAGCAAGTTGAGGAGACTCTTGTCACGGCTGTGCAGACACAAATTGTTGGAGCTCCGCGCGGACGTCTTCGATCGGCGCTGGGCCCCCCGGGCGGCCGGGCGAAGCGCCCCCGGCAGAGGGGCTCCGAAAGCTTATGCTTCTGCAGCTGTAGTTATCTTCCTCGAAAGCCTCGAGGAACAGTTGAAGTGAGTCCGCACAGCATGCACGCACACTGGGGTCTGCTGGGAGCCTCCGAGCTCTCACTCAAAGCTGATGGCCCGCCGATCCAGAGATGCCCCAGGCCGTCGTGCTGACGAGGCACCTCCTGCGAGGACGGCGACGATGGCGCCCGAGGGGCCTCCTCCCTCCTCGTGGCTGCCGGCGGGGTGGTGGTGGGCTGCAGGGATGGCTCCCGGCGCCGGGCACCTGGGGAGCATGGGACTGCCTCCTCCTCCTCCTACTCCTCCTCCCCTCCTCCTCCCTCCTCCCTCCCCCCTCCTCCTCCTCCTCCTCCTCTCCCTCCTCCCCCTCCTCCTCCTCCTCCTCTCCTCCTCCTCCTCCTCCTCCTCCTCCTCCTCCTCCTCGTCATCCTCCTGCTCTTCCTTCTCCTCCTCCTCCTCCTGCTCCTCCTCCTCCTCCTCCGCCGCCTCCCTCAGCCCACGATGGGAAGCCCTGCTGCTTTACTTCGGCGGCGGCGTGCGCCTCTCTGCCTCTCGAACACCATCGGCTGATAGCCGCTGATAGCACGCGGCGCTCCGCGCTGCCTGCTCTCTCGCATCGCAGCCCGATCCCCGAGCGCGGAAGAGGGCCCGCAAGGAGGTCAAGGCCCGCCAGAGGGAGGCCAGCCCCCGTGGCCAGCGGACAGCTCGCATTCGGCGGCATGTTAAGTCGGGCCCGTCCCTCTACAGGAGAAATATTCAAAAATAGTTTAAAATAGCCTGGTGACTATTTTTTAGTGTTTTTGGGCATCCTTTGAGTATTTCCCTACCTAGGCTCTGCCTAGAAGGGTTCTTACTCTCTTAGCTCAAAGGGGCCGGGCAGTGCAAATCGCCGCGGGCGGTTCCCCCAGTCCCCGCCCCGCGGTTCCCCCAGTCCCTTGGGAGCTTTAGCTTTAGCTTTTAGCTTTAGCTTTAGCTTTAGCTTTAGCTTTAGCTTAGCTTTAGCTTAGCGTTAGCTTAGCTTTAGCTTAGCTTTAGCTTAGCTTTAGCTTAGCTTTAGCTTAGCTTTAGCTTAACTTTAGCTTAGCTTTAGTTCAGCTTTAGCTTAGCTTTAACTTTAGCTTAGCTTTAGCTTAGCTTTAGCTTAGCTTTAGCTTAGCTTTAGCTAGCTTTAGCTTAGCTTTAGTTTATCGTTGGCTTAGCTTTAGCTTAGCTTCAGCTTAGCGTTAGCTTAGCGTTAGCTTAGCTTTAGCTTAGCTTTAGCTTAGCGTTAGCTTAGCTTTAGCTTAGCTTTAGTTTATCGTCGGCTTAGCGTTAGCTTAGCTTCAGCTTAGCGTTAGCTTAGCGTTAGCTTAGCTTTAGCTTAGCTTTAGCTTAGCTTTATCTTAGCTTTAGCTTAGCTTTAGCTTTAGATGTAGCTTAGCTTAAGCTTATATTTAGCTTAGCTGTAGCTTATACTTAGCTTAGCTTTAGCTTACCGTTACCTTAGCTTTAGCTTAGCTTTAGCTTAGCTGTAGCTTAGCTTTAGCTTAGCTTTAGCTTAGCTGTAGCTTCGCTGCAGCTTAGCTTTAGCTTAGCTTTACTGTTACTACTAATGCTGCTTTCCTAGGGGCTCCAACTCCTAGGTAGGGTCGCACTGGGATAATTTTTGAGTCTTTTTAAATTTTCGCCCAAAATCCCCCTGTAGGGGGACAGGCCCGACTTCAGCGGCATGCTGTTGTCGGGCGGGCGCCGCGGGAGTGCGCCTTCACGGTTCGCCCCTGGAGACCGTGGTGCGCCTCCGACTCTCCCGCCTCATGCGGCCTCACGCTCTGCCACGCCGTGGCCTCGAGCCCGAGCCCGGCGCCGACTGTCCCCGCAGACCACAGAGGCCGCGCGGGCCGGCCGCGTCGCCGGCCTGGCCGGCAGCCGCTCCTGCGTGCGATCGGCAGCCAGTCTTCGAGAGTGCGGTCGGCCGCCCGAGTTTGGGGGCGATCGGCCGCCAGACGTTCCTCCTCCTCCTCCTGCTCCTCCTCCTCCTCCTCCTCCTCGCCTCCTCCTCCTCCTCCTCCTCCTCCTCCTCCTCCTCCTCCTCCTCCTCCTCCTCCCTCTCTGCCTTGGAGGGATGCGGCTCTTCGTGGTTTCCCTGTCCTTCCCTTTCCCCCCGTCTCCCCCCCAAGGAAGAAATCTGCTCTCTGCCTGTCCCCTCCCGTTGCCTCTCTCCCGCCTGTCCCCCCCACGGTGCCTTCTCTCCCCCCCCTTCCTCAGGGGAGGCGGATGACCTTCCCCATTTGCCTCCTCCATCCCTCCCCCCTTCCTCTCTCTCCTGCTCCTCAATCCCTCCTCCTCCCTCCCCCATGCTCCTCCCCCTCGTCTCCCTTCCTCCTCCTACGTCCCTCCAACTCTTCCTCTTTTGGCGACGACGGCGGCGGCAACTACGTTGATGTTGACGACGATGACGACGCTGAAGACGTTGACGACAGCCGCGACGGCGACGACTTCGACGACGACGACGAGGTTGCTAGTGAAGTTGCCGATGACGTTGACGACGACGTTGTTGACCACGTTGCCGACGGCGTGGACGACCTCGATCTCCTTGTTAACAACGTTGGCGACGATCACCACGACGACGCCGATGCCGACGACGGCCATAACAAAGATGACGACGACGACGTGACAACAACGATAACGACTATGTATGACAAGGCTAACGGTGCTCAAGACGAATCTGACAACGGCGACGAATGTCACGACGACACCAATGACGACTATGAAGACGACGGCTTTCGACGTTGACGACGACGACGATGACGACTATGACGAGATTGACGACGCCGACGACGACTCCGACAACGACCAAGACGGCTCTCACGGCAGCGACAACGACAGCGACGACTATTTAGGAAAAAAGACCGACGACGTTGGCGTTGACGATGCCAGCAGCGGCGACGACCACGTCGACGCTGACTACGGCGGCACCGACGACGTTCACGACGCTTGCGACGGCGGGCCCGCCAGGCCTGCGGCGCTCCAGATCGAGGAGCTGCCGCCGCAGGCTCCGCCGCCGCCAGTCGATCGATCGAGCGAGCATCGACAGATCGATCGAGGGTCGAGGTCCTCGAACGTTTTCAACCTTCTGGGCCTCGGGAGGCCTCCGCCGCCGTCGTCGGCGTCGGCGTAAGCGTCGGCGTCGGCGTCGCGGTCGTCGGTCAGAGGACACTGCACCGAGGCGCGCATCCAGCGTGGCCTCTCCACTAGATGTGAGAAGTTTGGCAATGACGAAGCCGATGGCTGGGCCCGGTGGATTGCCTCAAGGCTGCGGATTCCACACGAGCTCTGGCAGGCCCGAGACGCCAAGGCGCGGGTTCTTGCGCAGTGGTCCTCCTGGGTTACCAAAGTGAAGTTAGGGCTGCCAGCGGCCGATCGGGATGCCGTCCATTCCAAGGCTTAGGCAGCGCATCGCGGAACCTCGTGTGCCCGTGCGGAAGGACCTGCCGCCGCCGCTAGCCACACCGAATATCTTCGCCAGAGCTGGCGGAAAGCACGCGAGGGTGGTAGTCAGTGGCAGGCGGCCGCCGCCTCCTCCTCCTTCTTGGTGCACCTCCTCCTCCTTCTCCTCGTCCTCCTCCTCGTCCTCCTCCTCCTCCTCCTCCTCCTCCTTCTCCTTCTCGATGCACCTCCTACTCCTCCTCCGCCTCCTCCTCCTCCGCCTCCTCCTCCTCCTCTCCCCTCGGCCGCGGGGCGCCCTGTTCGCATGGCTAAATACTTGTAATTCGTGGCAAGCGGCCGCCCGCATGTAATTCATCCGTTCTCGGGGCGTAGATCGAAGAAAGTCAACGACTGCACACACATACACTTTCGAAGTTCCACGCGTATTCATTGGATCGGCGCTGGACCCCACAGTTGCCGATGGGGGATCCAGCACTGATCCCAGAAATCCGCGCGAACCTCCAACATCCTACGTTTATGTAGTTGTTGTTTTCTAGGGGTGTGTGGGGGTGCGTGTGCCGTGTATGGGGCGGGAGGGCTGTGTGTGTGTGTTACTCTCTCTTACCTCTGCCTTTCGCGGCCCTCCTTGCAAAAGGATCCTGGGCCGCAGGGTGCCGAGTGGACTGGCGCGAGGGCGTTACCGGATAAATCAGGCCTGATTATAGATATCGTGCAGCCCTGGCGCACGGCCGATATCGTCCGTACTGGGGGTTCCTTGTCAAGTCTGCCGTCCAGAGGGTGATTGATTCGCTCTGGTTTCGAACGGGTCATGCGGTGGCGGAAGTGGCTTGACAGATACGCCACCCACCTCTGAGCATCAGCCGCGGATCAGACCTATTCGCGCGTTCGGCTGCGTCGAGAAGGGAAGAGGAGAAGGAAGAGGAGGAGGAGCAGGATGAGAAGGAGGATGAAGATGAAGATGATGGATGATGATGATGATGATGATGATGATGATGATGATGATGATGATGATGATGATGATGATGATGATGATGATGATGATGATGATGATGATGATGATGATGATGATGATGATGATGATGATGATGATGATGATGATGATGATGATGATGATGATGATGATGATGATGATGATGATGATGATGATGATGATGATGATGATGATTGATGATGATGATGAGGATGATGATGATGATGATGATGATGATGAGATGATGATGATGATGATGATGATGATGAGGAGGAGAGGAGGAGGAGGAGGAGGAGGAGGAGGAGGGCGACGCCGACCTGGACGACGAAGACGACGAGGACGACGAGGACAACACGGACGACACGGACAACACGGACGACGACGACGACGACGACGACGACGACGACGACGACGTGCTCCCACGCCGTGCCCTCCCGACGAGCGGGCCTCCGCACCCTCCGCGCCAAGGCGCTCAGCTTCCTCTCCGCCCTGATGGCGGGCGACGGGCGCCTGGCGGGGCCGCCGCCTCCGCCCCCCCCCCTCCTCCTCCCCTCCTCCTCCTCCTCCTCCTCCTCCTCCTCCTCCTCCTCCTCCTCCTCCTCCTCCGTCGATGGCTCTGCGGCGGCGCGCGTGCCTCCGCCGGCGGTTGGCGCGTCCTGGAGCTCGGCCCTCGGGGGGCCGCTGCGGCCAGGGCTCCCGGGGCGGCGCGCCGCTCGGCCGCTTCCGGCCCACCGCGCTCCGGCGCGGCGGCACGCCGCGACAGCGCCCGCGGGCTCCGAGCGCCAGGGCCCCGAGCATCTCCGAGAGGGGGCCACACTCGGGCGGGACGAAAGGGGGGGGATAGGGAAAAGGGGGGGTACGAAATTTGCTGCATGCAGCTGGTTTCGGCCTCACCGAGGGCCCCATGCCTCGATACATAGCCGCCTCCCGGGGAAATCAGCTACGTGAGCTGGTTCTCACCCCCCCCCTTTGCTATCCCCCCCTTTCGCCCGACCCGACACATGCGAACCCCACCCCTACCCCCCACGCTTTCGGAGGGGTGGGGGGGTGGGGTTCACTTCGCTCGGGAGCTCCCGAGCGACGTGAACCCCACCCCCCCCCTCCGAAACCGTGGGGGGTAGGGGGCAGGGCTCGCATGCGGCCCCCCAAGGGTCCCGAGCCCCTCCGAGCCTCCCGCCCCGCGCAGCGGAGCGGCGCGCTCTCCGCCTGCAGGGCGCAGCGCGTCGCTTGGGGCTGCCGCCGCGGCGCGCGGAGCGAGAGTTCCCGGCCGCGCCGGGCCATGGATATCAGGCGCGGCTCCTTGGCGGCAGACCGGGGCCCTGGGGAAGCGGTCGGGACTTCAGGTCAAGCAGTGGCGAAGCGTCCTGGCTCGCCCATAGCCCTGCCAAGCAATGTTCTAAGAACCTTTTATGTGGTTTCCACGAAAGGTTCTCAGAACAGTTCTGGCTGGGACTGTCTTGTTCCATCACATCGGGCTTATGTTCTAAGAACATTGTTTCTGTTCTTAGATCCTTTGTGGGTTCTAAGAACATTTCGTGGTAGGACTACAGGAATGCCGGGACGGTCGGTCCCTGCTCAGTCAGGGGCCGCGGATAGAGCACATCATGTCGGCGGATGTCGGGGTTCGGAGGCCTTCGGAGGGCCTTCGGAGGCCAAGAAGGGATCTCTGGTGGAGGCCTTCCTTCACAGGCGTTTTGAAATTTCCCAGAGACTCCCGAGGTGCCTGTCGTCTTTGTCACCACCGCCGCCGCCGTCGTCGTCCCCGTCGACGTCGTGGGCGTCGTCGTCCTCCACTGGTCGCGATCGCAAGCAGCTGTCAAACTTGGACTCCGCTGGACGGGGTCGCGGTGGCCGTCGTGGGCGTCGTCGTCTTCCGCCCCCTCCTCGCTCCTCCTCGCTCCTCCTCGCTCATCCTCGTCTCTCCTCCTCCTCCTTCCTCCTCCTCCGTAGCCATTTTGGCTCAAGTCTTCTGGCTGTTCGCGACATCACATGGAGACGTACCGCTGACCCGCGGCAACTTTCCAGTGTTTGCCCAGCTCGCCCCAGGTTGAGGCCTCCTGTGGGCCCCCACCGCTTCTCATCCGATCGCCCCCCCCCCCCCCCGCCTCCCCAACTTTCCCCTCTCGCTCCCCCTGGATCCTCCCCCCTCGCTTGTACGGGCAGGTGACCTACTCCTTAACCTCTTCCTCCTCCTCCCCCTCCTCCTCCTTAACCTCCTCCTCCTCCTCCTTAACCTCCTCCTCCTCCTCCTCCTCCTCCGCCTCCTCCTCCGTCTCCGCTTCCTCCTCGTCCTCCTCATCCTCCTGCTCCTCCCCGCCCTCCTCCACTGCGCGGAGGCGGCCACCCGCGACGCAGTCCTGGCCCTGCTGATGGAGGCGCCGCGTGGCCGCCGCGCCCCCGAGGTCGCCGCCGCCGCCGCCGTCGGCGACGACGTCGACGTCGTCGTGTCGTCGTCGTGGTCGTCGTCCCCGCCGCCGCCGTCGGCGACGTCGTCTTCTGTCGTCGACGTCGTCGGCGTCGTCGTCCGAGGTCTGTTGGTGCAGGCGCCTGGCGGGCGGCGCCCCCCTCGCGGGGCGGGGGGGGGGGAGGGGGGGAGCCTCGAAGGCCCCCCCCTCCCCCTCCCCGGCTCGGAGGAGCCTCGTGGTGCCCTGCAGGACCCGGCGGAGCCGAGGGGGCCGATGAGGAGGGGAGCGACGACGACCAGGGGAGGCGAAGGATGGGAACGACGACGGCGACGAGGAGGAGGACGATGATGATGATGATGATGATGATGATGATGATGATGATGATGATGATGATGCTGCTGATGCTGATGCTGATGCTGATGCTGATGATGATGATGATGATGATGATGATGCTGCTGATG